>JAFEMH010004975.1:0-183359 GCA_022495995.1 Adenophora triphylla var. japonica | reverse complement strand
TGGATGTTTCCAATCAGGCTTGTACCACATCATCGGGAGTAACGCATCAGCCATAGGCAGCGAGTGCGAGCGAGCTTTCTTCCGAAGCCTTTCGGCTTATGGGGATGGGGACGAAGTGAGTAGAGACCGAGAGGAAATGTTGGCTGTGTTTGCTTATTTGGGTGAGCACGGGATCCTCTTTTCGGGATGCAGGATTTGTTGTCTTAGCATAGGGGCGGCGATCTTCTTTCGGTGCTTGATGCGCGGCCTTCTTATCTGCCTTGGGATTTCCTTGGAAAATACGCCCAGCCATCGGGTCATGAGATTAACTTCTCATCGATCGTCTCTTGTTGGATTTCTTCAATCTGTTGCTAGGGTCGATGGGGAGCCCTTTTGGCTATTGGCCACTTTGGTTCTCGACGGAGTCTAGTAATGCAGTGGGCATTTAGACTGTCTGGCTCCTTCTGGCGGCCCTTATAAGCTGCTTCCCAAGTCGCGAGCTTTTGGGTTTGGGGTTGTGTTGTTGCCCACAGCCTTGGATGGCCGCGAGCTAGGGCGTCCTCCGATTCACTCTCATGGCCGGCCTTGCTCATAGTTATCATGCAACAAGAGTCGCTATTGTCGGGACTCGGCGGCTTTTCGATTTCATCCCTTGGATGGCCGGAAGTTATGGCTATCAGCCTCCATCTCATCGTATATCCTTTTTCTTTCAATCTTGCAAGTAGAGGCAACCCACAAGTGAAGGATAGGCAACGTTCCCCTTCGGAGTTTGAGGTAGCATCTACGATAGATCTCGTGTCCAAATAAGGGAGCACCCGGGTCCCGTTGTCGAGCACTCGGAGCAATTAGAAAGGCGTCGTGGATTCAATAGGTATGAAGGCCACGTTCGGATCGATAACCCTTTTCGGTGATTGCGAGGCACTCGTTGCGCTCGAGCGGCCCGGCCCGTGATCCTTACGGCCGTTGTTATGCCATCCGCTTCTTGGGAAAGAAGAAAAAGATCCGATAACGTTTACGAATTCTTCATCTTCTTCCTCGGTGGTGAAACCCTCCATTCCCGACCGGTGCTTCAATAAACCCTTTCCATTCACCGGTCGAGTTCTTATAAGGAACGTTGTGTTCTAGGATTTCGGATATGTACGGATGCGGGCGCGGGCTTTAACTTTGTCCCTCATCCTCACAGGTATCCGGGCATTGGCCACAAATGCATCTTACAAGTGACACCTCGTAGGGAGTCTGTCTCCATTGGTATCGATCCGCATTTCTGGCGGTCCTTCGTCGTTCACTTGCGACAACCAACCATTGTGCTTGGCTCCCATGGGCTCATTTCGGCATGATTGTTCCAGCATTGTTTCCGGATCGGGAGCCTCGGTTGACTCTTCACTCTCGTCATCATCATCATCATCGCTGTCACGGAATCTCCCTTCCCATACTACCGGGATTTGGTGAGAGGAACGTTGATCAAACCCGTTGGGGAATATGGGTGCATGCAACCGCAAAATTGTCATATGTTCCCATTCCGGAAGTGGCAATTGTGACTCAGCTTCTCCTCCCGTAAATTGTGGGGGAAGAGTGAGAGGAAGGTGGCACGTATTTGACACCGAGGTAGGATATAGAAGGAATCCTCCTCTTCCGATTCTTCCTTGTTCTCGGGATCATATTCGGAGCTCTCCCAAAGCCAATTTGCGAAGTGTACTAGCTCCAGACGCTCTTCGGCCTCTTCTTGATAAGCCCCGCACGAGCGCCCGCCGGAAGCTTTCTTGTTCGATTCTTCTCGATTGTTCTAACCATCTTGTGTAAATGGTGCTCTCATATTTTGAACGGAACAGCCCCGGTTCTTCGGTATCGGCCTTCCCTTCATCCGAGAAATAGCGGGCCTCGTATTCTTGCAAGGAGTCTCCGACATGAGACCAAGATGGAGTTGATTCGTTCGATATCCTCAAGGGTGAGGGGAATCAGTCGGGATCCTCGACGAGGTTGGCCACGGGTATTTGGGGACCTTCATCGGCATCTTCATGGTCATGCGAAGATTCTCCGCATTCAATCATATTCACACGATTATGGTTCCTTGGCGAGAGGATTTTTGGCGTGTTAGGCCCTTCGGGGCCTTCCAACTTTCCTTGCTCTATTAGCCCCTGGATTGCCTTTTTCGAGTAAGCGATTGTCGGTCGGATGTCCGTGAGCTTGATGAAAAGCACAATATTTTGTAGTATCCACGGGAGCATTCGGATTTACGGGTTGGAAATTCTCCAAAGGCCGCAACAAGCCTTCTTTTTCACCGGTCCCCTAAAGATGTCATTCGGGGGCATTCCAAAGTTTTCAGAGATTTATGACCCGCGGTCTGCAGGCTGTTTGGTTTCTGGGAGCAAAAGGAGTCGTGTTATTACATTCCTGTCCCGCATAGTTAATCACCTCTTTGCCTTTAGCAGGAGGCGGGCAAGGTGTTTGCGGGAGGAGCCCGATATACGTAGGCGAGTGCGGCGGCCGGTTCTTGATTGTAGGCCTTTTCAAACTTAGCCTGCGAGTTAACCATGGCCCGTAAGTGAGTATGGGAAGTGACCGAGGAGGCTCTCGGATGCGGTTTCAAGCATGGTGGAAGATGTCCAGCTTGTTCCTCTTCGGAAGGAGGGATGGCCATTTCATACTGAAGTTTCGAATTCCACAGCTTGTAAAGTCCCCAACATTCTCATCGTGACTGTGTTGTTGTTTGTAGTCAACCCTATTTGTTTCCCATTCCAAGTTGGCCTTATATTTCTACGTGAAAGCATTGGTAATCTGGTCCCATGTAGCCACGGCTTAGGTTTCAAACGGAAGAACCACTTTAAGGCACTGGACTTCAAGGATAGGCTGAAATAGTCGACGGCTGGCGATTGGTACATCCTTTGGCTTTCATCGCCAAGGTATACGTGTCCAAATGGGTTTTCGGACATGCGGTCCCATCAAAGAGATCCAGATTAGGCATCACGAATTTGTGGGGCGAGAGGAACAATGGAGTCAGTGCAGTAGGCGGAAGGCGGCCTTCTTGGCGGTCGGTTCGGCGATACGCGCTTTCATTTCCTTGTGTTGTTCCATGAACCAGGCCGGATGAGGGTCTTGTGGTGGAACCATGGCATTCAAGCTGAGTGGCTGAGTTAGAGAGAGGAGCTACCAGCTGGAGGCGGGCGGGTGGAGGGAACGGCCGATCAGGGGACGTAGGTGAAAATGTCCTGGGGTGAGTTACCACTGGGAGCATGAGTAGGAGCACGAGCAAAAGGATAGAACCTTGCGGCTTCTTGTTGAGTTTCAAGCTGGCAAAGTAGGTGGGGCAGCCCGATGTGGCCGGATAACTTGGATTTCAGTGGGGCCCGTAAGTAGGCTTGAGTGCGAGCTTTGTCACCGGATTGTTGAAGTGCATGGTGCTTGTGGTGAAGGTGTGTAACACAGTGCTGCGGTCCTGGTGATTCGGTTGACACGGGATGGAGACGTTCGAGGAGGATTCCCGGCGTGGCCCGAACTGCAGGCTGGCGACATTCCAAAGCGTAGGCATCTTTGTGAAGGTCCGGATTGATCGGCCCCAAATTGAGGTGGGATTCCAATGCTGTGGCATTCCGAGGTATCCCCAACCATGAGAGGACATTCCGTGCGATTTTGCCCCGAGCCGCGAGCTGCATGGATCCGGTTGTGCGTGGTACGAGGAGTGGTCTCGACCCGCAGATCGAGGAGCATGGGTTCTGGTAGCACCGAAAGAGGTTGGTGGCGGCATCCTGGTGTAGTCAGGGCGACTGAGAGTGGGGTTGGCATCCTCGTCTTCTTCCACGGTGAAGGTGCCATCTGGATTGAGGCTGGCGGCCAGACCGTGACTCTTAATAGCCTCCATAAGGCCGTTTAGCTGTGCTTCCCGTCGTAACCTCATCCGTTACGCTAACCGATTCCACTTTGTTGCTCTGCGAGGGGTCACCGGGAGGCGGAGTGACGTTATCCCCATCATTACGGGCGATGCAGACATTACGAAACCCGGAGTCGGAACAAACGGTGAAGCTGACGATGCGCTTGACTCTTCCCAAGCGATCAAACGGTGACCGGTGCCCAAACCAAGCTTTGTGAGGAGGCTGTGGGGAAAGGACACGAAGGTTCGAGATGTCTGGGAATGGAAGGAGGGTAGGTGTTTGGGCTTTAGGCTCATGCAACATGCAGTTATTTGTTCACGTTTACTTAAAACATGTTTTATTAACCTAATCGGTTGGAAAAGATTGCTCTTCTTTTCGCAAGCTACTCGATTCTGGATCAGTGGGCCCCGTCACTACGTCTATAAGCCCCTCGTATTCCACCCGTATTTCGACCTCCCGGGTGGACAGCCCGGGCGAGGGTCCTATAGGGCAAGCGGGTCCCACCGACCGAAAGAAAACGATCCTAAAAGCCGGCGGGTAATCGAGTCTTAACGCGCATTCGATGTAAATTACGGACAAAGTTGACGTCGAAAGTCAAGATCATGTCAGGGCTCGACGAAAAGTCGGCATGATTTGGGCGATAAATGTCCACGATTGATCTTGACTTGTCGTCAGTTAAGCCGTAATTAGGCATGGAATATTCATTAATCCTTGATGACTCAGTGTCAATCTTTGGGAGTCGGTGTATAATTTGTGCCGATCGAGCCGAAGTCAAGGCGCCGGTCAATATCGTGGTCAAAGTTTGCGGCGGAAAACCGGCGAGAACTTCGGCGATAAGGGTCCCCGAAAGATATTGAGTCGGTATGCCGACAAAGGCTTGAAAGGAAAGGTCTATACACGGACAGGGCATGACACAGACCAGACTAAAAACCAACCGGGTCTCGGACAAAGTGTGTCACGGACAAGTGCATGGTCGACACGAGGCTCCATGGGATGTTTGGGTAGTCCTGTGCTCATCCGAGAGGCGTAATAAGACCAAACGGACCGCGACAAGGATTTCCCCGGGTTAAGGACGTAGTGTGCAGTGTACGGTCACGTGCGCGTAGTGTGCAAGCAGTCTATATTCTTTTTCTGAGTAAAATAGAGATTTTTTTTTATGTGTCTTAAAAATATGATGCATGATTTTTTTTGGAAATTTTCTTTTTTTTTTGAAAATCCTTTTTTTTTTTGATTTTTTTTTATGAGCACATAAGCACGTAAGCACGAAAATTTCGACAGTTAGGGACATTATTCCGACAGTCAAAATTTTGACTTTCTCCGAGGCGGCCAAAACAACATGAAAACTGTGCAAAAATCAACACACACACAAAAAAATGATTTTCAAAGCCGGGACGGAAGCTTGACCCTCAAAAGCTCTTTTTTTTTAAAACAGTGATACCGGTACGTGGGATTGTTAGACCACAATTTATCCCCGACTCGTGTTAGGAGGCGATAACGGGAAATTTAGTGGTTTCCACCAATATACCAAATACCATTTTTTTTTTAAAAAGCTTAGTCCCCAGCGGAGTCGCCACTGTGATGATGTGTATCCGAAAATTTTCCCATTTTTTGTTTAAAAGAAAATCAACGAAAACGGAGTCGCCACGCCATTTTAATTTTGAGGGCCAAAACTTTGAAAAAAGCCCGAGATCAGAGATTTAGGTTCGGAGGTCATGTTACGCGTCGGGAAGGACGTTAGTGTGCACCCGACGCGCCTCGTAAAACGAGTCTTCCAAGCTGAAAAGCATTTGTGTGTGTGTGTGTGTGTTTTGGCCAAAATAAGTTGAAACTCAGAAAAGTAAAAATTGGGATATCTTTTTAAGACTTTAAACTGATCCCATGATTTTTTGGAAGATTTTTGGATTGAGATTTGGTACTCAAAAGACCTTTTGAAGTTGAGAGCCATTTCTGCCAGAATGAAAAAGGCAGTGGACCTTTGATTTTGAAATGGATTCAAGGGTCTTAAAACTTCATAATCTGGATAAACTCAGAGAATGAAAGTTGTTCCAGACACCTTAAATAAGGTTTGTCGGAAGGAATTTTCCATTTTGGAGAAGATTTGAGGGGTCAAAACCTTCTGGAAACCTCAGATATGAGATCTGTATTCCCAGAAGCTGATGAACTAGCCTCTGAAAGAAAATTTGAAAAGAGGAGTTTTACTCACCAAAAAAATAAAGTAAAAATATATCTGGAAAGCTCTGGAAGTTGGCTACAAAAAGTATTTTGTAGTCAACACCAAATTCCAAGTTCATCTGTGTCCAAAAATTAAGACCATGGACTGAGGTCTGAGAAAATTGCTACTGGACAGCAACTTCTCAAGAAAGAAAATATGATTTTAAGGGGGGTTTTGCATCCATGCTTGTCCCCATTTCCCTAGGTTTTGGTTAGTGATCACTAGACATTTTAGTGGTGAATCAACTATACCAAACCATCCTTGGGGTACATTAGGACTAAGCATTTCATTTGCTTGGGAAGGGGATTTTTATCCTTTGAAAATGAGATTTTATGCTTGAAAATGGTTTTTAGGGTTTTGAAAATGAGTTTTCTTGGTAAGAAAGTAAGAAAACTTGGAAATAATTTTGATCTTTGTAGAAGATCATCCATGGAGATGGTCTTCCATGGTGATCTTCTTAGATCTAGAGCAAGAAGATGAAAGAACTACATTTTGTAGTTTGAAGATGCATGCATGGATGAGATTTAGGGTTAGGAAGAGGAGGGTTTACCAATCTTCCTTGTGTTCTTGAGTGTTTGGCTTGAGTGTATGAGTGTTTAGGGCTTTAATATGAGAGTGAGTGGATGAGTATGAATTGGGAAAGATTGGAGAGAAAATGGTGACAATTCAAGTGAATTCTCACTGTTTTCTCTCTATATTTCGCCAGAGGTTCGGTGCAAAATGTGTTTTTCCTCCTTATTTTTGTATTTGGAGGGCTCAATTTATAGCCCTCCTGAAAATGCAAACTCATCCGCGCGGACAAGTCCCTTCAGCGTGCACTGTTCATTAAATGCAGCTCCAGCTTTGGACAAGGGGAATATTTCTTTTCAAAATTCAAATTGACCAGCCAGATTATGTTTCCAGCATTTCTATTTGTGGTTTTATTCTTTTGTTTTTCTTTTTTAAGATTCTTTTTAAGGTTTAACCTTAAATAACAATGCCCATTTTACCCTCACTTTGTTAGAAAGTTTAGGATTGTTAGGAATTGTTAGAAATGTTATAACTTTCGTTAATTTTCTAACGAAAATTCTAACAAGCTCAAATTGGAGCACTTACAGTTCCCCCATAATGATTAATTGTATTAAAGTTTTGATCCGAGAAATGATTTGATAAATTGTGGGGTTATTAATGTGACGATCGCAGTAGACTTGGTTTTTGTATTGGAGTTGGATCGGCTCCGTTGTGGGCGGCCAACCATTTGATTTGAATATTGATCTGTCACTGGACTTGAACATAATTGAAGCATTGAACTGTGAAGTATGGTCGATTACTATTTTGTTTATGGAATCAGGGTCTTATTAGCATGTCCATATTTATTATTCCATGGCCAGTTGTTTAATGTTTATATTATGAGAATGACGGACAAGATAATTGAAATAACTCGTTTCAAACGAGTCAGGACATAAGGTGGTTTGGTCATAAATGTGAAAATAGAATATTGATGTTAGAAGATTTATTAAAATATTTAGAGTTCTAGATTGAACTTGAGAGTATTATCAAGATGAATTTTGTGATTGGGTTACCTTGGAAGTAAAAAGGAGTATGTTGTTTTATTTATAGAAAATTGGTTGTATATTCTACTCATTATATAGGTATATAGTGATGAGATTCTTTGATTAAGTCATCATATAAGTTAGGGGATAGTTTGATTGTATAAATCCCATAGTATTAAATGGATTGGATAGACATCAATTGGGGAAGGTCATTTTGGAATGTATGAATGCTATTAAATTTAACCTTGTGAAAATTTGAGAAATCATTACTTATTGTTGAGGATATGCTACGGGCATGTACAATGAATGTTAGTAATCGATAGGACGTATGGTTCCCAGAGGGTGAGTGCGTATACTAGCAGTTATCATTCTAAGCATTGAGATAAAACCGTATGGGGTGTGGTTCGGGAAGAAAATATCGATCTCCAATTTGTTGGGGTGAGGTTGGTGAAGCAAGGCCTAAGGTAAATTGGCGCCAAAGTTTGTTAATCCATTTGAAGCTTTAGAAAAGATAGGTGATTTGACTGATAAACTGGCTTGGAGCAGCTTATAGAGTATTTGAAGTTTTTAATGTAATATTGTAATGTATTTGGTGACATAAGTTGTAATACTTTTAATTATTTATATTTTTATTGAGGTCGTGAAAATTCGGGTTAGTGATAATTGCATGGTATTCTTGGAACATTAGGTTGTAATACCGTATTGTTAATGGAATTAGAAATCTTGGAGAGGAATCACTACATTGAAGAGACTGTTTGGGAATTGGAGTCTGAGTTATACATAAGTAACCAAGGCGGGTTGAACAGTTAGGTAAAGTACCAGTCAAATTCGGGACGAATTTTCTTTAAGGGGGAGTGAGTGTAACGACCCTAACCATAGGCACTAGTTTTAATAAAATATTATATGCTTTTGATATTGATGTTAATTTTATGTGCTCAAATTATGTCTTTAAATTCTTATATTAAGATGAGATGGTTGGGAAATAATTTTAAAATCTTAGGACTGCAAGAGACATTAAATACAACATTTTGGGGGAAAGTATAAAAATAGAAAATAAATAAAGAATGGAAATGAGGTTAATGTGTGTGGGCAAAGGAAAATTAGAATAGAGGGTTTAATTTTACTACCTTGGAATTTAGGGGACCAAATTGTTTATGTGTGGAAGCCTTGAATTATTTTGGCATGGGGGGCCATGCCCTCCTCCTTATTTCACTCCTCTTCTTCACATTAGTCAAAAAGGGCCATACTCTCCCCATACTCTTCTCTTACCTCTTCATCCTCCTCCCTTTACATAATCATTCTCTTCTTACTACCTCCCAAGAACTCCCATGGAATCCTTACCTTGAAGCTTTACTTCCCAAAATCCTAGAGAACTCAATTCTACTCCATTTTCTAATTCAAGAGTACTTTTGTGATGGGTGCATCTAGGAGAGTTGATCAAGCCAAGAAAATCCTTAATCCATCTCTTATTTCCTAAGGTGAGTTATTATGACCCTTCCCTTCATTAAATGCTCATGAACTCTAAATGTTGTTATTGTTAATATGATGGTTGTTTAATGCTTTGGAACTATTCTTGGAGTTGAGAAATTGGAAATTGACATGGAAAAATGTTAAAGTGCATGGAAGTGGATTTAGAGTGTAAGAAATGGGTGGAGTTAGTTTTAGAATATTTAACTTGAAATGTGTTAATAAATTGGGTTGGAAATCATGTGGTAAATGATCTAGGTTTATATCATTTTGGGTTTAAATGCTTTAGGATGAAGTTGTGAAATATGTTATTGTTCATGAAAGTGGTAAAGAGTAGAAGTAAATGGGTGGGGTTGGATTAGAATGGAAATCTTGAAAAATGATAGTAAATTGGGTGAAAAAACTAATTAGTAATGATCTAAGTTTAGGACATGATACCTTTGAATTAAATGGGTTAGCATGAAGTTAATAAAGTTATGAATTCCTTTTAGGTTCACCAATTATGAGGAGATTAGTATAAATCTTGGCTTTTGGGAATCCCTCTACAATATTGCTATTCTTGCTACATTGCTCAGGCCGAGGCACGAGTCGTGCCCCTTGGCACGAGTCGTGCCCTTGGCCAAATCGTGATCACGAGTCGTACCTAGGAGGTCCAATCGTTCTGAGTGACTTAAGGGAATGAGCACGAGTCGTGCCCTGGCCTGGTTTTTTACATCAACTTTAGAGCTATTCAAACCCAATTAAACTTGAACCAAAATGAAATCTCTTTAACCTAGATTAAAGTAGAATACTTTGGCTACAATGACATCTTAAGTGATCAACATGGAATTGGGGAAGTACTTTAAATGTTGCTTGGAAAACGCTAGTTAACCTAGTTTGGTAACTTGACAAATATGATCCCAACTTGATAGATTTAACTTGGACCTTTAAAGAGGCTATGTGTTATTGTATAATGACCTTGTAGGATGGATTGATGATATTTCCTTGCCTTACTTGAGTTCATATACATTGTTATATTATGCATAGTTGTAAGTACCCAAATCTGGCTCATGCCTTCCGGTTAATTTTCCCGACATTTTCGGTAAGTTTTCCGGTAATTCCCCAGACCTTCCTAGTGTTCCGGAAACATTCCGGAACTGTTTTTTATTAAATAAAGGCTGAAGGGAATCCTTCCTAATTAAGAAACACGTTTTTCTTAATTAGGAGGGAAGGTTCTAGAATAATGCCACCTTGCATGGTTCTAGAATGCTGAGTCACAATGGATAAGCCCGCACGGCTGCATTAGCTGTGCCTCGACCGCACGGCTTCATTAGCCTTATCCAGACTGCCTATAAATAGAGCCCTCCTCTACCCATTTCACAACAACAACAAGACACACAATAGAGATACAATACACTCACAAACACAATCAGACGTGAAGAACACCCTTGAAGGCTCAAGAAGGCGAAGAAGAAGCTCAAGAAGCCATCTCCCTCCTCCTTGAAGACCCAAGACGAACCTCTCCTCCTAGCTCCGTCCGAAGAAGCGAAGGAAACGATTGGTAACCTCGCACGCCCTAACCTTGCATTTTAATTGATATACTTGCTCATTGCATTCATATATCTTGCTTGGGACTTGGCATTTATTCATAAAGATCACATCTTTATCACCCCCTTTCCCTTTTGCATACATTAAGACCTCATTTGTCATAAAAATGTAGTCTTTTTCATAAAGGTGCATCCTTTGCACCTAAAACCCCCATTTTCAAATAAAAATGTCATTTTTATGCATCATTTGCATATAAAGATCAAATCTTTTTCAATAAAAATGCATCCTTTGCATCAAAACCCCTTTTTCAATGCATCATTTGCATAAAAATCCTATCTTTATGCATCATTTGCAATAAAGATCCTTTCTTTAAATCAAAAAGCATCATTTGCTAAAATCAAAAATGTCATCTTTTCATTAAAGAGTCATTTTCATCATGCATTCCCCCTTTCCCCAACCTTGGAACGGACCGGTGTAAAAGTTCTCATCTTTGCATCGTTCCTTCCATTAAAGGTTCATGATTTCTTTAGGAAAAGGATAACCTTGAACCCTATATCTCCGATTATCGCTTAAGAATGAGTATGAAGCCTCTATACGAGCTCGACTAGTCTTAAAGTGTAGGATTGATGGGCTAAGGACATTCCTTCCTAAAGAACCTCATCTTTGACCAAAGAGAGTCATTCTCTCGATCACGCAAGTCGAGGGTCCCGAGGTTAAAATGCGATGACCACAAGTCACAAGATGAGGACGGGATCATAATCCCGAATACATAAAATTCCAAGGAATCCCGAGCGACAACCAACAAATGGTTTGTACGTCCGGAAGATAACTTGGGACATTTCCCCTTTTACTCTCAAACACATGCACACAAAGAAAGCACACAAGCAAGCACGATTAATGAAATCTTGGGAGACTTGCTCCGGCAAGGCACTTTGGGTGAACGCCAAACGTTCTTCCCAAGGGGTAACTTAACCTCCGAACCCAAGTAAAAACCTTTTTTTCAAAGTTTTGAGGTAATCAAAATGGCGTGGCGACTCCGTTTTTCAAATAACTCGGATGTCTTCAAACTCGCGTGAATCCAACACAAAATTTGGGGCACCACATTCACAGTTTGGCGACTCCGCTGGGGATATCCCAAAGGAGAAAAGCTTTTATTTTCAAAACAAAAAGCGATACTCGGTATATAGGTGGAAACCACTTACCCTTCCTGTACACTCCCTGACGTGGGAGTTGGGATAATCGGTGGTTTAACAATCCACGTACCAGTACCCCTTTTCGAAAAAAAAATAATTTTGAAAAAAAAATAGAAGAAAGCTTTTCCCTTTGAGCGGGTTAGACTCCCATCGCCGATTTCATTAATCATGCTTGCTTTCTTTACCATGCATTGCATCATTTGCATCTTGGAATCTTTGCATACTTTGAACGGGAAATAACCCGAAAAATAGCAAAAGGAGTGGAACCTGGAAAATTGATCCATGCAGTCGTACGGCTCAATCCTCATTGGATTCTGACCGGGCGACCTCAGTGGCAATTCCACCAGGAAAAATCATGGTTAATCCCAGCGATCTAGCGGCTTGGGGCTATTCGGCTCCATGGCGGCGGGAGCTCCCAGAAAATTTACGTGCTTATGTGTTGCATTCTTCCCCGTCCCGAAAATCATTCCTTTAAAACACATTTATGAAAATCTCTGTTTTAACTCAAAAAGGAACATTTTTAGGAGACCGCACACTACGCGCACTTTGATATATCCTGTACACTTTTGCACGCACGTCCTTCAAACCCGAGGGTGGTTCCAGTGCGAGTCACGGACAGCCTTACGATGCTCCCGGGCGCGCACGGAATCATCCCAACCTCCCCATGGCAGCCAGTGTCGACCAATGCACAGTCCGTGTCACACGTTTCAAAAACCGTGACTTTTGGTTGGTTTTTGGTCTAGTCCGTGTCATATAGCCCAGATTGCATACCCACGTAAAGGTCAAGCCTTAGCTCATAACGGAAGCCAAGATTTTCGCTCAAGCGAAATTCTGCCGAAATTCCGACAAGGAAAAATCGGTGGGATCTTGACTCCGACATTGACTATTGACCTTGACCCGCACGGAATGCGTAAGAGTCAAGACCGAGTCTTTGCCAACAAAATAAAAGATCTTTCGCTCAAGCGAAGCTCTGCCAAAATTCCGACAAGGAAAAATTGGCAAGATCTTGGCCGGCATTGACTTCGATTCGACTCACGCCTTTGCGTATGCAACGAAGTTCAATGTGACACTGTGTCATCCGGCTTTTGCCGCCCGACCCATGCCTATTATTCTCTCGGACATTACCGAAGGTCAAAAACCGTCATTCGCTCAAGCGAAACTCTGTCAAAGATCCGTCAAGGCAGAGAGACGAGACTTTCCCGGTATTGCCTTGACTATGATCCGCAGCGCTCGTGCGTTGAAAGGTCCTATGACCCGCTAGACCCGATAGGAGCGTTCTTTACTCTCGGTCGGTGGGATCCGCGTGCCCTATAGGACCCTCGCCGGGGCTGTCCACCTGGGAGGTCGAAATACGGGTGGAATACGAGGGCTTATAGACGTAGTGACGGAACCCGGCGATCCGGGATCTAGAGTAGTTGTGAAAAGAAGGGCGAGAACCCCTTTTCCAACCAAATAGATATTAATAAAAGACACTGTTTTAAGTAAACTTGAAGATTCTAATTTGCATATTGCACAGGCCTTGACTAAACACCTACCCGAGTCTAAACCTTTCCTATCCCTTTCGCGGCGAGAAAGAAGTGGGTGAGAATACCGGGTCAGCGACTTGTTAGCGTAGAATCCTCGGCAGTTCGCGAGAATCCTCGGTTTCGAGAGTCGAATGGCAGATTTGACAGAACTTGATCTTTGGTTTGGGTAACCGAGATGGCTAAGGAAGAAGAGCTAGCCTATAACCAGTGCCCTCCTCCATCCTCATACAACCCATTGCCAAAGACTGTCCCTTATCAATCTCCTCTAATACCTCAAGCTGTTAGGGTCCCGACACCCTCACTTCCTCTGCATCCCCCCATGTGTGATGATGTTGCCATTCGCGGGAAAAATTCGGTTTTTGCGTTTCTTTGAAAAACCAAATAAAACCGGAAAAACGGAGTCGCCACGCCATTTTAATTTTGAAGGGCCAAAACTTTGAAAAAAGCCCGAGATCAGAGATTTAGGTTCGGGAGGTCATGTTACGCGTCGGGAAGGACGTTAGTGTGCACCAGACGCGCCTCGTAAAGCGAGTCTTCCAAGCTGAAAATCATTTGTGTGTGTGTGTGTGTGTGTGTTTTGGCCAAAATAAGTTGAAATTCAGAAAAGTAAAAATTGGGATATCTTTTTAAGACTTTAAACTGATCCCATGATTTTTTGGAAGATTTTTGGATTGAGATTTGGTACTCAAAAGACCTTTTGAAGTTGAGAGCCATTTCTGCCAGAATGAAAAAGGCAGTGGACCTTTGATTTTAAAAGGGATTCAAGGGTCTTAAAACTTCATAATCTGGATAAACTCAGAGAATGAAAGTTGTTCTAGACACCTTAAATAAAGTTTGTGCGAAGGAATTTTCCATTTTGGAGAAGATTTGAGGGGTCAAAACCTTCTGGAAACCTCAGATATGAGATCTGGATTCTCAGAAGCTGATGAACTAGCCTCTGAAAGAAAATTTGAAAAGAGGAGTTTTACTCACCCAAAAAATAAGGTAAAAAATATGTCTGGAAAGCTCTGGATGTTGGCTACAAAAAGTATTTTGTAGTCAACACCAAATTCCAAGTTCATCTGTGTCCAAAAATTAAGACCATGGACTGAGGTCTGAGAAAATTGCTACTGGACAGCAACTTCTCAAGAAAGAAAATATGATTTTAAGGGGGGTTTTGCATCCATGCTTGTCCCCATTTCCCTAGGTTTTGGTTAGTGATCACTAGACATTTTAGTGGTGAATCAACTATACCAAACCATCCTTGAGTACATTAGGACTAAGCATTTCATTTGCTTGGGAAGGGGAATTTTATCCTTTGAAATCAAGATTTAGTGCTTGAAAATGGTTTTTTAGGGTTTTGAAAGTGCATTTTGCAAGTAAGCAAGAAAAGCTTTGAAAATAATGTTGATCTTTGTAGAAGATCATCCATGGAGATGGTCTTCCATGGTGATCTTCTTAGATCTAGAGCAAGAAGATGAAAGAACTACATTTTGTAGTTTGAAGATGCATGCATGGTTGAGATTTAGGGTTAGGAAGAGGAGGGTTTACCAATCTTCCTTGTGTTCTTGAGTGTTTGGCTTGAGTGTATGAGTGTTTAGGGCTTTAATATGAGAGTGAGTGGATGAGTATGAGTTGGGAAAGATTGGAGAAAAAGGTGACAATTCTTGAAGAATTCTCACTGTTTTCTCTCTATATTTCGCCAGAGGTTCGGTGCAAAATGTGTTCTTCCTCCTTATTTTGCTGGAGGGCTCAATTTATAGCCCTCTGAAATTACATTCTTATCCGCGCGGATGGATCCGGGCGGCGTGCAATTGTTCATTAAATGCGGCTCCGGCTTTGGACAAGAAGAATATTTCTTTTTGAAAATTCAAATTAACAGCCCGGTTTTTGTGTCTCCAGCCATTGCTATTTTTGGTTTTTTTCTTTTGTTTTGCTTTTTGAGATTCTTTTTAAGGTTTAACCTTAAATAACAATGCCCATTTTACCCTCACTTTGTTAAAAATGTTAGGATTGTTAGGACTTGTTAGAAATGTAATAACTTTCGTTAATTTTCTAGCAAAAATTCTAACAAGCTCAAATTGGAGCACTTACAGTAGCCCCTCGGCGACGGCGCTTTCGAAGGAAGCGGGGTCGTCGATAAATCAGGCTCCATATTTGGCGGGATAATCGAGTGATCGGGTGGGCTGAACCTAGCGATAGGCTACCTACGTATCCCGAATGGGAATCAAGCCAGTCGTAGTTCGGGTCTTTGACCCCGGAGATGATGGCGTTTTAGGTGCCTCGAACCTGATGAGCGAGTTCTGCAGTCGGTTGCTGGAAAGAAACTCTGCTGGGGATAAGAGATGACCATTTTGGTCTGATGGCTATCTCTGCTGGGGATCAGGAATGACCATTTTCGGTCTCTGCTTTGGGGATGATTGCGATTTATCGCTTTCTAGTGATAGCGTCTTAGGTGCCTCGAACCTTGAAGATGGCGTTTTAGGTGCCTCAAACCTTGAAGATGGCGTTTTCGGTGCCTCGAACCTTGGATGATGGCGTTTTAGGTGCCTCGAACCTTGGACCTTGATGATGATGGCTTTAGGTGCCTCGAACCTTGGAGATGGCTTTTAGGTGCCTCGGAACCTTGATGATGATGGCTTTTAGGTGCCTCGGACCTTAATTTGAAATGGCCTTTCGGTGGACTTCGTCTGGCGAAGGAGAGGGTGACCGTTTTGGTCGAGGGCTGGACCTAATGATAGGCTACCTACGTATCCCTAGTGGGAATCAAGCCCTTTCGTAGTTCGAGTACTACTCGAGATTCCGTTGGCTTTTGGGATTCCGTTAACTTTGCTGGGGATTTCGTTAGCCTTTGCTGGGGAAAATCAGACGTACTCGTCTGGGAAATCGGTCTTACATTTGACTGCCGTTGGATGATTTTGATGAAAGATACGGGATCTCGTTATCTTTCTCAGGGCACTCGATCTTACGTTTTTGCTCAGGGAAGATTTTGATGAAAGATACGGGATCTCGTTATCTTTCTCGGGTCACTCGGTCTTACGTTTGGCTGCAGGGAGTAATTTTGATGAAAGATACGGGATCTCGTTATCTTTCTCAAGGCACTCTCTCAATTTTGGCTGGGGGATGATTTTGATGAAAGATACGGGATCTCATTATCTTTCTCAAGAGACTCGGTCTTACGTTTGGCTCAGGATAATTTTGATGAAAGATACGGGATCTCGTTATCTTTCTCAAGGCACTCGGTCTTACGTTTGGCTGGAAGATTTTGATGAAAGATACGGGATCTCGTTATCTTTCTCGGGGCACTCGGTCTTACGTTTGGCTCAGAAGATTTTGATGAAAGATACGGGATCTCGTTATCTTTCTCGGGGCACTCGGTCTACGTTTGGCTCAGGAAGATTTTGATGAAAGATACGGGATCTCGTTATCTTTCTCGAGCACTCGGTCTTACGTTTGGCTCAGGGTGATTTTGATGAAAGATACGGGATCTCGTTATCTTTCTCAAGGGCACTCGGTCTTACGTTTGGCTGGAAGAATTTTGATGAAAGATGCGGGATCTCGTTATCTTTCTCAGAGGCACTCGGTCTTCAATTTGGCTCAGATAATTTTGATGAAAGATGCGGGATCTCGTTATCTTTCTCAAGCACTCGGTCTTACGATTTTGGCTGCAGGGTAATTTTGATGAAAGATACGGGATCTCGTTATCTTTCTCGGGGCACTCGGTCTTACGTTTGGCTGCGGGGTAATTTTGATGAAAGATACGGGATCTCGTTATCTTTCTCAAGGCACTCGGTCTCGTTTGGCTCAGGGTAATTTTGATGAAAGATACGGGATCTCGTTATCTTTCTCGGGCACTCGGTCTTACGTTTGGCTCAGGGGTAATTTTGATGAAAGATACGGGATCTCGTTATCTTTCTCAAGGGCACTCGGTCTACGTTTGGCTGCAGGGTAATTTTGATGAAAGATACGGGATCTCGTTATCTTTCTCAAGGGCACTCGGTCTTACGTTTGGCTCAGAGGGTAATTTTGATGAAAGATACGGGATCTCGTTATCTTTCTCGGGGCACTCGGTCTTACGTTTTGGCTGCAGGTAATTTTGATGAAAGATACGGGATCTCGTTATCTTTCTCGGGGCACTCGGTCTTACGTTTGGCTGCGGGGTAATTTTGATGAAAGATGCGGGATCTCGTTATCTTTCTCAGGGCACTCGGTCTTACGTTTGAATTTTGATGAAAGATACGGGATCTCGTTATCTTTCTCAGAGGTAATTTTGATGAAAGATACGGGATCTCGTTATCTTTCTCGGGAAAATCGGTCTTACGTTTTACTGCCGGGGAGGATTTTGATGAAAGATACGAGATCTCGTTATCTTTCTCGGGCACTCGGTCTTACGTTTGGCTCAGGGGATTTTCTTGACGGGGCTGACTTTGGTTAACTTTGGTTAACTCTCAAGTTCAAGCTGAATTAGGAGTCCTGAAATTTTAAGGGGCAAAAGGGTCATTTTGACCCTTGCAATCCTATCAGCGCGGATAGGATGGAAAATCAAGGGGTATTAATTAGGGCCAACGCCCTTCTTCTTCCTCATTCCAATTTTTTGAAATTTCGAGAGGAGAGAGAGAAAGCCGCAAATCCGCCATTTTTGGCCAAAAAGCTTCAAAATCTTCCGATTTCTTCGATTTTTTGAGCAATGGAACACGGGAAGGCGCTTTTCAAGGCCAAGGCGTGGCCCGGTAGCGGAGAAGGCGATTGGAGCTCGTCCGGATGAGGAGGCATTACAATCTTTCGCAATCGGTTGAGGAGGAGCATTACCCCGATGCTTGGCAACATTGGGCTTCGGATCCGCATCTTCGAACGGTATACTTTGAAACCCTTTGATCCCTTTTGTCGATTTCTTTTTTGAAAATTTTGGGTGATTTTTGAATTTTTTTTTTGAAAATTCGAATGATTGATATTCTTGGCTTTGAATTTTGATTTTGATGCTTTGCATGTTGTAATGAGTATATGAGTAACCCAAAATGTGCATTTTGCTTGGGAAAAAGAATTGGCATTTTTGCCACATTTTTTTTTCAATTCGAAAATTACATGTGAAAATTCGAAGAATTGTGATTTTTTTTTTTGAAATTGAATATTGCATGTTGATGATGATGATGATTTTTTTTTTGAAATTGAATTTTGATATTGATGAATGATGATGCAATGCATGCATTTTGTTTGGAAAGAATGGGCATTTTGCCAATATGAGATGTATGTATGTTTAGGATTTTTTTTTTGAAAAGTGGGACGGATTTTTCCTCCCGTTGCATGTAAGATGGATGATATGCATGTATGCATTTTTTTTGTTGAAAATGGGCGAATTTTTACTTCCGTAGGAATGCATCTTTTTTTTTTTTTTTTTTTTTTTGATGAATGCATTGGGACTTGCTGAAAATTGTTTTCTTTCATGCGAGAAAAATGGGGCTATGCTCATTGTATGCTGTTATGCTGTCGAATTTTTTTTTTTTTAATGTAAATGCAAATGCAATCTTTTTGACATTTTCTCTTTTTTTTTTTTACAGGGCGGAAACCGTTTTGTGACGGAGGTGAACAAGATGAAGACTCGAGAGATCGGTGGAGTCTGTGATTGACTTGTGGGATCGGCTTCCGGATGCGGGCCGAGGAGCTTTGCGAGCCAGAGGACAGGTTGTTGTCGAGACGGGGCTCTGGGAGTTCGTCGAGTGCTTGAGGGGCTGGTCAAGTTCCCTAAGAGCAAGGGCTTGATGTTTGCTGGCGCAGCTGGTGGGCGCGACCCACACCTTCCACTTCTGGGGCGAGGCTGCGGTTACGCCCTCGACTCTGCTGCGATCACGGGCCTGTCCTTTAATGGACGCAGCATTGAGTGGCGGGATGGCTACAGCGATGCCGATCTGCAGGCTCTTCTGGGATTTTCCCCTATTCCCAAAAAGGGGATGGGGATGGAGTGTGCGTGGTCTGCGGCAAGGTTGTGGAGACCATTGCGGCTGTGAGGCTGGGAGGAGAGGATGGCGCCGATCGGATTGCCAGGGCCTTCTTGTGGTTTGCTTTCTCGAGCACGCTCTTTGGACATGCTGAGGGACGGCGGTCTTTGCCTCCTGAGGTCCTTGGAGGACATGGAGCGGAGATGTCTCGTGGGGAGAGGCGATGGCGAGCTTTATTTTGCTCTTGATAGGTGGCCGGAAGGCTGTGAGCTCCTTGTACTGCTTCGAGTTTGCCCTGGAGGTATAAGCTCTCTTTTTGCTTTCCCTCTCTTCTTTTGAGCACACACTTTTCTTTTGCACTGGATTGATTGGATTTTTACCTTTCGCAGGTATGGGCGTTGGAGTTTTTCCACGTCACGGTGTGGCGGCGGCCGGCGAGTACGTCGGGCGTGTCCGGCCATGCAGGTCTTGGTCCAAGCATGCCGGGAGAAGATAAGCTCCAGGGGCGTGCGACTCTCAGGTGCGCGGATTGCCTTCCTTTGGCAAAGGAGACGGGTGAGGGATGATGTCTTCCTGGGATCGCTTTGAGGTGGCGCAGCTGAAGAGGCGCTGAGATCTGGGCAGGTGCAGCGGAGGATTTTGAGGGTCTGACCTGCGATGCATATTGTGTGGGAGAGAGGGTGACGCGCCGGCATGGCGTGAACTCGCCTTTGAGGACACCGGTGGAGCCTCCCGCCGATGTGATGCACCCGAGCGATCGGTCCGTGACCTGGGATGATTCCGGGCAGGCCAGCACTTCTCGGACTTCGTGGCGGTGAGCCGTATGCGACATTCGTCTGAGGAGGCTGAGGATGCCTCAGGTCTTGGATAGGGAGGGGCTTGGGATCCCGCGGTACCCTCGGACGGATTTTTCCTATATCCAGGATGGGGTCCGATTGAGGGTGCAGGTCCCTCGGCAGAGCGACTTCACGAGCTTTCCGGCCTCGTCCGGGTATGAAGGTATGGTTTCACCTTTTCCCCTTCTTTTCTTTCCTTTGTTTCATCATCTTTAGCATCACCTCTTTTTTTTTTTGACGCTTTTGCTTTTGTGCAGTTTTCGGAGGTGGTCGTGGAGGCCGCGAGCGGTGATCGGGGCCAAGAGATTCATCAGGAGGATGGTCGCTTGCGGGGCTCCTCAAGGCTGAGGCGAGGCGACCACGGCGGCGCGCCTGTCGGACGGGAGGCTTCCCTATCGCTCAGAGACTTCTTCAGAGACTCCTTTGTCTCCTCTCCTTGATCATCGCGCGGTGCTGCCTTGGATCACGTCATTCTCGGGGATCCACGCAGGGACACGTTTGGCAGCATGGCGGGTCGTCTTCGTGCGTGCAGGAGTCAGACGCCTTCACCTTCGGGTGCGATTTTCGCAGATCTCGGCTTGCCCTGTCAAGCGTGCGGTTGGTCCTGACGAGCCTCTCTCTGGAGACGAGACGATTCTGAGCCTGAGATTTTCAGGGCTCCTGGGAGGCGGGCACGAGTCGCGAGGGCGGGGGACATCGGAGCAGCTGGAGACTCCGATTGATTTTTTTTTGATTTTTTTTTTTGAGATTTAGATTTGTACAGATTATGCACATTTTTTTTTGGATGTAATAATTTAGGATTTTATTTATGTTTGTTTGTTTTTTTTTTTTTATGCACACTCTCTTTTTTTTTTGGAATGTAATAATTTAGGATTTTATTTTATGAATGCAATGCAATATGAATGCAGTGTTGCATGAGCCTTGGTTTTTTTTTTTGCAAGGGTGTTTGGTATATGGACTGGTTTGGGGAGGTTTTTGCAGGGTTTCGAGCAGCGGGACGGAATATTCCTCTTTTGGTGTGGCGGCTTAGACTGTTGCAGATTTTTTTTTGGAAAATCATCGCGCGGATGGGCGCATCTGACATTGTCCTTTAATTTTGGTTCAGACCTGGTCTTGCTTTATTTCAAATTCAAATATCCTCTTCAACCTCCAAGTCCAACAGCCATTTGAGGAGAAGAGAGAAAAACCATGGAAATGGCCAAAAATTCTCCAAAATTGTCCAAAGAAAGGCAAATGTTGTTCTTTGAAAAGTTCAAGGAGTGGTGTAGGGAGATCATGCATGAGAGAAGATCATTCTTTGAAGAAAGGTACAAGGTACGATGCTTGTGGTCTCTCAAAGAATTGGTTCAGATTATGACCTCTTAAGAGCTTCTTCTTCGTTTTGGGATACTAGAAGGCATGTCTTTTGACTTTCCTTCAACGAGATTGTTCCGACTGTGGAAGAATTTCGGGCCTTGCTTGGAGGTCCGGAGGTGGAAGAGATAGCGGTCCCTTTGCCCGGAGGGGCTTCTTTTGCTGACAGATTGTGCGTCCTCCTTCATCTTTCCCCGGAGGAAGCGCAAGGTATGATCCGCGGTCCCGATCATTTCGATATTTCCGGTCTCCCGACAGATTTAGGGGCCTAGGCTTGGTGGATGATGCCTATTGGGATGCCTTTGCACTTTGTATGTTTGGCACCCTGTTCATGGTCTATTCCTTTGGGATCTGCCATCGGTCTCTGCTGGATGTTGTCGTTCACTGTCGCCTGGGCAGAGATGTCGTTCCTTTGATTCTTGGGGAGACTTTTCATGCTCTGGCAGATTAGCTGCCGGGCGGCGGTATATGCACGGGGCAGCCCGTTTCTCTTGACCCTGTGGCTGATGGAGCGTTTGGGGGTTCTTCGGGAAACCTCTGATATGATCAGGCCTTGGACTTTTGCCAGGAGAGGTGTTGATGTAGATTTTGATGGTGGGGCTCGTGGGAGCGTTGGATGGCGGGTCGCCCCGAGGCCCGAAGATATCAGATGGTTGGTGCCTCATTGGCGGGTGGAGACTCGCAGAGTGCTTCAGGACGGGTCCCATGTGGTTATGCTTCCGGGGCTTTCTCAGTCCAGTTTCTACATTCCGGCTCTGGTCCTGAGACAGTTTGGCTTGGAGCAGGTTCCTTTGGAGGGCTTTGATGATGTAGCCACCAGGGTGGTGGCTCCTGTTTCCATGGATGATCCCTCGGTGTTTCCATTTCTTTCCCGAGCATGGAGGTATGATGCCTTTCCTCCTCGGGTCATTCTGGCGCGTAGGAGACCGGTGTTCCTGACCACTTGGTACCTGGATTGGTATGAGAGGCATCTGGGAGGGACTCAGGTGGCTATTTTGAGGCGGCGTGAGGCCATTATGGGTGCGGAGGACCTGACTGTTTCTGAGAGGAGGAGGGCCGAGGCGAGGGCCAACCCTGCGTGGCAGGAGCGGAGACAGCTGTGGCTGATTATGAGGCTTCCGTGAGAGGCAGGAGAGGAGGGCTCCTATGTTGCCAGCTAGGTTGCAGGAGATGAGGATGACGCTAGGGCTCCTAAGGCCCTGGCAGAGGCTGGTTTGATAGACCCTGTTCCTATGCCAGAGCTTGGTAGGAGGAATCCCGACATTTTTCCGGTTCAGAAGAGAAAGACTCGGAGGGGGAAGAAGAAGGGAGAGGCCAGTACGAGTGGCTTGGAGTGACTCTGAGGTTTCCAAGTATCCCTTTCTTGCCATGACAGACACATTAGTTTGATTATGTATCTTAGTTTTCTTTTAGCAGGTTGCCAGTTGTAGGAATGAATCGGGCTTAGACTCATCAAAGAGCTTTTAACTTGTAATGAATATTTGAATTGCTTTAGAGTTTTTTGAGACGCTTTCATGGTCTGACCAATTGTATTGATGCCAAAGTATGGCTTTTATTTGTGCTTTAGACCGAACCGTTTCCGGCTGCCTACGTTCCCCTCATTTTGAGGAGCTCAGGTCTTCGTAGTTCAACCTGGTGAACTCTTTTTTTGTTTTTTTTTGTTTTTGTTTTTTTTTTTGTTTGGTGCAACCCTGTTTTTTACCTAGGCCGCCCTTTTCGGGTTTCTAACCTAGTTGGGTATTACTCTTTTAGCACTCTTTTTTTTTTTGTTTTTTTTTTGTCTTTTTTTTTTGGTGCAACCCTGTTTTTTACCTAGGCCGCCCTTTTCGGGTTTCTAACCTAGTTGGGTATTACTCTTTTTAGCACTCTTTTTTTTTTTTTTTTTTTGGTCTCTTTTTTTGGTGTTTTTTTTTGTTTTTTCTAACCTAGTTGGGTATTACTCTTTTTGTTTTTTTTTTGTTTTTTTTTGTTTTTTTTTTACGTAGTGTACGCGCAGCTTGTCACCGTTCACTGGGTGTACAAAGGGATTGCGTCGAGCTGCAAGTTGCATGGCTCCTCAGAAGATCTTCTGGACGACATGTGGCCCGACCCATCCAGGCTCCCATTTGCGGAGGGTTGATCGGGCTGGGGGCTTTTCTTTTAGAGCGAGATCACCTTCTCGGATCTCCGATGCTTTACTTTCTTGTCGAAGGCTTCTGGCCATTCTTCCTTGGTAGGCCCGGATGTGTTCCATGGCCTTCGAGTGGCGTTCGTCTAGTAGGGCCAATTCGTCATGGCGACTCTGGAGCCATTCGACCTGGTTGATCTGGCTTTCCAGCGGTATACGGAGCGAGGGATTTGCAGCTCGATTGGGAGTGCGGCTTCCATTCCGTATGTGAGGGCAAAAGGTGTTTCCCAAGTTGCCGTCTGGCTGATATTCTCTAAGCCCCCAGAGTGCCAGGTGTAACTTCTCGGGCCAATCTCTGCCTTGGGCAGCCATTTTCCGGATGATATTTTCCAGAGTCTTGTTTGCTGCTTCGACGGCTCCGTTGGTTTGGGGCCTAGGGTGATGACTTGTGACGGGTTATTCGGAATTACGCCAGCAGTTTTTCAGCATTCCCCTTCGAAGTGGGATCCATTATCTGAGATGATTTCGGCTGGCAACCCGTATCTGCACATGATGTTTTCTTTGATGAAGAGGGCAACTTTCTTTGAATTGAGGATTTTGTAGGACTTTGCAGAGCCTCCTTTCCACTTCCTTCAAAGAAATCACCAATCTGCGTCTCTTTGGCTCTTCCGCAGTTCCCAAATTCTCACTCGTCAAAATCTCTTCGGCAGCTTGGGCTCGATTTTCCTCTTCCCGGACAACCTGCTTAAAGATTTTTTTTTGTTGTTTGATTTTTTTGTTTAATGTTTAATGTGTCTGCTTCTTTATCTAATGAATCGTTATTATTAAAATTTTTAGATTATTAGTTAATTCATCATTAGTTAAAGTGGCAATCAAGGGATACTCAGAAAGGTTCGTCATTTCATTGAAAACGAAAGGGGGTACAGCGCTTGCTACAGACTTGTAGTCTTCAGGCGCAAGGCCGTCGGACGACTCGAGAGACTCGAACTCAACAATGAGAGACTCGGAGGATTTTACAAAGGTTGACACGAAAGGACGGGGGACCAATCCAAGCTTGGTGATCATTTCCTCTTTGGTCGCGGACGGGCCTGAGAGGTTTTCCCAATTCTTTAAAGGCATCGCTGTCGGTGGCTTCACAACCCGGGAAAGGCATGGTCTCTGTGCTCCCTCTTCGATCGTTGCTATCATCTCTTTGTGAACCAGAATCAATTGTGTTTGGCATCGAAAGCTGAGCATGTGGATGTAGGGATCTTCCTCAATGCAGGGATTTCCGTTTCGTCACAATCTGACCGCTCAATCCAGATGTAAGGACGCATTGCGTCTCGGTGAGCTGCTAGAAAAATCTCATGTCCCATACTCGAGCGGAAAGGCTTGGCAGGTAGTTCAGCAAGGAGGACGTCCCACACGACGTTCATAGATTCGAGCCAGTCTGTCGGTGTTTGTGACTTTTATCATGAAAATCTCCTCGCGCGAGGCCAAAGAATGGGTTTGCGAGAATGCTGGCAAATCTGTGATTGAGGACCGGGGACTTGTGTGCCTGTATCATGGCGGTGTTCAGCGTTTCCTTCGATGCGCCTCCAAGTGTTGGAAATAGCAATTAAATTTGATGAATCGAACTTCTTCGGAGTCTGCTCGCTTGAGTGTGTCGACATAGTTGGCATCGCTAGGATTCCAAAGGATCTTTGGCGAGACTTGCCTCTTGAAGGATGTAGCCCGGTGTTTGCTGTGGGTGTTCTTGGCTATTGTTTCGGCTTCGTTCCCTATGGGAAGCTGTCACCCCTTATGACTTCAAGGTCTCCTGCCGGTTGATGAATTTGACGCATTGGTGGAGAGTGGAGGCTATGGCTTTCATGTGATGCAACCAAGGGCGCCCTAGTAGATATGTGAACTCGGAGGGGATATCCATTACATGGAACTTTGCGGGCACCATTTGGGTTTCGTACAGAGTTCGAGTCACTGTCCCCAGAATGGACGAGACGAACCGTCGTAGGCTTTGACAGTCCGGGTAGATGGGATCACGCGCCTTTCATTTATGCGGAGGGCCCTCATCATGCTTGAGGGAAGGACATTTACCGATGATCCATTGTCCACTAATACCCCAGGGAGTGACATGGTGTTGAGCCGAATAGTGATGTACAAAGCTTCATTGTGTTGGGAGACATCACTTGGCAAATCTTCATCGCAGAAGGTGATCATACTCCCATATAGGTGAGGATCATAGATTTGGTCCTTGTCTCGGGATGGAGAGTCATCAAGCCGGTCACTTCGTGCCTTTTTCTTGCAAGGCGAGTCTTTGGGAAGCCCACAGGTTATGCTGATGCCTTTTGTGGCGGTTGCCATCTCTAGTCAACATGTTGATTGAGTGGGAGCGCCAAGGCCGGCGTCGGTTTTCTTCATCGGTGTATATTCGGGAGGCTGGACAAACTGAACCTTGGGCGGCCCAGGGGGTTGGACTTACGTTCTGCGGTACTCTGGTATCCGAAGGTCTCAATGTGTCGTTGGCAAGGCTTTTCTGTTCTTTCACCCCTTTTTGCTTTGGGGAAGGCGGCGGAGTAGAGTACATAATAATCAAATCCCAGATGGCTCCCGAGCGTTCCCACTGTTATCCACCGGCCTCGAATCTCTCCTTCAATTTTCTTTGGGAGGAAATTTTCTTTTTCTTAGGAGGGCGGTCCTCGTGTATCCAATCCTGATAGTCCCTTTCAAGGCAATCGGGACAGTCACAAATATCCCACCAAATGTGTTCTACGGTGGTGGCGGATTTGGGACCTCGGGTTGAGTCTTTGGAATGACTTTGAGTGGAGCTGGTCAGGGAGATCTGCTGCTGGACTCATCTGGTAGCGAGTGATTGGACTCTGCCGGATAATGAGAGATATTGAGGTCCCGGAGAACGGGCACATGTTTGTCTTTCAAGGTAGCCCCGGTCAGTTGGGATATTTTTAAGGTCCCGAAGTGGCGTGTGGCCTCTTCAATCCAGGCCTTTATGCATTCGGCGTTCTTCCAGGACTTTGATGGGCTGACCATATTCCTTGGCTGTTCCACGATTTTCATCACTGGCTGATATTTGTGGGATCATCACTTTGAGAGGGGACAGCTGGCAGTATACCGAACTCTTTCGTCCCTGGCTGCTGTTTGGGGGCCAGGTTGCCCTGTAAGTCGGCGGGCGGGAGTCCGGCGGTGGAAACATAGGAATCTTGGGGTAGCATCTTGATGTATCCGGGACTGTTAAGAAGAGGAGGAGAACCCTCGTCTGTCTTTGCGGTAAAAGTGCCATCGGAATTGGACTGATAGTCAAACCATGACTTGCGAATACCCCAGTAGGTCATCAATTTGAGCCTCATGTCAAAGTCTCATTTGTTCTACCGGCTGGATCCAATCTTGCAGTGCTGAGGGATTTTGGAGGACGGACAGCGTTATCCCCATCATTACCAGCTGATGCAGACATTCTGAAACCCGGAGTTGGAACAAATGGCGAAGGCGATGACGCGCTTGACTCTTCCCAGCTGATCAAACGGTGACCCGGTGCCCGAAACCAAGCTTTGTGCGGAGGCTGGGGGAAAGGACATGAAGGTTCGGATGTCTGGGAATGGAAGGAGGGTAGGTGTTTGGGCTTTTGGCTCATGCAACATGCGATTATTTGTTCACGTTTACTTAAAACATGTTTTATTATCCTAATCGGTTGGAAAAGATTGCTCTTCTTTTCGCAAACTACTCTGATTCTGGATCAGTGGGCCCCGTCACTACGTCTATAAGCCCCTCGTATTCCACCTGTATTTCGACCTCCCGGGGTGGAGCGGCCCGGGCGAGGGTCTATAGGGCAAGCGGGTCCCGGCCAGACCAGAAAGAGAAAATGATCCTAAAAGTCTGGCGGGTAATCGAGTCTTAACGAGCATTCGATGTAAATTACGGACAAGGCGCGTCGAAAGTCAAGATCATGTCAGGGGCTCGACAAAAAGTCGGCATGATTTGGGCTGATAAGCGTCCACGATTGATCTTGACTTGTCGTCAGTTAAGCCGTAATTAGGCATGGAATAGTCATTAATCCTTGATGACTCAAGTCTGGATCCTGGGAAGTCGAGTGTATAATTTGTGC
Organism: Adenophora triphylla var. japonica; assembly: GCA_022495995.1. Classification (NCBI taxonomy): domain Eukaryota; kingdom Viridiplantae; phylum Streptophyta; class Magnoliopsida; order Asterales; family Campanulaceae; genus Adenophora; species Adenophora triphylla. The sequence continues at coordinate 155,756 of JAFEMH010004975.1, read as the reverse complement.
CGGTCGAGCCGAAGTCAAGGCGCCGGTCAATATCTTGGTCAAAGCTGCGGCGGAAAACCGGCAAAGAACTTGACTGATTAGGGACCCGAAAGATATTGAGTCGGTATGCCGACAAAGGCTTGAAAGGAAAGGTCTATACACGGACGGGGCATGACAGCAGACCAGACTAAAAACCAAGCGGGTCTCGGACAAAGTGTGTCACGGACAAGTGCGTAGTCGACACGAGGCTCCATGGGATGTTTGGGTAGTCCTGTGCTCATCAGAGAGGCGTAATAAGACCAAACGGACCGCGACAAGGATTTCCCGGGTTAAGGACGTAGTGTGCGGTGTACGGTCACGTGCGCGTAGTGTGCAGGCGATCTATATTCTTTTTCTGAGTAAAATAGAAATTTTTTTATGTGTCTTAAAAATATGATGCATGATTTTTTTTTGGAAATTTTCTTTTTTTTGAAAATCCTTTTTTTTTTGATTTTTTTTTTGAAAATTTTAATGAGCACATAAGCACGAAAATTCCGACAGTTAGGGACATTATTCCGACAGTCAAAATTTTGACTTTCTCAGGCGGCCAAAACAACATGAAAGCTGTACAAAAATCAACACACACACAAAAATGATTTTCAAAGCCGGGACGGAAGCTTGACCCTCAAAAGCTTTTTTTTTGAAAACGGTGATACCGGTACGTGGGATTGTTAGACCACAATTTATCCCCGACTCGTGTTAGGAGGCGATAACGGGAAATTTAGTGGTTTCCACCAATATACCGAATACCATTTTTTTTAAAAAAAAAAAAAAAAAAAGCTTAGTCCCAGCGGAGTCGCCCTTTGTGATGATGTTGCCATTCGCGGGAAAAATTCGATTTTGCGTTTCTTTGAAAAACCAAATAAAACCGGAAAAAACGGAGTCGCCACGCCATTTTAATTTTGAAGGCCAAAACTTTGAAAAAGCCCGAGATCAGAGATTTAGGTTCGGAGGTCATGTTACGCGTCGGGAAGGACGTTAGTGTGCACCCAGACGCGCCTCGTAAAAGCGAGTCTTCCAAGCTGAAAATCATTTGTGTGTGTGTGTGTGTGTGTGTTTTGGCCAAAATAAGTTGAAACTCAGAAAAGTAAAAATTGGGATATCTTTTTAAGACTTTAAACTGATCCCATGATTTTTTGGAAGATTTTTGGATTGAGATTTGGTACTCAAAAGACCTTTTGAAGTTGAGAGCCATTTCTGCCAGAATGAAAAAGGCAGTGGACCTTTGATTTTAAAAGGGATTCAAGGGTCTGAAAACTTCATAATCTGGATAAACTCAGAGAATGAAAGTTGTTCTAGACACCTTAAATAAAGTTTGTGCGAAGGAATTTTCCATTTTGGAGAAGATTTGAGGGGTCAAAACCTTCTGGAAACCTCAGATATGAGATCTGGATTCCCAGAAGCTGATGAACTAGCCTCTGAAAGAAAATTTGAAAAGAGGAGTTTTACTCACCCAAAAAATAAGGTAAAAATATGTCTGGAAAGCTCTGGATGTTGGCTACAAAAAGTATTTTGTAGTCAACACCAAATTCAAGTTCATCTGTGTCCAAAAATTAAGACCATGGACTGAGGTCTGAGAAAATTGCTACTGGACAGCAACTTCTCAAGAAGGAAAATATGATTTTAAGGGGGGTTTTGCATCCATGCTTGTCCCCATTTCCCTAGGTTTTGGTTAGTGATCACTAGAAATTTTAGTGGTGAATCAACTATACCAAACCATCCTTGGGGTACATTAGGACTAAGCATTTCATTTGCTTGGGAAGGGGAATTTTATCCTTTGAAATCAAGATTTAGTGCTTGAAAATGGTTTTTTAGGGTTTTGAAAGTGCATTTTTGCAAGTAAACAAGAAAAGCTTTGAAAATAATGTTGATCTTTGTAGAAGATCATCCATGGAGATGGTCTTCCATGGTGATCTTCTTAGATCTAGAGCAAGAAGATGAAAGAACTACATTTTGTAGTTTGAAGATGCATGCATGGTTGAGATTTAGGGTTAGGAAGAGGAGGGTTTACCAATCTTCCTTGTGTTCTTGAGTGTTTGGCTTGAGTATATGAGTGTTTAGGGCTTGAATATGAGAGTGAATGGATGAGTATGAGTTGGGAAAGATTGGAGAGAAAAAGGTGACAATTCTTGAAGAATTCTCACTGTTTTCTCTCTATATTTCGCCAGAGGTTCGGTGCAAGATGTGTTCTTTCTCTTTATTTTTGTGACTGGAGGGCTCAATTTATAGCCCTCTGGAAATTGCAAACTCATCCGCGCGGATGGATCCAGGCAGCGTGCACTATTCATTAAATGCAGTTTCAGCTTTGGACAAGAAGAATATTTCTTTTCAAAATTCAAATTAACAGCCAGTTTTTGTGTTTCCAGCCATTGCCATTTTTGGTTTTCTTCTTTTGTTTTGCTTTTTGAGATTCTTTTTAAGGTTTAACCTTAAATAACAATGCCCATTTTACCCTCACTTTGTTAGGAATGTTAGGATAGTTAGGAATTGTTAGAAATGTTATAACTTTCGTTAATTTTCTAACGAAAATTCTAACAAGCTCAAATTGGAGCACTTACAGGTTTGAGGGAAGGTCAGTTGAGGGTGCTGGATTTTGAGGTTGAGGTTCAGGTGCGGTTTGAGGTTCACCTGTTTCATTATGCTCAACAAAATCATCAGCAACATTAGGAGCCAAATGTGGCTCAAGGAGAGAATGCTCATCGAAAGTAACATGGACAGACTCTACTATTTTTAAACTAGTTTTATTGAAAACACAAAAAGCTTTTGAATGTTTAGCATACCCAACAAAAATACCTTCATCGGCCTTGGCTCCGAATTTACCTCTATTTTCTCTTCCGTTGTAGAGGACAAAACATTTGCAGCCAAAGATCTTGAAGAATGCAATGTTGGGGGTTCTTCCTCGCCAAAGCTCATAGGGAGTCTTGTTATGGGTTTTGTTGATGAGGGATCGGTTCTGAGTGAAGCATGCGGTATTGATTGCTTCAGCCCAAAAATGCGAGGTAGCTTCGCTTGAGATATCATTGTCTTTCCGGCCTCAATCAACGTCCTATTCTTCCTTTCCACAACCCCATTTTGTTGTGGAACACCAGTGATTGAAAAATTGTGATCAATCCCATGGTCATCACAATCTTGAGCAACACCGTTGTTCTTAAATTACATTCCATTATCTGATCGAACACTAACGATGTCGTCTTCTTTTTGAGTTTGGAGCCGTCTAAAGAGTGCGGTGAGAATCTCATAGCAGTCATCTTTGGAAATCATCATCTCAACCCACGTATATCTTGAGTAATCATCCACCACCACTAAAGTATATCTATTTCCTCCAATCTTTGGCGGTGGTTACGGGTCCAAACAAATCTATGTGAAGCGGTTGTAAGCATCTTGAAGTTGATGGAGCGGTCTTGCTGGTGAAAGGCAGACTTGGGCTGCTTACCAAGTGGCATGGCTGCATTTCTCTGGATGGTGGTCAGCCACTTTGGGTAAACCACGAACGAGGTTTTCCCTACCAATCTTTGCAAGATACTTGAAGTTCAAGTGGCTCAACCTCTTGTGCCATAGCCAACTATTTTCGCTCACATTCTTAGCTACAAAATAGAGATTAGTAATACTACATGCAGAATTTAGATCAATAATGTAAATATTATTTTTACGAATCCTGTGAGTAGGGTGACGCGGAAATGCTATCTTTGATAAAGCAATTTGATGACGTGAAGTTGCAAAGCATTCCTTTGTCGCAAAATTGAGAAATTGAAAGGAGGTTGTGTTTGAGTCCATCGACAAGAGAAACCTTCTCAATAGTTAGGTTTCCTCTCCTTATAACACCATATCCAATGGTCTTGCCTTTGTTGTTGTCACCCGAAAGGTTCTGAGACGGACCACTTGCTTCAACGACATCTTCAAGTAATGATCTATCTCCGGTCATATGTCTTGGCTTGACCCTTTGTCAAGATACCATTCATTATCCTTGGAGTGACCGGCCATGAAGCGAGAGGACCTGAAATGTAAACATTAAGAACAAGGTCCCCCTTTATTCCTTGGGTCTGAAGTTAGCAACCCTTCATAATCCACACTGCTTGAGAAGGAGGTTTACTCTTCTGGCATTGGATGTGAACCGCAAAAGGCATTCTGCGGCCTTGTGACCTAAACCATCACACACGAGAACATTTATAAAAGCTACAAGCATCATGAGGTTTTACTAACTCCTTACTCTTCTTAGGAGTTCCATGCGGTTTGGGACAAGGAAGCGGTTTGGGAGGTGCGGTTCCGGCTAACATTCAGCTGATACAAAGGGAACAGGAGCTTTGGTTTGACCACGTATTTCACAGGAACGCTATTCTTGCTTTTGAAGGCGGGAGGAGCGGTCGAAGAAAACGCGGTCGGACCTAGAGTTAGCGAACTGCCTTTTCCACCGAAGTGGTTGGAGCGGGGATTCTACCAATTCCATAAGCCATTTCCTCTTCGGAGTGCTTCCACAGAATTCTTAGGTTTCAACACGAGAATTCTTCCCATATTGCTTTCCTTTAGGGTAGACATAATTTACTTGTCTTGCTTTACCCTTACCCTTAGCAAGCTTCTCCTTGGGAGTTTCTTTAGTTAGTTAAAATTCCTCATCCTTTTCACTCGAGGATGCACACTTCTCCTCTTCCTCGAGATCAAACCACTAGACCATCCTTAGTTCCGGGAGGAACTTGGAAGTCCAAGATTTTATCCTTGGTGGATTGAGACTTGAGCCACGAATCAATAATCTTTTGGCGATCATCGATTTGGGTTACCAAGTCATCATTCTGAGTTGAAGTGCGGCAACCTTAGTTTCAAGGATGCGGTTTTGATCGGCAAGAGGAGTCATCTGTTTGATTTGGTCCTTAAGATTAGAAATTTCAGACCTCATCCACGGTTTTCTCCGTCTTGTACGAGTTAAGTTCATCATGAGCTAAGCTTAAGGCTTTCTTAAGATTTGAGAATTGATGGATCACCATTTCGGCTTCCTTGAACATCTTTTCATGTTCCATGGGAGAAACCTCTTCCACCACCTTTTTCAAAATTTTCTTTGGAATAGCTTTTGAAGGTGGAGCGGTTTTAGATGAGGAAAATGGGACGTGAATACGAACAATTTCCTATCTTAACGCTAGGAGTAAGTTTGATATCATCATCCAATTTATAATTTGAAAGTTTTGCAAAAACCTCCTTTTCCTCCATAACATGCAACTCAAATGATTCAGAATCGGAGGTCATCGAAGCGTACGCAACTAAGCGAGGTTAACCTCTTCGGTTTAACCGTCACTTCCATCCTCGAGAATCTGTTTCAATCCAAGTTGCTAATTCCTTGGAATTCTCTTCCTCCTCGAATGACCATTCCCTTACGATGAGAAAATTTCGAAGGAAAAGTTTTCTTTTTCATGTATTCATATTTAGGTTGTGGACACTCGGATGCAAAGTCGCCGGGTTTTCTACGGTTGTAGCAAACCAAGTCACTCTTCTTCTTTGTATCTGCAGGCCCTAGAAAAATGTTGCGGGAGGTTTGCCTTTTGAAAATGATTTTGTGAGAGGTTTTGAAGATTTTCTAAATTTTTGGAATCTTTTCACAAACATGGCAAAATCATCATCATCCATCTCGATGAGTGATGAGGTTGATATGGAAGGATCGGCGGTTTGATTGGATGTGGATGGTTTCTCTTCATGTTCCACTACGAGACATAGAAAGCGATTTGGTTTTCCCTTCTATCTCTTCAATATGATTTAATTTAAGTTCATAGACTCTAAGATTGGCATACAAGTTACTTAACGACCAAGTACCCGAATACTTTGGAGTCTTCTAGAGAGGTAGCCTTATTTACCCATCTAGAACCTAAAGCGAGATAGGAAAGTCATATTGATTTCCATATCGGTTAAAGTTTTACCAAGAGATCTACAAGCATTAACTACCTCAACATAGCGATCGTAGGTTTGACGCAAGGTTTCGTTGGATTTTCTGTTGAAGTTGTTGTAGGATCTTTCAACCGTGTATAATTTGTTTTCCTTGCACTCTTCGTCACCTTCTAGGTAGCTCTCTATGGCATCCCACATACGCTGCGGTTTTGAGGTACATCACTTTCTGTAGAGTTGATACGGGGAGGGTCCCAGAAATGATGAACCTCGCCTTGCTGTCCAAGGCAACTAATCTTTTCTCTTCATCCGACCACTCATCTTTTGGCTTTTTGACCTCTGGAGTTTCAGCATTGGTGGTTGCATCAGTGTTAGCCTTCATTGGAATTAGAGGGCCATTGATCACGCACTCCACCAGCATTTCATCTATGGTTTCCAAATGAATAAGCATTCGGCACTTCCAGATGTCAAAGTGGTCTTCGTCCAACATTGGAATGTGTGAATAGTTAACAGTAGTCATTGTCTTTGAGGTTGCCATATCGAATCGGCACACAAGCTGTTAAGCTTGAAAAACAGTGGTTTTAAAATGTGTTTGCTTTGATACCACTTGTTGGTCTCAAAGGTGGCAACAAGGGTGAAAATACAGCTAGAGGGGGGGTGAATAGCTATTTTAAATTTTTCGCCCTCAATTAAAAACTAAACCTCTTGCTTACAAAACCTCTTGCAGTGAATAAGGAACTGCAAGTGAAGATGTAAAATGCACAGCGGAATATTTAGAGTTACAAAGCGGTTTTGATAGAGGAGGTTTGTAAAGCGGTTTTAATAAAGTAGTTGGTACGTGCGGTTTACAAACAAGTGAGGTTTTGACACTGTTAACTCCAAACACTATTTCACAATAATGGATATCTAAATAAAGATCAAACAGAGACAAAGATAAATAATTAGTAAGCACAAGAAATATAATTGTAGAAAGTAAGAACACGCTATTTGGAGTGGTTCAATCGATAAACGATCTACGTCCACTACCAAGATGGTTAGTCTTGGATTTCTAAGAGAGATTTTATATTAAGTATTTGAGAGATTACAAAGTACAATAAAATCTTTACTATGAAGAACAAATCCAAAACTATAACCAGTGTATCTCAAGTGTTTAATCTATGTGATTAGAACAAATGAGGTGTGTGTGTGAGAACAAGATCAAGGCTCTTTAAATCTGTGAGATGTAGAGCACAATGATTCTTGAAAGTGTTAAGGCTTGATTTAAGGTGGGAATATTTCTTGAAGTATGAAGATGAAGATTCAAAGGACTAAGAATTTACAGGCGAGCTTCAACTTCTGATGAACACAGCAATTTCTCTATTTTTCAAGCAATCTTCAAATGGTGAAGATTAGGGGTATTTATAACCAAGCATCCAAAATGTAGCCGTTGGACACAACTGTTGAAGGACGAGTACTTGATGCTTTCTTATTGGTCCCTGACAACCACTTTTGTCCTTTGGTACAGGTAGTTGCGAGATAAAGGCGATAATGCTCATTTGCAAGCAATGAGGTTTGGACACCTGTCACCTTTTCAAGATCCTTGCAGATCTTCTTTGACTTTGAATCACGTGACAAGATAAGGTGGTTGACATTGGATATTGCTGTTGAATTATAATGACAAAAGGTGGTTCACTTCAAGTCTCAATCATTGGAGCGGTTCTGGAGTAGGCAGTTTGACAGGAGCGGTTGGTAACTCCAGTGAGGTTGCAAAGTGCGGTTGATGATGAGCTGCAAGGTGCGGTTCATCATAGGGCGGTTACTGCTTTGGAGTAGTTCAAGGGTAGTTTCAAACAAAGGATTTCACCAAGCAAATGCTAAGGGCGGTTTTGCTAGGGCGGTTGAAAGAAGCGGTTTGAAACATTGAACTGCAACTCTCAATTCCAATGAGTCTTGTGCCAGTCTTCAAGCCTAAATTTAACCTAATCTATAAAATGGACTTAACTAAAAAATTGAAGTCTAAGCTTCATTACATAGGGTCCTAAAGTCTTTAAAATAGACAGGAGGTTATGGTATCAATCAAATCTAATAAAAAATAGGAGGGTTAAAACATGCATACCCAACAGGCTCCCTTAGTCCCCATCATTACAAGCCTTAGGTACCACGATTGGGTGATCCACGAGTGGGAAATATTTGAATCCCAATGCCATTACTGCAAAAAGAAACCAGGCCACTTTAGAGGCCTATCCCATTATGGCGGTTAAGTACTTGTACTGTTATTTTTGTAATTTTTTCGTCACTTTTCTCGCATAATTCTTCGCTAACTATCTTTTTGTTGATCGTGCAATTTTACCCCCGCTCAAGAAGCGCAAATGAACAGGATTGTAGACCTGGGTGATAGGAGAAAGAACAAGAAGGCTCATGGGGCAGCCAATGCTCGGTCTAGTAGAGAAAAAGAGGCCATGGACAGAAACGCCTTGCTTCCCAAGGAAGGAGTAGGGATGATCCCCGTTGATCGAGCTGGATCGGTGGAACCCATCGAGCATCAACCTCAGGTGCAAGTGTTTAGAGGAGACGACCAGGTCGATAGGTCGACTAAACTAGAGTCGGGCTCTGAGCCCCGATAAAGGTCCGTGGGAAAAACTCCACAAAGGGTGGTGGACCTTGATGTGGAGGTCGAAGAGCTTGACTTGTCCGAGGAGGACCAACCACTGGGCCGGCAAAGGAAGAGGTCCCATGCCGAGCTGAGACATGATCAAGCTGTTACTTCCCGAGCAGCTGGCTCTGGTTCAAGCCATCCTCCCCCAAGCTCCCTCTTCCAGAAGCACTGATAAGGAGTAGGCAGTTGTTGGGAAGCTAAGTGACATCCCTTCTCTTACGGGCTTCAACAGCTTAAGTCGCCAATACCCCAAGCTGGGTTTGGGACAAATTATAGTGAGGAGGGTAGCTGATAGGGACCTGCTGGCCCAATTTGTTGAGGAGGAGCTCACTCTCGAAGAATATAGTGATAGGTCCAGCCTACTTGCTTCTAAGGTACCACTTGCGCTTTTGTTTCACATTGTTTTTTTTCTTTTTTGCTCGCTATATATCTTTTTGATCGACATGTTCTTAATCACTCTTTCTTTCCCAATGTGCAGTCCCTTACTCTGACTAAGCAAGCCAAGTGTAGCTGGAGAGCTACATTAGAGAAGGATCAGATAGCTTCTGCTGATTATTCTAGGAAGGCTAGAGAAGCTGCTGAGCTCAGGCAGAAGCTGAAGGAGTCTGATTTCCAGTGTTGAGCTCTCCAGGCCGCCCACTTTAGCACATAGAAGGAGAGGGATGACACTCTGGCTGCTTTGAAGATTTCCAAGGAACAGCTCGTTCCTCTCCAGGCCCAGGTGGACTCTAGGGCCCCAACCAAGGTAGCCTTAGAGGAGGAGGCAGCGCTAGCTCGACAAGAGAAGGCCAAGCTAGAGGGGCAACTAGGTCAGCTTACTAAGATGGTCCAAGACAAAAATAGCAGAATGATCAAAATGAGTGAGGACCATCAGGCTGCCCGGATCCGGCTCAAGCTTGGGAGAAAGCTGTCGTCGAGCAGTTTAAAATTGGTGATGAGTTCTACAGCATCATCGTGTCCCGAGCTAGGGATTTCTTTGATGTTAGACGCCAACATATGGCTCGAGGAGCCCTGGTTGACCCCTCAATCGAGCTGTCCGTTGAGAAGCTAGCTCAATGGGCTTATGAAGATAGGTATGAAGAAGCAGCTCAAGCGCGCCACTCCCTTGTGAAATTACCCGATCCGGTGGAGCGCACGAGCGCATCAAGGCTCGCTGCTCTCTGGGAGAGGTGGAAAAGTTTTTTAAAGATTGGACAGATGAATTTATTTGAAAAGAGATTCGCCAAGCCGTTTTGTTGTGAGCCCAAAACATTAACAAAAGGCTTTTGATGTGAGATTTTGAGTTTGGAGGTCACGTTATGGCTCGGGAAGATATTTTTGTGCTCACCCGAAATGCCTCATATTCCATGAGTCTTTCTGAACCCTTTTTTGAAAGTTGTGTGTGTTCAAAATCAAGTAGCCTTGTAGTTTAAAAGAAAAGGAAAAAAATGTGCAGTTTATAGGAAACTGTTCATTTTGATAAAATGGGGGGGTTTAAAAGTTAATCCTGAAGAAAACTGGAAACTGAACAATTGTCACAGATTGCAAACTGATCCGTACGGACCAATGCCTCTTTACAAGGAGGTTTGTACGGATTGGTGTATGCAGTAAACTATTTTTTGTATCTCATTTAATTATTGATGTTACTTTGATTAGAATTGGGAAAGAAATGTGCCAGTTCTGGATTGTCCAGAAAAATGCCCATAAAACCAAAAAGAGGGAAATGTCCAATCTTAGGGTTGTCATCTCCAAGTCTTAGGGTTGTACAAAAATGGTGATTTCAAGCTTTTCTTGATAAACAACAATGTAGATTGTTTGCCTCAAGTAAAGAAATGAGAAATCTTTTGAAGGTTTAAACTTGAACTTTTGTCAACATTTTAAGAAGAAAGTGAAAGAAATGAAGTTACATCAACATTGTAACCATAATCCCTAGAACAACATCTTTAACATAAGTGATGAGTTCATCATTGGTGATTAGGGTTACTTGTATCATTGTAACTTAAGAAAAGAAAAATGGATTAAAAGATGATCTTAAAAAGTAAATAGATTTGTGTAAGTACCCCAATCCGGAACGCTCTTCATCCGAGCATACGGAAAATACCAAGGGTGAACTTTTGGAGGTCATAACTGTAGGGTTTCGAGGGTCCATGCGCAGCGGAATAAGCAATAACTCGAAAAACCTCAAGCCCTAGAATCCGTTCTAGATGAATAATTAAGAGAGATGAAATAGAATTACCAACCTTGAATGCTTTTGCCTTTGATAAACTTGACCCAACTCCAGATTGAATGATCTTGTTAATCCTTGATGAACGAACGGGAATCACGAACCAAAGATCTTGATGAACGAAGATCCTCTATGTTTATCCACGCGCGGAACGAACCCTAGAACTCTTCTAGGAGGATTGCTAGATCCAATTGATTGAAACACCTTTCAATCAATGAAGAACAATGGATTTGGTGGTGTTTGATTCTCAATTCTCAATTGAAATCTCCCACTCTAAGTGTTTCTCTCAAGACAAAACGTTCTAATGACGGCTAGGGCAACCAGGGGTAAGTATTTATACGTTATAAAACTTTTCCCCTCGCGAAAACCCTAGTTTTAAGTCAATTCCGCGTCGATCCGGTGCCCGGGGACGAGTCGTCCCCCGGGGGGCAGTCGTCCCCTGGCACCCGGCTTCGAATCTGGCGTCCCCCTTAAGGGGAATAGTTGGATTACGGCACAGGGACGAGTCGTCCCCTGAGAACAAAAACTCCATATTCTTCATTTTTGACAATTCGTTCGATGCGTGTGACCCCATAGGACCATACTATGTTGGCAATGAGTCCGATCACATCGATCCTCATAAGACATGAGCGGACTCTAGCAAGCCATCATGCCTACCCAAATAGTATAATATCAAGTTCGATTTTCCTACATAGAACATATCACAATCCCATTGTCACACGATGTTATATTGAACATGAGTCATGGTCCACGTCAACTCATATTGTTCAATGCTTTCTCGTTACCAAGTAAATTGATTAATCGAATGACATTAATCACATTAATTCATTCGGGCATGGCCATGCACTACATCAATCTTACTTACGAGTGGCCAAGCAAATATCTCTCTTTACGAGGGACAATTTCCATCTTGACTTATCATTCTTCCCAACAAGAATCATACCATGCCAATGATAGCCCTTATTGTCATCGGTTAAAGATAACGTTAAACTATATCAAACATGATATTCATCAAGCGGAAGACGATGATAATCTCGAGTCGAAAGGATATCAATGATATGACTATATGAGATTTAATTATGACATATGACCATGACATAAATCTCATAATGGGTCAAGTCCAGTACCTTGTTCTCTAACAAGTACCCATGAATCTAATGTGCATCTCCATGCATATAATCATCATATGATTATCCATTAGACTTCATACTAGTGCTTCATAAGTACTAGGGACACGATTATTATAACTAAACATGCAAACTCATATAATAATCAAAGAAGCAATCTCATATATAAATGAACAATGACATTACATAAAGGTCTATCTCTATAGGCCTAGGGCACTAACACCTCTGAGACTCCCACTTGCACTAGGCCCAATCATTCATGTATCTTATACCCATAGACCTAACATGACCATCATGTTTAGCTTGTGGTAAAGGCTTGGTGAGAGGGTCCGAAATGTTGTCATCCGTTGGTACTTTGCATATCTTGACGTCCTCCCTTTCACAGATTTCTCGAATGAGATGGAAGCATCTCAAAATGTGTTTGGATCGCTGATGTGACCTTGGTTCTTTTGCTTGGGCAATAGCACCATTGTTGTCACAAAACAGCTCTATCGGGTTAGTGATACTCAGAACGACTTCTAAGTCACTAACGAACTTCTTGATCCAAACCGCCTCCTTAGCCGCATACGATCTTTGCTATGTACTCGGCCTGTTGTAGAATCGGCAACGGTGCTCGCTTGGAACTCTTCCAACAAACGGCACCTCCATTTAGCATAAACACAAAACCAGGTGCGATCTATAGTCATCTTTGTCGGTTTGGAAGCTTGCATCTGTGTAACCCTTTACAACCGAGATCATCTTCCATTCCTCCAAATACCAAGAATACATCCTTAGTCCTTCTTAAGTACTTAAGGATATTCTTGGCTTGACTATCAATGGTTCTCACCGAGGATCGGTGGTATCTACTCGTTGCGCTTAGAGCGTACGAGACATCGGGTCTAGTACATAACATGGCATACATGATAGACCCAATTGCCGAAGCATATGGTATATCACTCATCCTCTTTCGCTCATCATTTGTCTTAGGACAATGAGTCTTGCTAAGAGTAATGCCATGTCCCGTTGGCAAGTATCCTCTCTTAGAATTTTCCATCTTGAATCTTCTAAGGACCTTGTCAATATATGTACTCGACTCAAACCAATCATCCTTCTTGATCTATCTCTATAGATCTTGATACCAAGGATATAAGCCGCCTCACCCATATCTTTCATTGAGAAACATTTTCCTAACCAGGACTTCACGGTCTCAAGTGCGGGAACATTGTTTCCAATGAGCAAGATGTCATCGACATACAACACCGAAATAGCACTATGCTCCCACTTATCTTCTTGTATACACAAGGTTCATCTTCGTTTTGATGAAGCCAAACTCTTTGGTGATTCATCAAAACGTAGATTCAACTCAGGAAGCTTGCTTCAATCCATAAATGGATCTGCAACTTACACACTTTGTTAGAATCCTTTGGATCGACAAACCCTTCAGGCTGTATCATGTATACATCCTCAAGTAGGTTTCCGTTAAGAAACGCTGTTTTGACGTCCATTTGCCATATCTCATAGTCATAATATGCGGCTATGGCAATTAGGATTCTAATAGACTTAAGCATTGCTACGGGCGAAAAGGTTTCATCATAGTCAACGCCATGAATCTGCCTATACCCCTTAGCAACTAGCCTAGCCTTATAAGTATGTACCTTCCCATCCATGTCGGTTTTCTTTTTGAAAACCCACTTGCACCCTATGGTTTTTACACCTTCGGGTGGATCAATCAAGTTCCAAACTTGATTATCGTACATGGATTTGATTTCGGATTCTATGGCTCCTAGCCATTTGTCCGAATCAGGAGTGGACATCGCCTCTTGATAGGAAGTAGGTTCATCATTCTCAATGATTTCTACTTCATTACTTTCCGTCATGAGAAATCCATATCTCTCGGAGTTCGGATCGTATCCTATCCGATCTGCGAAGAACTTGTGTATCTTGAACCGGTTCCACACTGACTTGTGAACTTGGTTCCGTCTCTACTATTGGTTCCTTGTCATTTTCGGGTTCTTGAATTTCTTCAAGATCAATTTTACTCCCACTAGTTTCTTTAGAGAGAAACTCTTTCTCTAGAAAGACACCATTTCGAGCAACAAACACTTTGTTCTCGGATTGGTTGTAAAATAGATATCCTTTCGTTTCCTTGGGATAACCGACGAAAATATATTTATCAGATCTAGGTGCAAGTTTATGTTCAGAAACCAATTTCTTTACATAAACCTCACATCCCCAAATCTTCATGAAAGATAAGCTAGGCTTTCTTCCATACCACATCTCATGTGGGGTTTTAGGAGCCGATTTAATAGGGACCTTGTTAAGTGTGGCAGTACATTTCCAGGTGCATGTCCCCAAAAGGAAATAGGAAGGTTCACTTGACTCATCATCGATCGAACCATATCTAATAGAGTTCGATTTCTCCTCTCGGATACACCATTCCATTGTGGTGTTCGGGTGGAGTAAGTTACGAAACAATTCCACAACTTTTCAGATGATCGTCAAATTCTTGGCTCAAATATTCACCACCTCGATCGGATCGAAGTGTTTTAATAGTTTTGCCAAGTTGATTTTGTACTTCACTTTGAAATATTCTAAATATCTCAAAAGCTTCACTTTTGTACTTCATCAGATAGACGTAGCCATATCTTGATAAGTCATCAGTGAACGTTATGAAGTACCGAAATCCTCCCCTAGCAATGCTATTCATTGGTCCACATACATCAGTATGTACAAGAGCCAACAAATCACTAGCCCTTTCACTACTCTTAGTAAAAGGTGCTTTAGTCATCTTGCCCAATAAACAAGACTCGCAAACATCATATGATTCATAATCACATCAGTCTAAATATACATCTTTATGGAGTTTAGAGATGCGTTTCTCGTTTATGTGCCCAAGACGGCAATGCCATTTATATGTGTCATTCACATTATTTGGTTTGGATTTCTTACTAACATGATAGACATTGTCAACATTATTCTCAACATCCAAGACATAAAGGCCATTAAAAGAATGAGCAACACAATAAAGCATGTCATTCAAATAAATCGAAAATCTCTTATTCACAATAAGAAAATTGTAACCCTCATTGTCTAAACATGAAATAGAAATAATGTTTCTGCTCAAATCCGGAACATAATAACAGTTATTTAAAACTAAAATTAATCCGCTTGGTAAAGTGACTTCGTAAGTCCCTACGGCCAATGCAGCAACTCTTGCTCCATTTCCAACCCGTAGATCTACTTCACCCTCTTTGAGCAACCTTCTATTCTTTAGTCCATTGCACATTTAGGCAAATGTGAGATCTACACCCGGTATCTAATACCCAAGAACTAGAGGTAGAAAGTAAAACATCTATCACATAGATACCTGAAGTCATGGCAATCTCATTGCCCTTCTTCTTGATCCTTCTGATAAAGTTTGCGATTACGCCTCCAATGCCCGGTTTCCTTGCAATGGTAGCACACCGCATCCTTTTGGGATTTGGGTTTAGGCTTCTCCGCAACGGCAACCTTTGCCTCCGGTTTAGCAACTTTTGCTTTACCCTTGTTTTTGAACCCCTTTCCTTTATTCACCATCAACACTTGATTGGTTTTCTTGGTAATATTGTTCTCCGCATTCTTTAGCATCCCATGCAATTCGGACAGAGATTTATTCATCCCATTCATGTTATAATTAGAACAAAGCTGGTTATAACTCTCGGGGAGTGAATGCGATATCATATCCGTAGCCGGCTCTAGCTGGATAGGATACCCAAGCCTCTCAAGGTGTTCGAGGTGACCCTTCATCTTCAACACATGAGGCCCGACGGGTTGTCCTTCAATCATCTTGCATGAATGAAGAGCCTTCATAGTGTCAAACCTTTCCGTACGTGCTTGCAATTTGGAACATTTCCTTCAAATGATTTCCCAAATCATAGGCTTCCATGTGTACAAGGTCCTTACGAAGAGCCTTACACATGGTAGCAAGCATCGAGCAACCAACATCAATAGAATCATCCATATGCTTCTTATGTTGGTCCCTTTCCGCTTTAGTTGCATTAGCGGCCGGCTCGGGTGGAACGGGTCCATCGAGAATGTACAACTTCCTTTCTTGTTTGAGAACAATTCTCAAGCTGCGGATCCAATCCACATAGTTATTGCCATTCTCCTCTAACTTGTCCTTCTCAAGGGGCTGATCGCGATGACATGTTTTGATTATTGTTTCTGACCATTGATCTACAAAGATATGCAACAAGATATGAACACATATAAGTACCAATTCATTTAAGAGATTAATTAACGTATTTCACAAATACTCCCATTAAATTATATAACCTTCTTATACAAATATGTATAATATAATTTAATAGGCTAAGACCCAACTTTAATTTAATTTCAAGTCGGCTATGGCACATTTGCTCAAAATTAAACTAAAAAGGTAGATAACATTTATCAATCATATCTATATATGACTCTTAGATCATTATGAGATTATAGACATCTTATGTCACATGTTTCAATCTCATCTTATGCCTTAGGCCCAAAACCGTTTTGATAGCCTAATTGAGTTCAACCATGTTAAACGTATAGCAACCACTATTTGCTCATCTTGATCATACAAAGATAGAATTAATGCACCTCGCTATGGCGAGCCCACATAAAACTACCCGTGTACTCACAAGTGTTTAAACATGGGTGGCATAAATCAAACTCAAATTACAAAGAAGGTTCAATTTTTCATGCTTATCAATTACATCCCAAGGTTGATTCATGAAAACTATATGAACATAATTATGAACATGGAATGATGCAACACATATTACATTTGATCGGTAATTACTAGTACGCGGCCACGTGCTCCAAGATTATCCCACACTTCCATCGAAGTGCTGTGGGGAAAGGTTTTGGTGTCCGGCCAATATACCAAGTAATACATCACAAATATCCTAGATTAATCACATTAATCATATCAATGAAATTGACATCCCATAATCTAGATTAATCATATTAATCATATATATTACAATTTCATAATCATGGTATATCTATATATACTATTACTTCTCAAGTAAAACTCATACAATTTCATATTCTAGATCATGCACATCATGAAAATTCATATAATCATATTACATAATTATCATGATTATCTAACTAAGCATCATGAACGGGGCTGCGATACCACTTTGTAGGGTTTCGAGGGTCCATGCGCAGCGGAATAAGCAATAACTCGAAAAACCTCAAGCCCTAGAATCCGTTCTAGATGAATAATTAAGAGAGATGAAATAGAATTACCAACCTTGAATGCTTTTGCCTTTGATAAACTTGACCCAACTCCAGATTGAATGATCTTGTTAATCCTTGATGAACGAACGGGAATCACGAACCAAAGATCTTGATGAACGAAGATCCTCTATGTTTATCCACGCGCGGAGCGAACCCTAGAACTCTTCTAGGAGGATTGCTAGATCCAATTGATTGAAACACCTTTCAATCAATGAAGAACAAATGGATTTGGTGGTGTTTGATTCTCAATTCTCAATTGAAATCTCCCACTCTAAGTGTTTCTCTCAAGCCAAAACGTTCTAATGACGGCTAGGGCAACCGAGGGTAAGTATTTATACGTTATAAAACTTTTCCCCTCGCGAAAACCCTAGTTTTAAGTCAATTCGCGTCGATCCGGTGCCCGGGGGACGAGTCGTCCCCCGGGGGGGCAGTCGTCCCAGCGCCCGGCTCCCGAATGCGGCGTCCCCTTAAGGGGAATAGTTGGTTACGGCTTTGAGGACGAGTCGTCCCACGAGAACAAAAACTCCATATTCTTCATTTTTGACAATTCGTTCGATGCGTGTGACCCCATAGGACCATACTATGTTGGCAATGAGTCCGATCACATCGATCCTCATAAGACATGAGCGGACTCTAGCAAGCCATCATGCCTACCCAAATAGTATAATATCAAGTTCGATTTTCCTACATAGAACATATCACAATCCCATTGTCACACGATGTTATATTGAACATGAGTCATGGTCCACGTCAACTCATATTGTTCAATGCTTTCTCGTTACCAAGTAAATTGATTAATCGAATGACATTAATCACATTAATTCATTCGGGCATGGCCATGCACTACATCAATCTTACTTACACGTGGCCAAGCAAACATCTCTCTTTACGAGGGACAATTTCCATCTTGACTTATCATTCTTCCCAACAAGAATCATACCATGCCAATGATAGCCCTTATTGTCATCCGGTTAAAGATAACGTTAAACTATATCAAACATGATATTCATCAAGCGGAAGACGATGATAATCTCAGGTCAAAGGATATCAATGATATGACTATATGAGATTTAATTATGACATATGACCATGACATAAATCTCATAATGGGTCAAGTCCAGTACCTTGTTCTCTAACAAGTACCCATGAATCTAATGTGCATCTCCATGCATATAATCATCATATGATTATCCATTAGACTTCATACTAGTGCTTCATAAGTACTAGGGACACGATTATTATAACTAAACATGCAAACTCATATAATAATCAAAGAAGCAATCTCATATATAAATGAACAATGACATTACATAAAGGTCTATCTCTATAGGCCTAGGGCACTAACACCTACAATAACTTCTTGAGTCATTGTTTAGGTCGGTGACTGTCTTCTTACGGGCCCCAGCCGTAGAGAATCTATCCAAGATTTTTTTCCTCATATACTCCCATGACGTGATGCAGCCAGTAGTCAGGCCACAAAACCAAGTTAGTACGGCACCTGTGAAGGTGCTGGTTAGTGCCTTGCATAGTATGTCATCCTCATAGGAGACCAAGCACATTGTGGCCTCGAAATGATGCATATGATTCAAGGCGTTGGTCGCGCGTGAATACTTGTCTAACGCGGGCAATTTGAAACCCACGACAGGCCTACGGTCGAGCAAATCCTGGGACAACGTCCGAAGAGTACTGTAGTTTCGTTCGACCTTCCCATCAGTTTCCTTCCTATCCGTCTCCATGTTATCCAACCTTGTTTTCAAATTGAGAAGCTCCCTAGCATCCAGGTCACTTTTTTTACGGGAGACAGGGTTGTCTCTCTTCCCTGTGGGGCTCCCTTCTAGAGATGGTCCGCTGTCTTTCATTTCGTGGGGGTGTCACCTCTCTCCTTTTTCGACGGGACAGTGACCTTTCTCTCATTACAGGCGACCTATGCCGAGCCCTATCAGCTTCAAGCCGCCTCCTCTGTGCTGAGTCAGCCTCTTGCTCCCTCTGCTGGTTGAGCCTATCCCTTAGGTCACCAGTCGGGTCTATGGAAATATGGGAGGGAAGAGGCATCTCGATCCCCGGTTGTTCACCAGACGGTCTAGGACCTCCATTAGTCCATCTTTGGGAAGTGATGGATGGAGATACACTCTGCGATCTCCTATCATCCTTATTGGGAGATTCAGGCATCTCCAGCAGCTCGTCTTGCACATTGAGCAAGCTTTGCAGTATCCTAGCCAGCTTCAGCAGAATTTCCTTCCTACTTGGGTGAGTAGTTGAGGGACCTGGAATGTCGCCTGCAACTGTTCAACCCTTTTGGATCCTCCTAACTTGCTGGTTCGCCCCTTGATCAGGCATAAGCCTTTTCTGCCTTCGGCTATCTTGTAGGCCTTCACCGTCAGCCACTATTAGAACGAGTGGCCCTCCTAGGGGGATTGCTCGGTGGGGGAGGAGGCAGATTTGCAGTCCTATTTCCAGTGTATGGCTCGATGTTTCTTACTGTCTTACTTAGTATTGGATCACTGGAGGAAGTTGTGGTGCGTTCATCGGAAACCATGTTTGTGGTTTGATTAGAATTTCAAGGTCTAGCGTATATCGTTCCGACAATGGAACCAAACTGATGATGCAGGAAATGGTCCAGATCAGCCTCAGTCCAGTAATTAGGTTGATCTCCAGCTAATAGACCTGAAACCACGAACACATGACTAGCCAGGTTGGTCTCCGGCTAAGACCCTCTGGCGTGATGATGAGATAACGTGTATTTGTGCTTATAAACTCAATTGAATAACGTAATTACTCAAATAGCAAATATGACATTACCTTTGAACTTTGGAAGTTGTTAGGTATTTATAGTATTGAGGTAGGATCACGTTGAATCCCTAGGATCACGGAGATAATGTTGGCATAACTGACTCCGAGAAAGTAGGAGAAGGTTACAAATAACGACGTGGATTGGCGCACGTGTTGGTAGGTTGAGGTCGACTGAATAGTCAAGGGCGACCTAACTTTTTGACTTGGCTTGATATGAATTGCACAAGTATCTGATCGTATATCGGACGAAGCTAGGTCGGGACCACGGATGGTCGGACAATGAGTTAGGTCGACTGATCGATGTTGGGCAGTTGGCAATGTAGCAATTGGGCCGGCCCATTCGATAATAAAGTAGGCTGGTGACTGAAACGTTGAGCTTGATTTGGTAGGCCTGACCCGTCACTTTTATTCCGTTCATAAACTAAATGCAATCTGCAATTAGTTTAGGAAAAATTCCCCGAGGGCCCTTATGTTCAAATTTTATTCCATTTTAAAGAGAGGTCGTTTGTAAATTCCAAATGAAGAGTTCAATCCAAATTATAATTCCCCAGACATCCTCCTAGACTCCCCTTCCCAAATAAAACCCCGACCTCCCTCCTTTCTCCTCATTTTTGATCTTTTTTGTTTTCTCTCTCTCTCTCTCTCGCTCTCTCTCTAAAAATCACACACACTCAAAGTTATATCTTTCCCTCTCTAAACCATGTCCCGCGACAGTGATGGCAACCAACCTTTTCCGGCGACCAACCTTCTTTCTTCTTCGATCGCGGCATCTTGAACCCTGAGCTTCGGTAGACCTGGAACTCCCCCCTCAAAATCAGACTCAGATCTGCCCTACGCTGGCTAGATCTGACCCAAAATTTCTTCCCAATCTTTCATCCTACCTTGACGCCGACAACATCCGCTCCCTCTTCTTCTCCGCAAATTTGGTGTGGATCTTCCCACCGGCGTAGGGCTGTCTTCTCCGGCATAGAGCCGTCTTCTTCGGAGTTGATCCGTTTCTCCGGCGTAGGTTTGACCGGAAATGTTTTTACTGCTGTTATTTAGTTGTGAAAAGAACACAAAAAGAAAGAAAAATGTCTTAGTGGACCACTGCCCTCCTCAATATGCAAACCTTCTAGCGAATGGGCAGTTAGAAAATGGTCGGTTAGAAAATGGGAGATCTATTTTGAAATGTTAATTGTGGTTGATATATGCCTTTTCTTTTCAGTTAATAAAAATTGGTATTATACTTTAATTTCAATAAGAGGTAAAATGATCTTATAAGTCAATTATAAGAGGTAATTTGGTCTTATAATTAAGCTATAAGAGTTGTAATGTGTAAATTATGAGAGCAATTCGTTGTTATTATTGAAATTTTTTATTTTTTTGGTTGAAAAAATTGTATTATAAGTTAATTATAAGAGACAAAGTAGTCTTATAATTAACTTATAAGAGTTGTAAATGTGTAAATTATGAGAGCAATTCGTTGTTATTATTGATATTTTTGATTTTTTTGGTTGAAAAATTTGTCTTATAAGTTAATTATAAGAGACAAAGTAGTCTTATAATTAACTTATAAGAGTTGTAAATGTGTATATTATGAGAGCAATTCGTTGTTATTATTTAAATTTTTGATTTTTTTGGTTGAAAGATTTGTCTTATAAGTTAATTATAAGAGACAAAGTAGTCTTATAATTAACTTATAAGAGTTCTAAATGTGTAAATTATGAGAGTAATTCGTTATTATTATTGAAATTTTTGATTTTTTTGGTTGAAAAATTTGTCTTATAAGTCAATTATTAGAGACAAAGTAGTATTATAATTAAATTATAAGAGTTATAAATGTGTAAATTATGAGAGCAATTCGTTGTTATTATTGAAATTTTTGATTTTTTTTTGTTGAAAAATTTGTCTTATAAGTTAATTATAAGAGACAAAGTAGTCTTATAATTAACTTATAAGAGTTGTAAATGTGTAAATTATGAGAACAATTCATTGTTATTATTGAAATTTTTGATTTTTTTGATTGAAAAATTTGTTTTATAAGTCAATTATAAGAGACAAAGTAGTCTTATAATTAACTTATAAGAGTTGTAAATATGTAAATTATGAGAGTAATTCGTTGTTATTATTGAAATTTTTTATTTGTTTTGTTGAAAAATTTATCTTATAAGTCAATTATAAGAGACAAAGTAATCTTATACTCCCTCCGTCCCACTTCAAGATTCCTACTTTCTCTTTTGGTCCGTCCCACTTCAAGGTTTCCTTTCGTAAAAGGCAAGTTTTGAATATATTTACACCCTTATAATTTAATATATTTACAAAAAAAAAACCATTCATTATACCCTTATAAAGTTAACATATTTACAAAAAAAAAATCAATCATTAACTACCATTCCCTACCCCACATTTAATTATAAGAGAAAAAGTAATTTTATAATTACCTTATAAGAATTGTAAATGTGTAAATTATAAGAGCATTTCGTTGTTATTATTGAAATTTTTAATTTTTTTGATTGAAAAATTTATCTTATAAGTCAATTATAAGAGATAAAGTAGTCTTATAATGTGAAAAATATAAAAAAAAATGAAAGTGTTTTTGGAAAGGCTAAAGACTGTTTTGATTATCTGAAAAAATTGTCTTATAAGTCAATTTTTAATCTATATTTTTTGAGACTGAAGTGACCAAATTGAAACTATTTTGAATCTAATGACTGATCCAAAATATGTGAATGTCTAGTGACCAATATATAATTTTCAAACTTTCAGTGACTAAACTATAATTTTGAATTTTGGACTTGCGGCTCAGAGGCTGTAACGTTGCCGTACAGTGCGCGTGCAAGAAGAGCATTAACTTCATTGTGCCAAGAAGGGGTATCTTTGAAATTTTAAAAATGTTATTTTTTTAAATTGAGTTTATATCTCATATGATATGAGAGAGACCCTAGAAAAAGTGGGCCATTAGTTTACGTAAAATCTAGGGAGAAACGCGTTTCTCCATAAGTTATGGAGAAACGGGTTACGGATATCCAGAAGCTATTGAAAGGATATCCAGAAACTTTTTGTATTGGCCATGACCTTGTCCCGTAGTTGCTCGGATATCGGTCTCAAAGGTTACGGATATCCGTAACCCTTTGAAAGGATATCCGAAGCTTATGAAAGTGATATCCAGAAACCTTCAAAATGATATCCGAAACTTTCAAAATGTTTACGGATATTCATTGATGGTTTTACGGATATACATTTGAAGGTTTACGGATATCCGAAAACCTTCAATAAGCATTTTCTGGTCTTGGCCTTGGATTTGGCTTCAAATATGTTTCTGGCTATTCATTTGATGGTTTACGGATATACATTTGAAGGTTTATGGATATCCGGAAACCTTCAATAAGCAATTACGGTCTTGGCCTTGGATTTGGCTTCAAATCTATTTTTACCGGATATCCGCCCCAAAGGCTTACGGATATCCATTCCAGCTTTCGGATATCGAGAACCCTTTGAAGGCCCGATATCCGAGAAATTTTTTCTGGCTATCAAATGCATTGCTTCTGGCTATTAAAAACGCGTTTCTCCATAGTTATGGAGAAACGCGTTTCTCAGCAGACCTACTCATTAGTTTAAGGGAGGATGTGAAGAGGTTGTAGATTGAATAGTATTACTTAGTCAGCATTCTGTTTCAATAAATCCTAGTCTTTAGGGATTTTGTTATTTCGTTTATTCAATAGCTGTTATCAAGTAGCTGAAATGTTGCTGAAATGTTGCTATCTATTTTTATGCTTTCAGTTAGAGTTGTAATCTATCTATATATTAAAATATTAAAGCAGGTCATCCTATGAATAGTGAGAGCGTCAAAAATTTTGTCAAATTTTGAGTGGCACTTTTGCAATTACTCAAGTTGTGGCAAATTTGAATCAGGACATTAATTCCTTTTATATATAGCGAAAATGTATAGAGATATAGAGAGAGAGATAGCGATATGGGATTAAATCAACCAATGTCCTTACGTTTTGTTACAAAATGAATTAATCCCACATCGCTATCTCTCTATATATATCTCTATATATTCTCTATATATATAAAATTTTGGCAAACCAACTCAATTGGTTGATCGATCCAAAGCATGCCTCCTGACCGATCCAAACCAAGTAAATTGGTTGACCGATCCAAAGCATGTGACTTGGTTGACCCATCCAAAGCATGTGACTTGGTTGACCGAATCTAAGGTAATAGATCAATAAATAATAAGATCAATGGTTGACTGTTCCACGTAACCGATCAATAAATAATAAGGTTAACGGTTATCGACGTATCCAAACAAACCAAGTATAACCGATCAAATAATAAGGTCAATGATTTGGTTGACCGAAACCAGGCAATCCATCCAAACAAAAGAAATCAGGCAACCGATCCAAACCAAAGGAAACAGGCAACCGATCCAAACAAAGGAAAAGGAAAGTACAAACTACGTTTCCTTTAAATTACAAAATAATAATTATTAACAAAGAAAAGTAAATAGAAATATTATTTTTTCCATCTCAAATAAATACTTTAAAAAATATACTTCTATAAGAAATTATATTATTCATTTAAAAAATAAATATTACTTTTTGAGTCAAAAGTAATATTTATTTTTGAAATGAAGAATATAATTTTTTATAGAAGTACATTTTTTAAAGTATTTATTTGAGATAAAAAAATAATATTTCTATTTAGTTTTCATTATTAATAATTTTTATTTTGTAATTTAAAGTGAGACGGAGTTTGTATCAAAGTTAAGTTTGGATCAAGGCAAAGCCTGTTTGGATCGGTAGGGTGTGTTTGGATTGTTTGGATCGGTCCAAGGGTCTTTAGATCGGTCAAGGGTCTGTTTGGATCGGTAAGGATTTTTTGTTTTTGGGCCTTTGGCTTGGCTGACCGGTTGTCAGGCTAACCCATTGTTTATTTGGTTGACCGATCAATTTTCCTCTAGCCTCAACCGATCCAAACAAAGCAAATCAATTTTCACTCTTCTCTTGGTTGACCGATCAATTTTCCTCTAGCCTCAACCGATCAATTTTCCTCAAGCACACAGATCTTGAATTGACAATCAACTGAAACCCTTCCAAAAGGATCCCGAAACCCCACGAAAAAAAAGACCCAGGTGCTAAAACAAAAAGTAAAGGGGCGTAAAGATGAAAACCCACCAAGAAAATCAATCAAATGGACTGAATTACTAATGTAATGAAAAGAACTGCAAAAGAGTACCTGAAGGTTTTACAAGTATCAGGGCTTTAAGGGTTTTTGGATTTGAGGCAGCACTAGCTGAGATTATAATTCGACAAAGAATTTGTGGGAGAGAGAGAGAGAGAGAAAGGTAGAGAGAGAGAAAGAAAAAGGGAGAAGCTTTTGATGAGAGGGTTTGATGTAGTGTGTGTCGTGTGTGTGTTAGAGAGAGAGAGAGTATGAGATAAGCTTTATTCACGTTCAAATTGATTGTTTTCATGTTTTTGTTTGGATTTTCAACCAGATTTGCCCGGCCCGGCTGCGTGAGTCGGCCCGGCCCGGCCTAATCGGTCGGCCCAATGAGCCTCGGCGGTCGGCTAGCCCGGCTGCGTAGGTCGGCCCGGCCGGCCTCGGTTGGTCGTGAGCCGGTCAGGCAGCCAGCCTGCATAGGTCAGCCAGCAAGCCTGCATAGGTCAGCTAGCCAGCTTGCGTAGGTCAGCCAGACAGCCTCAACCGGTCAGCTAACCAGCCTGCATAGGTCAGCCAGACAGGTCAGCCAGCAAGCATGCATAGGTCAGCTAGCCAGCCTGCGTAGGTCAGCCAGAGAGAAGCTTTATTCACGTTCAAATTGATTGTTTTCATGTTTTTGTTTGGATTTTCAACCGGACTGCCAGCCAGCCTGCGTAGGTCAGCCAGCCAGCCTCAACCGGTCAGCCAGCAAGCCTCAACCGGTCGGTAGCCGGCTGCATATGTCGGCGGCCCGGCCTCGGCGGGTCGGCGAACCGGTCGGCCCGGCCCGGCCTGCAGATAGGTCGGCCCAAGCATCGTGGGTCGGCTAGCCCGGCTGCGTAGGTCGGCAGCGGCCTCGGCCGGTCGGCTAGCCGGCTGCATGGGTCGGCCGGCAAGTGCTGCATGGGTCGGCTAGCCGGCTGCGTGGGTCGACCAGACGGCCTCCATCGATCGGCCCGGCCCGGCTGCGTAGGTCGGCCAGTGGCCTCGGCCGATCGGCTAGCCGGCTGCGTAGGTCGGCTAGCCGGCGTACATGGGTCGGCCCGGTCGGCCTCGGCCAGGTCGGCCCAAGCCTCGGCCAGGTCGGCTAGCCGGCTGCGTAGGTCGGCTAGCCCGGCCTCAGCCGTCGGCGAACCGGTCGGCCAGCCCGGCTGCCAGATAGGTCGGCAAGCTGCGTAGGTCGGCTAGCCGGCTGCGTGGAGTCGGCCAGGACGGGCGTCAGCAGGTCGGTTAGCCGGCTGCGCCAGGTCGACGGACAGGTCGGCCCGGCAAGCTGCATAGGTCAGCTAGCCAGCCTGCGTAGGTCAGCCAAACAGCCTCCATTAGGGGTGGACATGGTTCGGTTCAAACCGCGGTTTGAGATCAAACCGAACTAAACCACGCAGTTTGGTTTGGTTTTTTTCTATAAATGGTTTAGCTTGGTTTGAAAATTTAATAAATCGTGTGGTTCGGTTCAGCTCGCAGTCTGGAACCTCAAAACCGAACCAAACCGAACCGAACCAAACTGATTCAGACCGAACCGCGGTTTGGAACCGTGAAACCGAACCACGGAACCGAACCATGAAATTCTTGAATCGAAACCCTAGCCGTTCATTAAAAATTAAAGATGAATCACAACCACTGATTTGAAAACCCTAGATTGAAACTCCTTAACTCAAACTGCCTCCTCATTTTTCATATCTTCTTTCTCAGTTTGTATCTTTATTTTAGACAATGTCTTGTAATTTGTTTTGAGATGGTTTCTTTTGTTGCACTTGTTAGAACAATGAACTTTCAGTTTACTAAAACTCATTCCTATTTGGATAGTAGTATTTGTGTTTTATGTTTAATATATATGATTGCTAGTTTGATTAAAAAAAATATGTAAAGAGCAACGCTTTTAGTTGGGCAGGTTTGTAGTTCGGATAGCGGTCTAGACCGCAGTTCGGACCACGGTTTTGAACCATTTATGAAATCGTGGTTTGAGACCGAACCGAACCAAACCGAGGTGGTTTGGTTTGGTTTGGTTTGAAATTTTCTATGGTTCGGTTTGGTTTGGGATTTTCCCAAATCGAGTACTAGCGGTTTGGTCTCCAAATTCCTTCCAAACCGAACCAAACCGAACCATGTCCACCCCTAGCCTCCATCGATCGGCCGGTCGGCTGCGTAGGTCGGCCGGCAAGCCTCGGCCGATCCGGCTAGCCGGCTGCGTAGAGTCGGCTAGCCGGCCCGGCCTCAGCCAGGTCGGCAAGCCGGCTGCGTAGGTCGACCCGGCCCGGCCTCAATAGGTCGTGAACCGGTCAGCTAGCCAGCCTGCATAGGTCAGCCAGCAAGTCTGCATAGGTCAGCTAGCTTGACTGCGTGGAGTCGACCGGAACTGACCTCCGTCGATCGGCCGGCCCGGCTGCGTAGGTCGGCAACGAGCCTCGGCCGATCGGCTAGCCGGCTGCGTAGGTCGGCTAGCCGGCGTACGTAGGTCGGCCGATCGGCCTCAGCCGGTCGGCCCGGCCAAGCCTCCCGGCCAGGTCGGCTAGCCGGCCCTGCGCCATGGGTCGGCTAGCCCGGCCTCAGCCAGGTCGGCCCGAAGCAGGTCGGCCGGCCGGCTGCGTAGGTCGGCCCGGCCAAACTGCTGTAGGTCGGCTAGCCGGCTGCGTAGGTCGGCCGAGGAACGGCGTCAGCCGGTCGGTTAGCCCGACTGCGTATGGAGTCGGCCCGGACGGAGGTCGGCGGCGGCAAGCTGCATGAGGTCGGCTAGCCCGGCTGCGTAGGTCGGCCAGGCTTGACCTCCGTCGATCGGCCCGGTCGGCTGCGCCCGGGTGGCCCGGCCCGGCCTCGGCCGATCGGCTAGCCGGCTGCGTAGGTCGGCTAGCCGGCCCGGCCTCAGCCGGTCGGCCGGCGAGCCTCGGCCAGGTCAAGCCAGGCTGCGTAGGTCGGCCCGGCCCGGCCTCAGCCGGTCGGCGAGCCGGTCGGGCGGCGGCTGCATCGTCGGCCCGAGCTGTGGCTTTGTATGGGTCGGCTAGCCGGCTTGCGTAGGTCGGCCGGCCAAGCTTGCATGGGTCGGCTAGCCGGCTGCGTAAATGAGCGAACTGCCTCGGCCAGGTCGGCCCGGCCCGGTCTGCGTGGTCGGCGGTAAGCCTCGGCCAGGTCGGCTAGCCGGCTGCGTAGGTCGGCCCGGCCCGGCCTCAGCCGGTCGGCGAACCGGTCGGGCGGCCGGCTGCGTAGGTCGGCCCGGCAAGCTGCATGGGTCGGCTAGCCGACTGCGTAGGTCGGCGAACGGACCTCAGCCAGGGCGGCCCGGCCCGGTCTGCGTAGGTCGGCCCGGCAAGCCTCAGCCAGGTCGGCTAGCCGGCTGCATGGGTCGGCCCGGCCCGGCCTCGGCCCAGGTCGGCCGCACGTCCTCGGCCAGGTCGGCCAAGGCCGACTGCGTAGGTCGGCCCGGACATCCTCGGCGGAGTGGCCCGGCCCGGCTCATGGAGTCGGCCGAAACTGCATGGGTCGCCCTAGCTTCGATCTGCGTAGGTCGACGAACAGACCTCAGCCAGGTCGGCCCGGTCGGCTGCGTAAGTCGGCCCGGTAAGCCTCAGCCAGGTCGGCTAGCCGGCTGCGTAGGTCGGCCCGGCCCGGCTGAATCGATCCCGGCCCGGACACCCTCGGCCAGGTCGGCCCGGCCCGGCTGTATAGGTCGGCCCGGAGCGACCTCAGCCCAGGTCGGCTAGCCGGCTGAGGTCGGCCCGGGCGGAGTCGACGGCGAAGCCTCAGTAGGTCGGTCGAGCGGCCTCAGCCGGTTGGCCGGCCGGCTGCGTAGGTCGGCCCGACAAGCCTCAGCCGGTTAGCTAGCCGGCTGCGTAGGTCGGCCCGGCCGCCCTCGGCCCAGAGTCGGCGAGCGGCCTCGGCCGGTTAGCCGGCCCGGCTGCGCCAGTCGGCCGGACATCCTCGTCGGTCGGCCCGGCCCGGCTGCAGGTCGGCCCGTGGCTGCGTAGGTCGGCTAGCCGGTCTGCGTAGGTCGGCCCGAGACGGACCTCGGCCAGGTCGGCCCGGCCCGGCTGCGTATGTCGGCCGGACATCCTCGGCCCAGGTCGGCCCGGCCCGGCTGCGTAGGTCGGCCCGGCCAGTCTGCGTAGGTCGGTGGCCGGCTTGCGTGGGTCGGCCAATGACTTGCGTAGGTCGGCTAGCCGACTGCGTGGGTTAGCCAAGCTGACCTCAGCCAGGCCCGACCCGGCCCGGTCTGCGTAGGTCGGCCCGGCGGCCTCAGCCGTCGACTAGCCGGCTGCGTGGGTCGGCCGGCCCGGCCTCAGCCGGTCGGCGGGCCGGTCGGGCGGCCCGGCTGTATAGGTCGACGGAAAGCTTGCATAGGTCGGCTAGCCGGCTGCGTAGGGTCGGCCCCAGGCCTCGATCGGTCGGCCCGGCCCGGTCTGCGTAGGTCGGCCAGAGCCTCAGCCCAGGTTAGCTAGCCGGCTACATAGGTCGGCCCGGCCCGGCCTCAGCCGGTCGGCCGCGCATCCTCAGCCGGTCGGTCGACGGATAGTGCACGCCAGGTCGAGCCCGGACATCCTCAATCGGTCGGCCCGGCTGCATGGGTCGGCCAGCCAGCTTTGCGTAGGTCGGCTAGCCGATCTGCGTAGGTCGGCCCGGACGGCCTCGGCCAGGTCGGCCGGCCCGGCTGTATAAGTCGGCCCGGTAAGCCTCAATCGGTCGGCTAGCCGGCTGCGCCAGGTCGGCCAGACGGCACTGCTTAAGTCGGCCCGGTGAAGCCTCAGCCAGGTCGGCTAGCCGGCTGCGTAGGTCGGCCGGCCCGGCCTCGGCCAGGTCGGCGAGCGGCCTTAGCCGGTCGGCGGCCCGGCTGCGCCAGGTCGGCGGGCCGGCCTCGGCCGGTCGACTAGCACACTGCGTAGAGTCGGCCAGACAGGTTCGGCCCAGTGGCTGCGTGAGTCGGCGAACGGCCTCAGCCAGGTTAGCCCGGCCATCTGCGAGTCGGCCCGACGAAGCCTCAGCCCAGGTCGGCTAGCCCGACTGCGTAGGTCGGCCCGGCCCGGCCTCGGCCCAGGTCGGCTAGGACGGCCTCTGCCAGGTCGATCGGCCGGCTGCAGGTCGGCCGGCCCGGCTGCGTATGTCGGCCGGGACATCCTCAGCCAGGTCGGCCCGACGAAGCTGCGTAGGTCGGCCCGGCTGCGTAAGTCGGCCGTGGCCTCGGTCGGTCGGCTAGCCGGCTGCATGGGTCGGCCCGGCCATCCTCGTCGGTCACGCCGGGCCGGCCTCAGCCGTCGGGCGGTCGGCTGCATAGGTCGGCCAGGACGGCCTCGGCCAGGTCGGCTAGCCGGCTGAATAGGTCGGCCCAGACGGTCGGCGAGAAAGCTGCGTAGGTCGGCTAGCCGGCTGCGTAGCTCGGCCCGGACAACCTCGATCGGTAAGCCTTGACCGGCTTGCGTAGGTCGGCCCGGCGAAGCCTCGGCGGGTCAACTAGCCCGGCTGCTGTAGGTCGGTCGGAGCCGGCCTCAATCGGTTAGCCGGCCCGGCTGCGAGAGGTCGGCCCGGCAAGCTTTGCATAGGTTAGCTAGCCATCTGGATAGAGTCGGCCCGGCCCGGCCTCAGCCGGTCGGCCCGGCCCGGCTGCGTAGGTCGGCCAGACGGCCTCGGCCCAGGTCGGGCGGCCGGCTGCGTAGGTCGGCCCGACAGAGCTGCGTGGAGTCAACTAGCCAGCCTGCATAGGTCAGCCAGGCAGGTCTCGGTCGGTCGGCAAACAAGCTGCGTAGGTCGGCTAGCAAGCTGCGGAGGTCGGCCCGAGCTGCGTAGGTCGAGTAGCCGGCCCGGCCTCGGCCAGGTCGGCCCGGCCGGCTTGCGTAGGTCGGCCAGACGGCCTCGGCCGGTCAAGCGGCCGGCTGCGTAGGTCGGCCGGCAAGCTGCGTAGGTCGGCTAGCCCGTCTGCGTAGAGTCGGCGGACGGCCTCGGCCCAGGTCGGCCCGGCCCGGCTACGTAGGTCGGCCCGTGACCAAGCCTTCGCCGGTCGGCTAGCCGGCTGCATAGGTCACCCGGAGCCGGCCTCAGCCGGTCGGCCGGTCGGCTTGCACAGGTCGGCGGAGCCGGCCTCAGCCAGGTCGGGCAGCGGCCGGCTGCATAGGTCGGCCCGCGAGCTGCGTAGGTCGGCTAGCCGGCTGCATAGGTCGACGGACGGCCTGGCCGGTCGACGGGGACGGCTGCATAGGTCAGCTAGCCAGTCTGCATAGTTTAGCCAGCAAGCCTACATAGATCAGCTAGCCAGTCTGCATAGGTCAGTCAGACAGCTTCAACCGGTCAGCCAGCAAGCCTGCATAGGTAAGGTCAGCTAGACAACCTCGGCGACTGACCCGGCGAGCTGCGTAGGTCGGCCAGACGGCCTGGCCGGTCGGCCCGGCCCGGCTGCATAGGTCGGCTAGCCCGGCTGCATGGGTCGGCCCGGAGCAGGTCTCAACCGATCAGCTAGCCAGCCTGCATAGGTCAGCCAGCAAGCCTGCATAGGTCAGCTAGCCAGCCTGCATAGGTCAGCCAGACAGCCTCAACCGGTCAGCCAGCCAGCCTGGTTTGGTCAGCCAGCCAGCCTGCATAGGTCAGCTAGCCAATTGGGAAATTTGAAGGCTGGAACCGCCGGTTCGGTAACCGTTAACCGCCGGTTAACCGAACCGATCACGTCATCAACCGGTTGATGGCTGTCAAAGTCAAAGACTCCAAGGAAATCCGCCTACATATACGCGCGTCTGTCAGTACGTGTATTGCACATGCCATTTTTCTCATCATAACCTGCCACGTGTAATTTGCGTAGCATATCTTCAATTATGCCATGGAAGGAAATGACTAAAGTACCCCTGAAATTTTGGCAAAACTTTTGGCACTCTTACTGTTCATTGGATGATTTTCAAACATTAATTTGTAATGATGACAAACTTGGCCAATCTGATGTATGTATTTACAGTGTAGTCTTTAAAAGGAAATATTTCATAATGTATAAGCCCGATCAATCTGATCTATTTACTGATAAAGTAGTGTTTATAAGGAAGTTTTCCATAATGTATAAATCTATCACTTTTTTGTTGTTTTTTTTTTTAATTTTTGTCTTAGAGTAATATATAATGATCCGAGCATCGCACGGGAGTAAAACTAGTTGACTATTTAAAACCTAGTTAAGTTACAATAAACAACAAGTGATTCACCTCTTTTCTTGTGTTCATACTTTGCATACAGTTTTGTTTCTAACAATACTAGTGAGTAACCCGTCGGTTTCCGACGGGGGATAAAACACTGAGGTAAAAGTTAAATGTAAATACAATTGAAAAAATTAATGAGATAATTTTATGTATTATATTACAACTTGTCGAAAACTTCTTTGTACACAATATTTGTAGTCGTGTCATCTGACTGTTCATGACTATTACATATAAGCACTTTAAGTCATTTCCTTATAGTTACTCTAGAAAAAGCAACATACAATTGTCCATGACTAAATACTGATCTTGGAAGAAAAAGGCCAACATGAGCGAGCGACTGACCCTGACTTTTATTTATCGTCATTGCAAAGGAAACGGTCACTGGGAATTGTCTGCGTTGAAACCTAATCGGGAATTTTGTTGTATCAGAAGGTGACATAATCATCCTCGATATCAACACCTTCTTACCAACATTCTTTCTAGACAACATTACCGCCTCGACAACGTGCTTACCTATATATATATATATATATTAAAATAACAAAGTATATTTTATGTCAAATAATTAATTGTATAAATGTATAATTATACACTAATAAAATTGATTTGCTTACCTATATATATATATATATATATATATATATATATATATATATATATATATATATATATATATATATATATATATTAAAAACAAACAAATATTTTTTATACGATAAACTCAGGAATACAGAAAATTAGTAATTCATACCATTGATCAGAATAATAACGAAACAAGAACGATAACAAAATCATACCATTGCTGATATTAGATAAAATATCTAACTGAAAGTAGGCTTAGTTGGGTGAGTTAGGTGAGCTACGCTTTACGCTTTAAAGTTCAAAAATTAGCTATCATGCCACTTTTTAATTGAAATTTTTTGGACATTCATTTTAGGACGGAGGTAGTATTATACATAACAGAACAATGTTCACAAATCAGCAAAAGGAAAAGTAAAAAATAGCAGTATACCTTGTCGATACTCGACGGGGCATAGTGAAATTAATTAAATTAACGTAATAGTTAGCATTAATTGAACGTTTAATTTATATTTTTATAGTAAAATTAAAAAAAATATTTGTGCTTCAATCCATTTTCATTTTTAACTAATTTATTGTATAAAATCAATCCCTATAAATTTTAAAAGTTATTGTTGAATTTCAAATGGATGATTGTGATTGGTGGATGATGGAAAGATTGACCAATGATATTGTGCCACTTAGAGTTTTCTAGGAGCTTGAAAAACTTTTGCTATTATATATAGTAGATTCACAAACTCTTTTTTTTTCGAATTTGTGAGTGACTTCTTTATAATCTCTTTTGGCTTATTTTGATTAGGATTTGTTTTTATATTTATGTTTGTGTTTATTATTTTGATTTTGATTTTGATTTTGATTTTGATTTTGAATTTTGATTTTGATTTTGATTTTGATTTTGATTTTGATTTTGATTTTGATTTTGATTTTAATTTTAATTTTAACTTTTATTTTATAAATTTTCGTTTTTATTTTGATTTTATTTCTTGCTTTTTTATATTTCTTGTATGTTTGTGAATGTTTCTTTCACTTTTTAATTATTAGAATTTTAATTTTCATTTTTTATTTGCATTTTATTTTTTCGTATATTTTTATATTGATATTGATTATCTTTTGTGCATTAGATTTTTTTCTTTCTTAATTATTAAAGCTTTTTTTCATTTTGCTTTTGCTCTTTTTGTAAGACAATTATTTGTGCTTCAATCCATTTTCATTTTTAACTAATTTATTGTATAAAATTAATCCCTATAAATTTTAAAAGTTACTAATTGAATTTCAAATGGATGAATGTGATTGGTGGATGATGGAAAGATTGGCCAATTATATTGTGCTACTTGAAGTTTTTTAGGAGCATGAAAAACTTTTGCTATTTTATCTAGTAGATTCACAAACTTCTTTTTTTTTCGGATTTGTGAGTGACTTCTTTATAATCTCTTTTGCCATATTTTGATTAGGATTTGTTTTTTATATTTATTTTTGAGTTTATTATTTTGATTTTGATTTTGATTTTAATTTTAACTTTTATTTTATAAATTTTCGTCTTTATTTTGATTTTATTTTTTTGTTTTTTTCTATTTCTTTTATGTTTGTGAATGTTTCTTTCACTTTTTAATTATTAGAATTTTAATTTTCATTTTTTATTTGCATTTTATTTTTTCGTATGTTTTTATATTGATATTGCTTTTCTTTTGTGCATTAGATTTTTTTCTTTCTTAATTATTAAAGTTTTTTTGTCATTTTGATTTTGCTCTTTTTGTAAGACAATTATTTGTGCTTCAATTCATTTTCATTTTTAACTAATTTATTGTATAAAATAAACCCCTATAAATTTTAAAAGTTACTAATTGAATTTTAAATGGATGATTGAAATTGGTGGATGATGAAAAGATTGGCCAATGATATTGTGCCACTTGGAGTTTTCTAGGAGTTTGAAAAACTTTTGCTATTATATATAGTAGATTCACAAACTTCTTTTTTTTTCGAATTTGTGAGTGACTTCTTTATAATCTCTTTTGGCTTATTTTGATTAGGATTTGTTTCTTATATTTATGTTTGTGTTTATTATTTTGATTTTGAATTTGATTTTGATTTTAATTTTAATTTTAACTTTTATTTTATAAATTTTCGTCTTTATTTTGATTTTATTTCTTGGTTTTTTCTATTTCTTTTATGTTTGTGAATGTTTCTTTCACTTTTAATTATTAGAATTTTAATTTTCATTTTTTATTTGCATTTTATTTTTTCGTATATTTTTATATTGATATTGATTATCTTTTGTGCATTAGATTTTTTTCTTTCTTAATTATTAAAGCTTTTTTTCATTTTGCTTTTGCTCTTTTTGTAAGACAATTATTTGTGCTTCAATCCATTTTCATTTTTAACTAATTTATTGTATAAAATTAATCCCTATAAATTTTAAAAGTTACTAATTGAATTTCAAATGGATGAATGTGATTGGTGGATGATGGAAAGATTGGCCAATTATATTGTGCTACTTGAAGTTTTTTAGGAGCATGAAAAACTTTTGCTATTTTATCTAGTAGATTCACAAACTTCTTTTTTTTCGGATTTGTGAGTGACTTCTTTATAATCTCTTTTGCCATATTTTGATTATGATTTGTTTTTTATATTTATTTTTGAGTTTATTATTTTGATTTTGATTTTAATTTTAATTTTAACTTTTATTTTATAAATTTTCGTCTTTATTTTGATTTTATTTTTTGTTTTTTTCTATTTCTTTTATGTTTGTGAATGTTTCTTTCACTTTTTAATTATTAGAATTTTAATTTTCATTTTTTATTTGCATTTTATTTTTTCGTATGTTTTTATATTGATATTGCTTTTCTTTTGTGCATTAGATTTTTTTCTTTCTTAATTATTAAAGTTTTTTTTCATTTTGCTTTTGCTCTTTTTGTAAGACAATTATTTGTGCTTCAATCCATTTTCATTTTTAACTAATTTATTGTATAAAATCAACCCCTATAAATTTTAAAAGTTACTAATCTAATTTCAAATGGATGATTATGATTGGTGGATTATTGAAAGATTGGCCAATGATATTGTGCCACTTGAAATTTTCTAGGAACTTGTAAAACTTTTGCTATTATATATAGTAGATTCACAAATTCCTTTTTTTTTTTTTTGGATTTATGAGTGATTTCTTTATAATCTCTTTTGGCTTATTTTGATTAGGATTTGTTTTTTATATTTATGATTGTGTTTATTATTTTGATTTTGATTTTGATTTTGATTTTAATTTTAATTTTAATTTTAATTTTAACTTTTATTTTATAAAATTTTTTCTTTATTTTGATTTTATTTCTT
This sequence comes from Adenophora triphylla var. japonica, assembly GCA_022495995.1. NCBI lineage: Eukaryota > Viridiplantae > Streptophyta > Magnoliopsida > Asterales > Campanulaceae > Adenophora > Adenophora triphylla. The sequence continues at coordinate 119,633 of JAFEMH010004975.1, read as the reverse complement.
GCTTTTTTCTATTTCTTTTATGTTTGTGAATGTTTCTTTCACTTTTTAATTATTAGAATTTTAATTTTCGTTTTTTATTTGCATTTTATTTTTTCGTATGTTTTTATAATGATATTAATTTTCTTTTGTGCATTAGATTTTTTTCTTTCTAAATTATTAAAGTTTTTTTCATTTTGCTTTTCTCTTTTGTAAGACAATTATTTGTGCTTCAATTCATTTTCATTTTTAACTAATTTATTGTATAAAATCAATCCCTATAAATTTTAAAAGTTACTAATTGAATTTCAAATGGATGATTGTGATTGGTGGATGATGGAAAGATTGGCCAATGATATTGTGCCACTTGGAGTTTTCTAGGAGCTTTAAAATTTTTTGCTATTATACATAGTAGATTGAACAGAAAAAAAAATGATTTTAGAAATTTAGAAAATAAATATAGGTGATAACTAGATTCTTAATTATAAACCCAACACACATTAATTAAAAAATATCAATATAATTATTATGACATATCATTTTATAAATCAAATTTTGTAACTGATGACGCCAAGGATTTTAGGGCGTCTGAATGGTGTAGGATATCTGGCTTGATATTTGAGTGGTACCTAGAACACAACAAAGAGAATAAGCACCGTTAAGGTCAATGCCGGATGTTAATCCAGTTCAGGCCCTCGAGTGTGATAGTAACATCTCTAAGGTATTTAATTGAGAGAATAAGACTTGAAATATCTTGGTGTTTGTGTGTTTAGAGTTTAGACATTGTGAATTATAAATATGATTTTGCACTGGGACAAAGACCTTCTATCTATAGGGAATGGGAGCTGACCGCTGACGTCAGCCCTAAGGATATATTTGTCATTGATCAAGGACACGTGTCCGCATTAGGGATGGCCAAAATCGGTTACGTGCCTGGAATCGCCAGATCCGGTTTGGCAAAAGGGTAAACCTTAACCGGCTCTTGCTTACCCCAGATCCGGTTACCACAATCCGGTTCCGGTACGGTTTCGGTTCCGGTGCGGTTCCGGTCCAATTCCGGTCAATAATGAATAAAGAAGCTAAAAATTATTGATAAACAAGGAATTTCCAATCCGGTTCCGGTTCCGGTCCGGTTCACAATTTATGTGAACCTTAACCGACCCTTATCCAAAACGGTTCCGGTTACTCCGGTTCCGATTTTCGTGGCGGTTCATGGTGGTTTCGGGCTTTTCCGATCCGATTTTTCAATTTCGGTCTGGTTCCGATCCGGTTTGGCCATCCCTAGTCCGCATCTGATTGGACCTGCGAGTAAAGTAAGATTCACTGAAGGGAGATGTCGCTGATGTGGACAGGAGCCGTGTACAGAGGAGAGTTGGTGCGACAAATTTAATGGCATAGTAGGCGCCTGAGTCGCATTCAATGCGATGGAAATAAGCCGGCTTCTTTATGTCAGAGCACGTTAGGATACTATCTCTATAAGCTTTGGCTTTAACCGGGAGCCTGGTATGAGACCGCAGTCAACATCTTTAGCGCGATCAACAATATTGACGCGAGCACGGATATAGCGGTCACAGTTTTCGTGGTCACCTTACTGACGGTCTGCTGTCCGCGGTCCTGACTGGGACGGTCTAAGAGGATCGTGGTCTTGACCTTGACGGTCTATCTGTCCGCGGTCTTGACTCTGACGATCTAGGATATACCACGTCATACTTGCCCTTTGGATCAGATCGAGTTTTGGGCCCGATCTAAAAGATCCAAACTCATCAATAACCTTCCTTTTTAGTAACTTTAATAAGTTTAATGGTATCGCTACCCATATCATATGGATCTGTATTTGGAAGGCTGAGTTATGTTGCGGGCCCTACTCTCTCTCTCTCTCTCTCTCTCTCTCTCTCTCTTTAAAGCAATAATTGATTGAGATTAAAATTTGATAATTGTTTTTAGAGGTGGTCTCCCGTGAGAACAAGAGGATCCGTCTCATGCATGAGACGGGTCAACCCATAACTGTATACATATAAAGTAACATTATTCATAAGTAAACGTAATACCTGTTTTAAAAAAACAAAAGCTCGTTTTTACCCATTTTTTCAAATGTTACATTTTAGTTATAATAAGTATTACTTTTGCCAAACGAAGAAAACATAGGAAAAAACACTATTACTTTTTTGTATATATGTATTACTTTAATGTATACAAACTATTACTTTATATGCATACAATCATTACATTATGTTATAGTAACTATTACTTTTCACAAATCGAAAAAAAAACAAAATTTAAAAATTTAAAAAAAAAAACTTTTTTTTTTCGGCCTATGAGAGGCTGCCACGTGTCAGAGTCGGACCCATGGGCCCTGGAGCAAAAAAATGGGCGGGTCATGGGTCATGGATCCGACCCGTCTTATGGATGAGACGAATATTCTTGTTCTCATATAAGTCTTATTGGGTAGGTTATGAGTCATAAATCCGACCCATCTTATAAATGAGATAGATATTCTTATTTTCATATAAGTCTTTGTCTTGTTTTTATGTTCAATTTAATCTCAATTTGTCTTATAAAATAAAAAAGAGTTAAAACTTAACGGCAGTCGACTATTGAAGGCCCATATGCAGCTATACAATACGTAATCACATACGTTCTGGAGCCGAATTATGACCGACGAGAAAGACGAAATATTCTAGAACATTAATTGCAAAGTCAGACAAAGATGAGTGGCACTTAATTTGATTTTGTCTACTCCTTATTTTTAAAAGAAAATAGAAATTTTATATATTACATGCAAATATTAAATTTTAGTTTTTCAAAAGATTCCGTCAAAAAAAAAAAAAGATTCCGTAGGCCAACATTGACTTAGTACGTAAAAAAAATTGATGATTTGGAATACACCATCAATTCAAATATCTGTCGATTACTAATGTAGCTCAGAGGAACAGTGCCCGAACCAAGCAGAAAAATGTACATATTTTTCTGTTGCACGGCCGTGTCTTAATTGGGAATATGACCGTACAGATCTTATTAATGCCGTGAAGCAGCCAAAAAAGGAACAACAGGATAAGATTTGTTTTGTTTTTAATTAATTAGTATTCGTCTCGTATTATTATTATTATCGTTATTAATATTTTGAGACGATAAATATTTTAGTCTATAGGATTTTAAATAAGTTACTCCCTTCGTCCCATTTCAGGTTCCTACTTTTCTTTTTGATCCGTTCCATTTCAAGGTTCCCTTCCATAAATGACAAGTTTTGAATATATTTATATCCTTATGATTTAATATATTTATAAAAAAACCATTCATTATACCCTTATAAAGTTAGCATATTTACAAAAAAATCAATCATTAACTTACTATTCTTCCCACTCATTCTCTCTCCTATTAAATATTTTTAACTTTTACATTCTCTTTCATCTAATCTTCTACCCACTACTACTATTCCCTATCCCACATTTAACTTTTACATTATCTCTCCTCTAATCTTTACTCACTTTCAAAAAAAATTCTTAAGAAGCGTGAAACCCACACCAAGAAACCTTGATGTGGGACGGAGGGAGTATTAGGGTATTTTTATTCCTTTATTGATTAGGTTTTCTTTATTTATTTTTCTTTATATATTAGTATTTGCGAGTATAAATAGATTGATAGAGATTTTATAATAGGGGATCTTTTTATCGTTTAATTTCTTTGCTAGTTTGCAAATCCTACACCTTGTGTGTTTATTCAAGTCATTAATTTGACTTGCAGAATAATCTTTTAGGAGATTATTGTTTAAGGAATTGCGATTCCTTGCAGAAGAATTTGTTTAGGTCATTCTTGATTATTATTTCCGCTACGTTATTCACATCAATTGGTATTAGAGCAGGACGATCCTTGGAAGATGGCCAACGATGAAGAATTTAGCATGAAGACCCTTCTCGATGCTATTATAGTGGCAACGCGCGAGGATCGAAACGTCATTTTAACAGTAATGCGCGAGGATCGAATACGAGAATCTACGGAGGCGTCTAACCGTCACGTAGAGATCTTTGAGGCTTTGAACGTTGGTCGTGGTGGTGAACAACCAAGAAATCGAGGCGCTCGTGGGGACAATCTCCACCACGGAGACCCGGTTGGGGGGGGATGTTCGTAACGAAAAAGGCTTGCAGAGAACCTGTAGGACATGTGGGTGTTGTTACATCAAAAACCCACTCCACCGTAATTCGTCAGCCGAAGTAAGAGATTCAGATTTCAACGGAGGAGATTGTTTTGCAGTCGGATTCGTAAATCAGAATCTAGAAAGTCTGAATAACAGTTTCAATGGAGAGGAGGTTAGTAATAATTTTCTTTCTGTAGGTGGAGATACTGCTCCAAAAGAAATAATTTTAGAGCCAAATAATGAAAATCTGGCTTCGAAAGGAAAAAAAAATATTTACAAATCAGAGGAAGGATTGGATGTTGTTGGAATGCAAGAAGATGGTTAGGATGATGAAGATACATGTAAGATTTTCTTGGGGAAGGAATTGACCGTTCCGTAAGAAATTATTCAACCTGAAACATCTGAAGCCAAGACTATTAGTGAGGCAATAAAGAAAGCTGGTGGGAACCTCTTCTCGATGACAATATTGTCTTCAAGCACATCCAGGAGGATATTAAGGCAAACTCAAGCTTTATAGATGACGTAGAATACCTAACTACACCTCTTACGTACTTTAGCAAGGTTGTGGAGGCGGCAAAGGCAGATGGTGCATATGAGAACACGAGAGAAGGTATAATTTTATATCCGGAAGAAATTAGATTACCTCAAATAGTGCTTAAGATACATATATAATCGAAGTATTTATTTAGATGGGACTGATAAATTCAAGTTATTCCAAATTCTATCATGCCACGGGTACGATATTCGAAGTATCTTTTTATTTGGCATGGCCGATTTCAAAGCTCGGACGAGAACTCGGAGACGAGTTCTTTTCAGAAAGGCGAGCATGATGTAGCACAGAGAAACAGTGCCCGGACCAAGCAGAGAAGTGAGCAGATTTTGTTGCACGGCCGTGACACGACCGTGCAAATCTTATTAATGCCGTGAAGCACCCAAAAGTAACACAAAAGTAACAGGATAATAAGATTTGTTTTGTTTTGTTTTTAATTAATTAGTATTCGTCTCGTATTATTATTATCGTTATTATTTCTTTTAATATTTTGAGACGAGAAATATTTTAGTCTATAGGTTTTTAAATAAGTTATTAGGGTATTTGATACTGCAGGAAATGTGCTTATCAATCTTCCTCCACGTGGCAGGACTGATCACCTGGCTCCTTGACCTGAAAACAGAACCCACGACTAGCCGGATGTGTCTCCGGCGAAGACGCTCGGGCGTGAGAGTAATATTACCGTTGTTTATAGCTCAAAATGTATAGAATAATGAATTCTGATAACAAAATGGCAGTTACCTTTCACCGTTTGGTAGTGATGAAGTATTTATAGACAAGAGTGATGTATTTTTGGGGAGGCAACATGTGCTCCGTGATTGTAGCGGCGGTTATTGGTAATGGGAACGTGTCTATAACGGTCCCCTGATTTGTAGGGATGTGGTTATGAAAATAGTTCAACCAAATACGCCTGCAAGTATCAAGTCGTCACTTGTTAATTCAGGTCGAGGTCGCCACTCGTGGAATGGTCGACCCGACCGTCTGCAGAGCATGGTTCGTACCCGAATTGTAGCATGGATCATGAGGTCGGACTAAGTTAGGTCGGGACCCGTAGGTCGGACCACGGGCTTAGTCGATCGACGCTTGAGATGGGCTTTGGGCCATTCTCTGACTGGGCCAGCCCTATTGAGAATGTGATAATCAAAGCTGGATGTAATTGGGCTTTACTTGCTTGGCCCAACTCGGCACTTTTGGTATGTTCAGTGGCCCCCAACTTTCGAGTTGACTTCGTCGACTTGGAAGTTAAGAAGATTTCTTTGTTGAAAATTGCTTCACTCGAAGGTCGATGCTAGTCTTTGAAGTAGGTCGACCATGATGACGTGGCAACATCCTGATCGTTGGCTATGAACGGTGGGAGATGAAGGAGCGCCGATTTTTGTAATGATTACACCGACGTTTGGAACTCCTTCTCGAAAACCGCCTCAATCTTTAATTTTGGAAAATTAATTTTGATTTTCTTTTCCCCTTCCAAATTTAGGAAAATATAAATAGAGAAATCCCTCTTTGTTTAGAACTTTTACGCTCTAGAACTTCTTCTTCTCCGGCGATAATCAAGGGATCTCAAAGAAGATTTAAATTCACTCTCTCGCTCCAAAGAACGAAACCACCTTCTCGCAATTAATTAAGTTATGTCTTTCATACCGTTGCTTTAGGGTTTTAATTTATGCACTGTTCTCCTTTTCCGCCTACGGCTAGGACCTTTAGTTGCGAACCAGGAGCGTGGTATGGTTACTGCATCGTTAACCGTAGGGCATGCAAGAATGTGAACGGTGAGTGGAGAGTGATGTCCTGGATGAGTGTGCTTCCATTTTGACTAGTTGGGGATTGAATTACACCGAGATAGGGCTGCCCATTGTAGGAGAAATTGAAAATGTGGTGATTGACGACTCAAATGTTGTCACCTTTCATCCTGTTCCATGAATTGCTTCGACCATATCACCCCGTTTTATGTTAGTGGACGTCCATAAGCCCTCCTTCCTTAGAAATAGAATAGGTTTCCTGTGGGAGTCTAGGTCGTCCTTAGGTAGGTCGACCGAACATGATCATAGGTCGACTCCCCGCTTCCTCTTTTGCTTGTACGCATATGACGACTCAAGAAGGGAACGCCGCCTCAACGTCTTCTCGGTCCTCGAATTGTCAACGCATTTGGGCCCAATGTGGTGCAGCAAGAATGAGAGGGGCTATGTTCCCCAAGGGCCATCGCGTGGCACCGAATTTGCCCTCTAGGTACAAGATGATCAAGGATTTCTCGCGAAGTCGACTCCGCTTGGATTACCAAGTAACCATATATACCCGTAAGGAGTTCATGAAAAAGTATAGGTCGACCTTCACTAAGGATGCTACCAAGGTTGCTTTCTTTTACTGGCCGCTTGTTGCCGGCCTCAAAGTTGCCTCTTGACCCTTTTATCAATGAATTTCTAGAATGTGCAAATGCCCTTCCCTTCAGCCTTGAGCTAATACTTGTAGGGTCCTCGTGTGCTTTGCCATGGTGTGTAGATTTTTAGGATACGAGCCCCGTATGAGGGTATTTAAAGAATTTTTTACCATCAAATATAGTGGGAAGGATCTCGAGCATCGCACTCCCTCTAAGCCTAAATCTCCCAAACTTTTCACCAATCTCCCCAAGAAACACAAATGGGCCGGGAATTCGCACGTTGTGGTGGTAGAGAGTAGATTAGGATGGGAATTTCCATTGCCCAATGATGAGACCGAAGCCATAGATGAGAGGGACTTTTGGGAGCCGTCTTGGTATCTTAGTTTGTACAGTGGCTTTATGCCGGTTAGTGTCGAGAAGGCCCATCAGCTTGGGAGAGTTTGCTTACCACCAAGTACAATTTTATTCAAGCCGGAATGATGCCAGGGATGGAGTGGTGGAGCCCCTTATCCCCGTGTCCAGGGGCTTGATATACCTGCATCGGATAACTCATCACCTAGGAAAATTTGGGGATGAGTGCCAGTTTTGTAAGAAGGACAAGAATTACTGCAAAACCAACGGGGAGCATGCTGGTGGTAAGATCTCTTTGCTCAGTTTTTCTTTTATGTGCCTTTCATTGAATTACTGGCATGAATGATCAACTCGCCTAGGGTGAGTAAGTCATGGTTGGAACTGTAGCTCGTACATAGTTTCTGCGCGTAGAATAATTAACTCGCAACTTGCTAACTTGCTCATAGTATGACTAAGTCGCTCATGTCGTGTTTGTACATAGAACTTTTGCTCGTATATAGAACATTTGCTCGTATATAGAACTTTTGCTCGTATGTCGATTTAATACTTGTTCACTTTAATTTTGTTTCAGTTCTGACTCCTGAGCAAGAAGCTAACATGGTTCGCATCATTGGGGTTTCTGATAAGAAGAAAGCGAGGAAAGACCATGGGAAAGCCAATGCTCGAGCTGATAGGCAAAGAGAGGCCGCTGAGGACCAAACTTTGCCGAAGGAGAACATCGGGATGGTGCCAATGGAAGGGGTAGAAGAGGAAGACCCTTTGCAAAGTGGTACCCAGTCTGTGGGTGCTACTGATGGAGGTGAAGCATCTTCCAAGTCGACTAGAGTAAGTCCGAGCTCCGACCCAATTCAAGATGTTAACATGGAGACCTCTGGAGCCGAGGTAGCAGGATCTAGCCCTACGAAGGTGGTAGAGATTGATGATGATGATGCTGCCGAGGAGGTCGATGATCAAGCTCTGAATACTAGGAAAAGGCTGAGGTCTGGAAAGGGAAAGGCCGTTTCTTCTAATCAAACACCTCCACCTCCCCCCCCTTCCTCTCATCTTGATCAAGAATCTGTTGTAGAGATGATGCAGAGGTTGAGTGACGTCCCTTCTCTCGAGGGAGTTAACTGCATGAGCCGCTCTTATCCAACTATGAACTTGGGTCAAGTCATTGTGAGGAGATCGTTGGATGTGAGCCTGCTAGCTCAATTTTCTGACAAGGGTATGACGCCTGAGGAGTTCTCGGCTCGATCTGGACTTGCTCATTGCGAGGTAACTCTTTACTTTCATTTTCATTTTAGTCGTTTATTCTTTTACTCGACCAACTGAAGTCTCGAGCTAACACTTCTTTGTTCTCTTTGGAATGCGTAATCCGACCATGATCGAAAGCAGCCAAAAGCTCTTGGAGGGCCTCAATTGAAAGGGAGAGACAAGCCCTTCAGACTATTCCAAGAAGGCTAAAGAGCTATGCGGATCTCGAAGGAGCCGTACAATGATTTGGACAACTCTTATGAGGCCAATGAGGCGGTGAAGACCAAAGCTCTAGCCGACCTTGAAGCATCTGAGTCCAAACTTAAAGAGGTTAAAGCGGAGAAAGAGGCTGAGAGGAAGGAGCTGGTGAAGACCCAAACGGAGCTGGCAACAGTTTCCCAACTTTTGAAGGACAAGGACGATCTCATGGTCAAACTGCAAGAAGATCGCTTGAACGAGGGAAATGGCAAGAAGACCTCAAGGCTGCTGAGAAGGCTGCTGCTGACATTGCTGCTAAGAACGCCACTGAAGTTGCGGTTGAAAAGTTTAAAGAGGGGGACGAGTATTATAATGCCATCGTGTCTAAGGCCCAGGACTTTCTCGAGGTTGGGAAGAGGCATATGGCTCGTCGAGCATTGGTGGATCCAACAATGACAGCTACCATCGAGCAGCTTAGCTCGTTGGTTTTCCGAATCCTGCATGATATGACGGCTAGAGGTGGCCACTCGCTCGTTCCCTACCTCGAGAATGATCTCGGCCTTCATTGCTCAAGAAGATGAAGAGGACCACCGTGAGAAGTGGGAAGCTCCCCCGTACTTGATAGAAACTTCGATGTAATCTTACAAGAGATGGAAGACGCCGCCACTATGGAAGAGGATGTCGATCACGGTCTATACCGAGCCTGCAAAACCTCGAGCCCTCAAAGAACAAGATCCGATGAGTGAAGATCAAGTTACCACTGACGATCAGACCAATGTCGACCTGGCCTCTTAAATTATTTCAAGCAACATTGTAATAAACAAGTTCTAAACAATTTTTGCTTTTTTTGATCTAACATTATCTGAATGCCTTGGCCCAGTTTTTGGGAGGCATAGAAACAAGTTATCATGTTTTAAGTCTTAGCCCACTTTTGGGAGACTTGTTCGTATTTAATCGTAGCCAACCTTTCTTGATTGCATGTTGTATGCTTGTTGAAGTAAGTGTCGAACTAGATATAGATTGGGTAAATGAGTCAACTTGAGCTTAAAGGTGACTTGATCTTTATTTACTTAGTCGACCTCAGACTTGCTTAACTTTTTTGTGAATGAGGTTGACCATGAGTCGAACCTGCTCACACTACTGAAGCTGACCTAGGGTCTAGCTAATTAGAACAAACTGATTAAGAATCGAGTTAGTTAAAATGGAGTCGACTAAGAGTCGGACCTGTTAAATGGATAAAGCTGATTAAGAATCGAGCTAATTAGAACAAACTGACTAGGATTCGAGTTTGTTAGAACGAAGTCGACTAAGAGTCGGACTTGTTAAATTAACTAAGCGGATTAAGAATCGAGCTTATTATGACAAACTGACTAAGAGTCGAGTTTGTTGGAACGAAGTCGACTAAGAGTCGGACTTGTTAAATTAACTAAGCTGATTAAGAATCGAGCTTATTATGACAAACCGACTAAGAGTCGAGCTTATTGGGATTGGAGAAACACTATGTTTGATCGAATAAACCGCGCTTTATTGAAGTAGGAAACATGTTTACATCAACTTGAAACAAGAGCTAACACAAGTTTGAACTTTGAAACCGAAAACTAGAAGTAGTATTTGATGAGGTGAGTAGCATGCCAAGGATGTTTCAACTCGTCACCTCCGGGATGAGCTATCATGTAGGTTCCTTCTTTGACGACTCGAGTGACTATATAGGGACCTTCCCAGCTAGGAGATAGCTTGTTCGCCGGGTCCTTCTACCCGTTGCTTCAATCTTTCTCAACACATAATCTCCAACTTGGAACGACCTTGCCCCGACCTTCTTGTCGTGGTAACTTTTAGTTCGTCGCTTGTAGTTGACCATTCGGAGGTAGGTCGTTTCTCGCTTCTCGTCGATTAAATCCAGTCGATCAACTGTTGTTATCATTTTGCTCCCGATTGAAGAAAGTCACTCTAGCAAATGGGGAATCTCGAGCTCGCAGTGCCATGGCCTCTCGATCCATATGTGAGAGCGAAAGGGCTTTCCCCGTAGCCCCCGAGTGGTTGTGCGAACCGCCCAAAGAGCAAGTGGGAGTTCGTCCAACCAGCTTGTTGCGTCGACCTACGAGTCCCGTCTTGAGTGCCGATAGGACAAGTTTATTCGCCGCTTCGCCTTGCCCATTTCCTTGAGGGTACGCGACGTAAGATTGCCAATGCTTGATTCCCACTGTTCATCTCTCGCTTCGAAAGCTCGAAAATTGCACCGTTGTCCGATACTATGGCTCGAGGAAAACCAAATCGACACCAAATGAAATCATGAATGAAATTGATAGCATTTTCCTCCGTGATACGAGCTAATGGTTTAGCCTCAACCCATTTAGTGAAGTAATCTATAGCAACGATCACATATTTGCAATTTCCTCGGGCGGGAGGGAAGTGGTCCAATCAAGTCGACACCCCACATGTCGAATGGCCAGCCGCAATTACCGGAGTCTCGCTTCGGTTGTAGGCATATGAGGTAAGTTGGCAAACCTTTGGCATTGATCGCACCGTTGAACAAAATTATGAGTATCGCTCTCATGTGCGGCCGTAGTATCCCAAAGTGATTAATTTGTCGCCTAGAGTCCCGGCCCCCGGTGTCCACCACAAATTCCACTATGCACTTCGTATTAGTAGGGCGACCTCGAGGATGGACACACTTTAGCAATGGTCGAGTGTAGGATCTTCCGAATAGCTCGCCTCCCCGAATCACATACCTGGAGCTTTCTTTTGATAGCTCGAGCCTTCTTTCGTCATCCGGCAGCTCTTCATTCTCTAAATATGCTTTCATTTCCTCGATCCAACACCTCTCCCGAGTCCAATTTCTTGAGGGATCATCTATGCACCGAATTTTTACCCTCTCATAAGCCGGATTTTCGAGGAAGGAGATGGGCTCGTCATGTGGCTCATCCGAAGTAGCAAGTTTCGAAAGGAGATCACCGGCTCGTTATCTTCTCTTCCAATCCTTTGAATCTCCTGTAATTCTAAGTCCTTTATTAGTTCCTTCACCAGGTCGCAAAGATTTGATGAGAGTAGAACCGAGCACTTCATACTCGCCTCGACCCGGTTGACTATCAATTGTGAGTCACAAGTAGGCCATGATCTTAGTTGCTCCAAAGCACTTGGCATACTCGATAGCCGCAATCAAGGCTTCATATTCAGCTTGGTTGTTGGAAGCGTCAAATTTGAACCTTAGCGATTCCTCGTAAATGCCCCCTGCACTGCTCGACCAAGACAATTCCGGCTCCACCGACATTTTTGGTTGCCGACCCGTCCGAATAGACCTTCCAACAATCGACGGTAGAGTGATGGCGACTTGTGACTCGGCTCTTTCCCTTTGCCCTTTTCTTTGGAGCTCGCCGCTCGTCATCTTCCTTGGTGAACGTAAGCTCGACCAAGAAGTCGCCCGTAGCTTGAGCCTTCAACGCCTTTCGAGGTCGATACTCAATGTCAAATTCGGTGAGGGCAATTGACCAATTGAGTAGTCGACCTGAACTCTCCGGCTTGTGCGGTATTTTTCTTAAAGGAGCATTGGTAAGAACCACGATTGGATGAGCCGTAAAAATAAGCTCGTAACTTTCTTGAAGCTACGACTAGAGCATAAGCGACTTTCTCGCCGTTGTAATACCCGCTTTCCACATCTCGATAAAGCTTTGCTGATATAGTACATGTGCTTCAAGCCCTTCATCCTCTCTAATCAATACCGCAAAGAATCGACTTGTCTCCTACGTATAGATACACAAATAAAGTCTCACTCGTCGGGCTACTGAGCAAGAGGTGGAGTAGCAAGATAATCCTTCAATTGTTGGAACGACGAATGACATTCGGTCGTCCATTCAAAGCTTTTCGTCCCCTCAACGCTTTGAAGAAGGGGAGAGATCTCTCTCGCCGATTTAGATATGAAGCGACCAAGAGCCGCTACCCTTCCGTTAAGTCGCCGCATCTCTTTGACACCGGTAGGAGCCTTCATGTCGACTAAAGCCTTTATCTTCTCTCGGATTAGCTTCTATGCCTCTTTGAGATACCATGAATCCCAAGAACTTGCCAAACAGCTCACTCCAAACACACATTTGCCGGGATTGAGCTTCATGTCGTTTGCTCGTAAATTGGCGAATGTCTCCTTTAGGTCGACTACGTGACTCCCGGCCTTGGTTTTAATGACCATGTCATCAACGTAAGCCTCCATATTTCGACCAATTTGTGAGGCAAAGACTTTATTCACCATTCTCTCGATAAGTTGCACCCGCATTCTTCAAACCAAATGGCATCATATTGTAGCAAGAGATGCCCCCACCGCTTGAAATGCCGTTTTGACTATATCATCCTCGTGCATCTTAATCCGGGTGGTAGCCTCGAGTAAGCGTCGAGGAAACCGAGGGTGGAGTGACCAAAGAATAGAATCAACTAGCTTGTCGATCCTTGGAAGGGGATAACCGTCCTTCGGGCAAGCTAGATTAAGAGTAGTGAAGTCGACACACATCCGCCATTTGCCATTTGATTTCTTCACCATGACCACGTTGGCCAACCACGTTGTATGAGTGGCCTCTTTGATTATCCCCGCACTCAAAAGTTTTGTACCTCGCTTTATAGCTTCCTCCTTGTCGCGAGCAAAGATTCTCAATTTCGGGGTCTAGGCTTAATGGTCGGGTTGACTTCGAGCCGATGAACAGCGACCTCCCCCTTGATTCCCTCATGTCCTCTACTCTCCATGCGAAGACATCACTTGCTTTCTTTGAGTAGCTTGATAATTTCGCTCGCTCCTCAACCGATAACCGTTTCCAATTTGAATTTTTGGTCTGGGGTAGGAAGAGTTGGTAATGATCGACTCTACTCATCGACGCCTTCTAGCTACGGTCCATCTCTCGAATTGTAGAGTCTCCACTATGATCTCCCGACCTTTTGTCTTTCCTCGCCTCCCAAGTGTGGAGCCTCCTCGCCTATCATATCATCAAGCTTGTCTCGCCACCTTGTTGGTAGGGGCCCCCGAGTTATTGTCTATCTCGGAGGCATAGGTCACCTATGACGACTTGATCGACCATAACCGCATCTGAATCGACCTCGGTGGTGTTAGAGTGACGTGTCGACTCAAGCATGACCTCGTCATTTGAGCGATAGGTCGACTCTACCACGTCGGTGATTGTTGACGATCGGGTAGTTTTGGTGATCGACCGAGACAGCCTTCAAGTAACCATCGTTAGCGGCCTCAATCTCCGGCTCCCTTTTCTTTCTTTCTCTCGTAACATGATCCAGATAAGCACGAGCCGTGCCTTGTACGCAACCCACTCCAAAGTGTGGGGAACTTTACTCGCCGGTGAGGAATTGATGCTACCATTCCAAGAGCGACTCCCGTCCAGAATTCCAAGTATGGCGGCATAGTCACTATTTACATCAATTACGATAAATTGTACCTTCGAGACAATCCCGAGGGGGTGCCGGCCTAGGTCGACGTCGAGCACTATCTCGGCCTTTAGCATCAACTCGGTGGTTGGTGAAGCCCTCCAACCCGCCATCATATCTCTCCACTGCTCATCATTAAGACCCATTTCCTTGAAAGTTTTGTAAAACAAAATATCCTTGCAGCCCCCGTGTCGACTAAGAGTCCGCTCGTCGTACATCCATCAATGAGACCCGGGATGACGAGAACTTGCTCCCTAGCCGCCATATTTGTTGCCAATTCGTGGGGTAGAAGCCGATCGCCTCATCTCTTATTTCTCTCCTCGAGGCACATGTGGGGCCTTATTAAGCCGGAATATCTTGTGCTTGATGGCCGTGTTGCTTGCTTGTTCGGTGATGACCCCCAAGTTCCGCCTAGGCCGCCTAGGTCCTTGTTGCCCACCCGCCGGCCGCTCACCTCCCCCACTTGAGGTCTCTTCACATAAGCTTCTAGTCTCCCCCGGTCGACCATTCTCTGGATGATACGCTTTAATCCCAAGCAATCCTCTCGTGAGATGACCAAGTGTCTTTGTGGTAGTCGCAGCATTTGCCGTTGTCCCGCCCGAACTTGTTGCCTCGGATTCATTGGGACTCGGAGGAGCCGCTCGACAACATTCAAAATCTCTGCTTCGACTCACCGTGAGGAGCTGAAAGCTTCGGGCACCTTCTCTCGTCGCCCTAGTTCTCGTTCTTTCCATTTTTATTGTTCCCCATTCTTGTTGGAGTCCTTTTTATCGTCGCCGACTTCAACCTTGGGGCTCTTACCATTCTTCTTTTCTTTCCTTTCCTCGGCCAGAGCGACATTATACACCTTTTCAAACAACTCCCGTCGAGTTGTGACCGTTCGGACCGTGAGCTCGTAGTCCATGTCTTCCGAGGAAATACCACTTCGGAAGCAATTGATTACCTCCCCGTCTCGTGAGGTCTTCCTCTATCTTATCAACCATTTCTTTGAACTTGGTGAAATAGCTCATCGAGCTTTCATTCTTACCCCGCACCAAGTTATTCGGACGTTGACGGTTATCTTCCGAGCTCCTGCAATGAGAAGCGGTCTAAGAATTTTGTTCAAGCATGCCCAAGTGGTGATACTACCAAAGCCAAACCATTGAACCAAGTTAAGGCCGCCCCAAGAAGTGTGCTTAGGAGAGCTTTGCACATGTTGTCATCCTCATTGGCGACAAAACACATAGTGGCTTCCAGATGTGATATGTGGCTCCTGGCATTTGTCGACCCAGAGTACTTCTCCGTAAGAGGCAACCCGAAAGTAGGAGGAGGTCGACTATCTCTCGATTTCTTTGGAAAAAGGTCGAAGAGCAAAGTCAATTCGTTCAACCTTTCCCGTCTCTTTTTTCTTCTCCTCTTCCCATTGCTTCAAATTTCTTTTTCATCAACAACCATTCTCTCGGCATCGGGTCTCTCATCTCCCGGGAGGGGGAGCAAAGATTCGACCTCCGGCCTTCACTCCTAGGGGGAGTCACCCGCCTACTCCTCCCGTCTCTCGTGGGAATTGGCCCTCTCTCGATCGAACCGGGGATCTATGCTTGTTACTTCTTTGAGGCGACTGCGCCTCTCAAAGAATGATGGCGACTGCGCCTGTCCTCTCTTATAGGCGACTGCGCCCATTTCTCGTCTCTTGAGACCCCGATCTCTCGAGTTCGCGCCGGAGAAACATGCCTCGTTTCTATTGGCCGTTAAGCGTGTCCTTAAGTCGACCGAGCCTCCCGCTCTCTATTTCCTCGGGTGAGGCCGGCCCTCGAGGTCGTTACTCGGCACATGCACGATGGTAGGAGCTCGCCGAACTATCCCGTTGTCACCATTACGTCCCACACCTTCATTTGGCCTCATACTCCTAGCCTCGTTGTCCATTAGAGACCCGAGTACGATCCACTCTTTCGCAGCGCACGCTCTACCGCTTCCGCCTCTTCCATAGCTATTAGGTCGGCCAAAATGCGGGCCCTCTCTAACATCATCTCTTTCTTGCTCATAGGGTTGGTGGAGGGACTCGCCCGTGTCCAACGTTCACCTCGAGCGCTGGACGTTTAGGAGGGGGTGGAGCTCCTTGCCCATCCATGTGCCTTTTGCCTCTCCTTGTGTCGAGCAAACCCACGCCATCAACGATACCGGTAGAGCGTGTGGCTCTACCATGAGGACGATTTGGTGGGGAGGAGGCAAACTCAAGTTTTCGGCATTTGCATTTGCATTAGTGTTGTTGTTGTTCACTTCTTCATGCCCAAGTGAAGCCTCGGATACGTGTCCGTCCGAAGTCACCATTGTTGCAGGGTTGTTAAAAAATTTCGAGGTCAAGTTGAAGCACGTTTCCTAAGCAATGGAACCAAACCGATGCCGCAGAAATGTGCTTATCAATCTTCCTCCACGTGGCAGACTCGATCACCTGGCTCCTTGACCAAAAGCAGAACCCACGACTAGCCGGATGTGTCTCCGGCGAAGACGCTCGGGCGTGAGTAAGATTACCGTTGTTTATAGCTCAAAATGTATAGAATAATGAATTCTGATAACAAAATGGCAGTTACCTTTCACCGTTTGGTAGTGATGAAGTATTTATAGACAAGAGTGATGTATTTTTGGGGAGGCGACATGTGCTCCGTGATTGTAGCGGCGGTTATTGGTAATGGGAACGTGTCTATAACGGTCCCCTGATTTGTAGGGATGTGGTTATGAAAATAGTTCAACCAAATACGCCTGCAAGTATCAAGTCGTCACTTGTTAATTCAGGTCGAGGTCGCCACTCGTGGAATGGTCGACCTGACTGTCGGGTAGAGCATGGTTCGTACCCGAATTGTAGCATGGATCATGAGGTCGGACTAAGTTAGGTCGGGACCTGTAGGTCGGACCATGGGCTTAGTCGACTGACGCTTGAGATGGGCTTTGGGCCATTCTCTGACTGGGCCAGCCCTATTGAGAATGTGATAATCAAAGCTGGATGTAATTGGGCTTTACTTGCTTGGCCCAACTCGGCACTTTTGGTATGTTCAGTATTTATTTTCCTTTATTGATTAGGTTTTCTTTATTTATTTTTCTTTATTTATTAGAATTTGCAAGTATAAATAGATTGCTAGGGATTTTGTAATAGAGGATCTTTTTATCAATTAATTTCTTTGCTAGTTTGTAAACCCTACACCTTGTGTGTTTTTCTAAGTCATTAATTTGGCTTACAGAATAATATTTTAGGAGATTATTGTTTAAGAAATTACGATTCATTGCAGAAGAATTCATTGCAGAAGAATTGGTTTAGGCTGTTCTTGCTTATCTATTCCGCTGGGTTTTACATCAATTACATACTTTTCAAGAGTTAAAAAATTAATTAACAACAATTATTATGACTTAACAATTAAAACACATCCAATCATTTTCAACTGTATTTGTAACAAATATTTTTCTAAACGAGACAAGTATTTTACACCAAAGAATAAACTATGGATAATTTAACTAAAGGAAAATATCTATACTCCCTCCGTCCCGGAGAACTTTACCCCTTTACTATTGAGAACGGAAAATAAGAAATAATGTTATTAAAGTATGTGTTGTGAGTGGGAGGAGAGATAATGAGTGGAGAGAATAGTAAATTTGAAAAGTGTTGTGAGTGGGAGGAGAGAGAATGAGTGGAGAGAATAGTAAATTTTTTTTCCTTTTTAGGAAAGTGAAACTTTAAAGTGGGACGCCCAAAATAGTAAAAAGGGTAATGTTTTATGGGACAGAAAGAAGGAGTATATACTATCGAAAATAATGCAAAGTAAAGCATTGAGAGAGAATGATGATTTATCTTTTACTCTCGTGTTAGTTTTTTCCCCAAAAAGTGTTGCAATTTGTTTATTTTATTTCAGAAAATAATTAGTGTAATATTTTCATAATAAAATAATATACAAATAAATAAAATTATATTTTGACAATTTTTTTTTCAAGCAAAAAGGTCAATGTCCCATTAATTTTTATTAACAGTAAATATTTCCTCTACTCCAAAATTATCTTTGCACTTTTTTTTTCCGTTACCACCAATAAACTTTGAGCAATAATACTAGCTTGATTTAATTATCGCAATGAAAATCAAAAAGTTATTATTGATACTATTGTTGAAGGCGTATAAATAACAAGTTTCAGATTTTCATTTGTATAATCAAATCAAACTAAAATTACTTCTTAGTTTATAGTAACGACAAAAATATGTGTGAGAATCATTTTTTGGGATGGAAGAAGTACTAAATAAAATACAATGGAGGCTAAATCTGACCGGGGAACAAAAATATGTGTAAGAATCATTTTCATCTTATTAAATATTCCCTCCGTCCTATTTTAATTGGTACCGGGTTGAATTTTACGGTTTTTAAAAAAAATGAATAAAGTGGGTAGAAATTAAAGAAGAGATAATGTAAAAGTTAAATGTGTGATAGTGAATAGGATGAAGAATGTAAAAGTTAAAAATATTTAATAGGAGAGAGAATAAGTGGAAGGAATAGTAAGTTAATGATTGGTTTTTTTGTAAATATGTGGAGATGATAAGGGTATAAATATATGAAAAACTTTCCATTTATGAAATGGATCAATTGAAGTGGAACGTCCCAAAAAGAAAAGTGAACCAATTGAAGTGGGACGAAGGGAGTATGTTTCATACACCGATTGTGAAGTCAAGGCGAGGCTTGAAAGGTTTCGCCATCCTCGTATATCTCGCAATGACATTATGTTATTTCGCTCAAATATTATAAATTATGTCTAATTTTTCGATCATGTCTAAGTTCCATTTAATCCCCGACTAAACGCTTTATGCGATAGGTTCAGGTCCAACGCTTAGCGACCGTCTAGCGCATTTTATAACCTTTGTTTTGTATTAGACACTTATAATTATACGTCCGTTTGATTTGATTTTATCCAACCGACCTGGCAATCGGATTGGGTTGAGTCGGGTTAAAGCGGGTAACGGGTTAGGACGAGTAATACCTGTTACAACCCATTTAATATACGGGTCAAATGAGGCGGGTGAATTCGGATAACCTGATAAGCTCAACTCTTTTATTTATTAATCACTCGGCTAGAAAAAATAATTTTCAAAAATAAATTAATTTTTTTGACCCGATGGTGGGTGTGGGGGGTGTTAGTGGTGAGTTGTTAAAACTAAATTTAAAATTGATACTGCAGGAAATGTGCTTATCAATCTTCCTCCACGTGGCAGGACTGATCACCTGGCTCCTTGACCTGAAAACAGAACCCACGACTAGCCGGATGTGTCTCCGGCGAAGACGCTCGGGCGTGAGAGTAAGATTACCGTTGTTTATAGCTCAAAATGTATAGAATAATGAATTCTGATAACAAAATGGCAGTTACCTTTCACCGTTTGGTAGTGATGAAGTATTTATAGACAAGAGTGATGTATTTTTGGGGAGGCGACATGTGCTCCGTGATTGTAGCGGCGGTTATTGGTAATGGGAACGTGTCTATAACGGTCCCCTGATTTGTAGGGATGTGGTTATGAAAATAGTTCAACCAAATACGCCTGCAAGTATCAAGTCGTCACTTGTTAATTCAGGTCGAGGTCGCCACTCGTGGAATGGTCGACCCGACCGTCTGCAGAGCATGGTTCGTACCCGAATTGTAGCATGGATCGCGAGGTCGGACTAAGTTAGGTCGGGACCCGTAGGTCGGACCATGGGCTTAGTCGATCGACGCTGAGATGGGCTTTGGGCCATTCTCCGACCGGGCCACCCTATTGAGAATGTGATAATCAAAGCTGGATGTAATTGGGCTTTACCTGCTTGGCCCAACTCGGCACTTTTGGTATGTTCAGTGGCCCCCAACTTTCGAGTTGACTTCGTCGACTTGGAAGTTAAGAAGATTTCTTTGTTGAAAATTGCTTCACTCGAAGGTCGATGCTAGTCTTTGAAGTAGGTCGACCATGATGACGTGGCAACATCCTGATCGTTGGCTACGAACGGTGGGAGATGAAGGAGCGCCGATTTTTTGTAATGATTACGGCCACGACGTTTGGAACTCCTTCTCGAAAACCGCCTCAATCTTTAATTTTGGAAAATTAATTTTGATTTTCTTTTCCCCTTCCAAATTTAGGAAAATATAAATAGAGAAATCCCTCTTTGTTTAGAACTTTTACTGCTCTCAGAACTTCTTCTTCTCCGGCGATAATCAAGGGATCTCAAAGCAAGATTTAAATTGACTCTGCTCCAAAGAACGAAACCACCTTTCTCGCAATTAATTAAGGTATTTCTTTCATACCTTTGCTTTAGTGGTTTTAATTTATGCACTGTTCTCCTTTTTCCGCCCATGCTAGGACCTTTAGTTGCGAACCGGGAGCGTGGTATAGTTCTTACATGGCATTAACCGTAGGGCATGCAAGAATGTGAACGGTGAGTGGAGAGTGATGTCCCCGGATGAGTGTGCTTCCATTTTGACTAGTTGGGGATTGAATTACACTGAGATAGGGCTGCCCATTGTAGGAGAAATTGAAAATGTGGTGATTGACGACTCAAATGTTGTCACCTTTCATCTGTTCCATGAATTGCTTGACCATATCACCCTGTTTTATGTTAGGGACGTCCATAAGCCCTCCTTCCTTAGAAATAGAATAGGTTTCCTGTGGGAGTCTAGGTCGTCCTTAGGTAGGTCGGCCGAACATGATCATAGGATCGACTCCCCGCTTCCTCTTTTGCTTGTATGCATATGACGACTCAAGAAGGGAACGCCGCCTCAACGTCTTCTCGGTCCTCGAATTGTCAACGCATTTGGGCCCAATGTGGTGCCAGGCAAGAATGAGAGGGGCTATGTTCCCCAAGGGCCATCGCGTGGCAATCAGAATTTGCCCTCTAGGTACAGTATGATCAAGGATTTCTGCGAAGTCGACCCGTTGGATTACCAAGTAACCATATATACCCAGAAGGAGTTCATGAAAAAGTATAGGTCGACCTTCACTAAGGATGCTACCAAGGTTGCTTTCTTTTACTGGCCGCTTGTTGGCACGGCCTCAGTTGCCCTCTTGACCCTTTTATCAATGAATTTCTAGAATGTGCAAATGCCCTTCCCTTCACTTGGAGCTAATACTTGTAGTGGTCCTCGTGTGCTTTGCCATGGTGTGTAGATTTTTAGGATACGAGCCCTGTATGAGGGTATTTAAAGAATTTTACCATCAAATATAGTGGGCGTGATCCGAGCATCGGTACTCTCTAAGCCTAAATCTCCCAAACTTTTCACCAATCTCCCCAAGAAACACAAAGGGTCGGAATTCGCACGTTGTGGTGGTAGAGAGTAGATTAGGATGGGAATTTCCATTGCCCAATGATGAGGCTGAAGCCATAGATGAGAGGGACTTTTGGGAGCCGTCTTGGTATCTTAGTTTGTACGGGGCTTTATGCCTTAGTGTCGAGAAGGCCCATCGGTTGGGAGAGTTTGCTTACCACCAAGTACAATTTTATTCAAGCCGGAATGATGCCGGGGGGGATGGAGTGGTGGAGCCCCTTATCCCTGTGTCCAGGGGCTTGATATACCCAGACTGGATAACTCATCACCTAGGAAAATTTGGGGATGAGTGCCAGTTTTGTAAGAAGGACAAGAATTACTGCAAAACCAACGGGGAGCATGCTGGTGGTAAGATCTCTTTGCTCAGTTTTTCTTTTATGTGCCTTTCATTGAATTACTGGCATGAATGATCAACTCGCCTAGGGTGAGTAAGTCATGGTTGGAACTGTAGCTCGTACATAGTTTCTGCGCGTAGAATAATTAACTCGCAACTTGCTAACTTGCTCATAGTATGACTAAGTCGCTCATGTCGTGTTTGTACATAGAACTTTTGCTCGTATATAGAACATTTGCTCGTATATAGAACTTTTGCTCGTATGTCGATTTAATACTTGTTCACTTTAATTTTGTTTCAGTTCTGACTCCTGAGCAAGAAGCTAACATGGTTCGCATCATTGGGGTTTCTGATAAGAAGAAAGCGAGGAAAGACCATGGGAAAGCCAATGCTCGAGCTGATAGGCAAAGAGAGGCCGCTTTGAGGACCAGCTTGTCCGAAGGAGAACATCGGGATGGTGCCAATGGAAGGGGTAGAAGAGGAAGACCCTTTGCAAAGTGGTACCTGGGCACCGTGGGTGCTACCGATGGAGGTGAAGCATCTTCCAAGTCGACTAGAGTAAGTCCGAGCTCCGACCCAATTCAAGATGTTAACATGGAGACCTCTCGGAGCCGAGGTAGCGTGGATCTAGCCCTATGAAGGTGGTAGAGATTGATGATGATGATGCTGCCGAGGAGGTCGATGATCAAGCTCTGAATACTAGGAAAAGGCTGAGGTCTGGAAAGGGCAAGGCCGTTTCTTCTAATCAAACACCTCCACCTCCCCCCCCCTTCCTCTCATCTTGATCAAGAATCGGTTGTAGAGATGATGCAGAGGCCGAGTGACGTCCCTTCTCTCGAGGGAGTTAATCGCATGAGCCGCTCTTATCCAACTATGAACTCGGGGTCAAGTCATCATGTGAGGAGATCGTTGGATGTGAGCCTCGCTAGCTCAATTCTCGACAAGGGTATGACGCCCGAGGAGTTCTCGGCTCGATCTGGACTTGCTCATTGCGAGGTAACTCTTTACTTTCATTTTCATTTTAGTCGTTTATTCTTTTACTCGACCAACTGAAGTCTCGAGCTAACACTTCTTTGTTCTCTTTGGAATGCAGACCCGACCATGATCGAGCAGCCAAAAGCTCTTGGAGGGCCTCAATTGAAAGGGAGAGACAAGCCCTTCAGTGACTATTCCAAAAGGCTAAAGAGCTTGCGGACCAAGGAGCCGTACAATGATTTGGACAACTCTTATGAGGCCAATGAGGCGGTGAAGACCAAAGCTCTAGCCGACCTTGAAGCATCTGAGTCCAAACTTAAAGAGGTTAAAGCGGAGAAAGAGGCTGAGAGGAAGGAGCTGGTGAAGACCCAAACGGAGCTGGCGACAGTTTCCCAACTTTTGAAGGACAAGGACGATCTCTACGGTCAAACCGCAAGAAGATCGTCGGCCAACGAGGGAAATGGCAAGAAGACCTCAAGGCTGCTGAGAAGGCTGCTGCTGACATTGCTGCTAAGAACGCCACTGAAGTTGCGGTTGAAAAGTTTAAAGAGGGGGACGAGTATTATAATGCCATCGTGTCTAAGGCCCGTGGACTTTCTCGAGGTCGGGAAGAGGCATATGGCTCGCCGAGCATCAGTGGATCCAACGGCGACAGCTACCATCGAGCGCTTAGCTCGTTGGTTTTCCGAATCCCGCATGATATGACGGCCAGAGGTGGCCACTCGCTCGTTCCCTACCTCGAGAATGATCCGGCCTTCATTGCTCAAGAAGATGAAGAGGACCACCGTGAGAAGTGGGAAGCTCCCCCGTACTTGATAGAAACTTCGATGTAATCTTACAAGAGATGGAAGACGCCGCCACTATGGGAAGAGGATGTCGATCGCCGGGTCTATACCGAGCCGGGTAAACCCTCGAGCCCTCGCAACAAGATCCGATGAGCGAAGATCAAGTTACCACCGACGATCGACCAATGTCGACTCCGGCCTCTTAAATTATTTCAAGCAACATTGTAATAAACAAGTTCTAAACAATTTTTGCTTTTTTTGATCTAACATTATCTGAATGCCTTGGCCCAGTTTTTGGGAGGCATAGAAACAAGTTATCATGTTTTAAGTCTTAGCCCACTTTTGGGAGACTTGTTCGTATTTAATCGTAGCCAACCTTTCTTGATTGCATGTTGTATGCTTGTTGAAGTAAGTGTCGAACTAGATATAGATTGGGTAAATGAGTCAACTTGAGCTTAAAGGTGACTTGATCTTTATTTACTTAGTCGACCTCAGACTTGCTTAACTTTTTTGTGAATGAGGTTGACCATGAGTCGAACCTGCTCACACTACTGAAGCTGACCTAGGGTCTAGCTAATTAGAACAAACTGATTAAGAATCGAGTTAGTTAAAATGGAGTCGACTAAGAGTCGGACCTGTTAAATGGATAAAGCTGATTAAGAATCGAGCTAATTAGAACAAACTGACTAGGATTCGAGTTTGTTAGAACGAAGTCGACCAAGAGCTCCGACTTGTTAAATTAACTAAGCTGATTAAGAATCGAGCTTATTATGACAAACTGACTAAGAGTCGAGTTTGTTGGAACGAAGTCGACTAAGAGTCGGACTTGTTAAATTAACTAAGCTGATTAAGAATCGAGCTTATTATGACAAACTGACTAAGAGTCGAGCTTATTGGGATTGGAGAAACACTATGTTTGATCGAATAAACTGCGCCTTTTATTGAAGTAGGAAACATGTTTACATCAACTTGAAACAAGAGCTAACACAAGTTTGAACTTTGAAACCGAAAACTAGAAGTAGTATTTGATGAGGTGAGTAGCATGCCAAGGATGTTTCAACTCGTCACCTCCGGGATGAGCTATCATGTAGGTTCCTTCTTCGACGACTCGAGTGACTATATAGGGACCTTCCCGGTTAGGAGATAGCTTGTTCCGCCGGGTCCTTCTACCCGTTGCTTCAATCTTTCTCAACACATAATCTCCAACTTGGAACGACCTTGCCCCGACCTTCTTGTCGTGGTAACTTTTAGTTCGCCGCTTGTAGTTGACCATTCGGAGGTAAGTCATTTCTCGCTTCTCGTCGATTAAATCCAGTCGATCAATCTGTTGTTATCATTTTGCTCCCGATTGAAGAAAGTCACTCTAGCAAAGTGGGGAATCTCGAGCTCGGCGGGTGCCACGGCCTCCGATCCATATGTGAGAGCGAAAGGGGTTTCCGTAGGCCCCGAGTGGTTGTGCGAGCGCCCCAAAGAGCAAGTGGGAGTTCGTCCAACTGGGCTTGTTGCGTCGACCTACGAGTCCCGTCTTGAGTGCTGATAGGACAAGTTTATTCGCCGCTTCGCCTTGCCCATTTCCTTGAGGGTACGCGACGTAAGATTGCCAATGCTTCGATTCCCACTGTTCATCTCGCTTCGAAAGCTCGGAAAATTGCAATCCGTTGTCCGATACTATGGCTCGAGGAAACCAAATCGACACCAAATGAAATCATGAATGAAATTGATAGCATTTTCCTCCGTGATACGAGCTAATGGTTTAGCCTCAACCCATTTAGTGAAGTAATCTATAGCAACGATCACATATTTGCAATTTCCTCGGGCGGGAGGGAAGGGTCCAATCAAGTCGACACCCCACATGTCGAATGGCCAGCCGCAATTACCGGAGTCTCGCTTCGGTTGTAGGCATATGAGGTAAGTTGGCAAACCTTTGGCATTGATCGCACCGTTGAACAAAATTATGAGTATCGCTCTCATGTGCGCGCAGTATCCCAAAGTGATTAATTTGTCGCCTAGAGTCCCGCCCCCGGTGTCCACCACAAATTCCACTATGCACTTCGTGTATTAGTAGGGCGACCTCGAGGATGGACACACTTTAGCAATGGTCGAGTGTAGGATCTTCCGAATAGCTCGCCTCCCCGAATCACATACCTCGGAGCTTTCTTTTGATAGCTCGAGCCTTCTTTCGTCATCCGGCGCCTCTTCATTCTCTAAATATGCTTTCATTTCCTCGATCCAACACCTCTCCCGAGTCCAATTTCTTGAGGGATCATCTATGCACCGAATTTTTACCCTCTCATAAGTCGGGATTTTCGAGGAAGGAGATGGGCTCGTCATGTGGCTCATCCGAAGTAGCAAGTTTCGAAAGGAGATCACCACTCGTTATCTTCTCTTCCAATCCTTTGAATCTCCTGCATTCTAAGTCCTTTATTAGTTCCTTCACCAAAGTCAGCAAAGATTTGATGAGAGTAGAACCGAGCACTTCGTACTCGCCCGACCTCGGTTGACTATCAACCGTGAGTCACGCAGGCCATGATCTTAGTTGCTCCAAGCACTTGGCATACTCGATAGCCGCAATCAAGGCTTCATATTCACTTGGTTGTTGGAGGCGTCAAATTTGAACCTTAGCGATTCCTCGTAAACAGCCCCGCACTCGGCTCGACCAAGACAATTCCAGCCTCCACCGACATTTTTGGTTGTCGACCCGTCTCGAATAGACCTTCCAACAATCGACGGCAGAGTGACGGCGACTTGTGACTCGCTCTTTCCCTTTGCCCTTTTCTTTTGGAGCTCGCCGCTCGTCATCTTCCTTGGTGAACGTAAGCTCGACCAAGAAGTCGCCTGTAGCTTGAGCCTTCAACGCCTTTCGAGGTCGATACTCAATGTCAAATTCTGAGGGCAATTGACCACCGAGTAGTCGACCCGAACTCTCCGGGCTTGTGCAAGATTTTTCTTAAAGGAGCATTGGTAAGAACCACGATTGGATGAGCTGTAAAATAAGCTCGTAACTTTCTTGAAGCTACGACTAGAGCATAAGCGACTTTCTCGCCGTTGTAATACCGCTTCCACATCCGATAAAGCTACTGATATAGTACACGTGCTTCGAAGCCCTTCATCCTCTCTAATCAATACTGCAAAGAATCGACTTGTCTCCTACGTATAGGTACACAAATAAAGTCTCACCAGCCGCTTCTGCTACCGGGAAAGGCAGGTGGAGTAGCAAGATAATCCTTCAATTGTTGGAACGACGAATGACATTCGGGCCGTCCATTCAAAGCTTTTCGTCCCCTCAACGCTTTGAAGAAGGGGAGAGATCTCTCTCGCCGATTTAGATATGAAGCGACCAAGAGCCGCTACCCTTCCGTTAAGTCGCCGCATCTCTTTGACACCGGTAGGAGCCTTCATGTCGACTAAAGCCTTTATCTTCTCCTCGGATTAGCTTCTATGCCTCTTCGAGATACCATGAATCCCAAGAACTTGCCACAGCCACTCCAAACACACATTTGCCGGGATTGAAGCTTCATGTCGTTTGCTCGTAAATTGGCGAATGTCTCCTTTAGGTCGACTACGTGACTCCCGCCTTGGTTTTAATGACCATGTCACAACGTAAGCCTCCATATTTCGACCAATTTGTGAGGCAAAGACTTTATTCACCATTCTCTCGATAAGTTGCACCCGCATTCTTCAAACCAAATGGCATCATATTGTAGCAAGAGATGCCCCCACCGCTTGAAATGCCGTTTTGACTATATCATCCTCGTGCATCTTAACTGGGTGGTAGCCTCGAGTAAGCGTCGAGGAAACCGAGGGTGGAGTGACCAAAGAATAGAATCAACTAGCTTGTCGATCCTCGGGAAGGGGATAACCGTCCTTTCGGGGCAAGCTAGATTAAGAGTAGTGAAGTCGACACACATCCGCCATTTGCCATTTGATTTCTTCACCATGACCACGTTGGCCAACCACGTTGTATGAGTGGCCTCTTTGATTATCCCCGCACTCAAAAGTTTTTGTACCTCAGCTTTTATAGCTTCCTCCTTGTCGCGAGCAAAGCTTCTCAATTTCTCGGGGTCTAGGCTTAATGGTCGGGTTGACTTCGAGCCGATGAACAGCCGACCTCCCCTTGATTCCCCTCATGTCCTCTACTCTCCATGCGAAGACATCACCGCTTTCTTTGAGTAGCTTGATAATTTCGCTCGCTCCTCAACCGATAACCGCTTTCCAATTTGAATTTTTTGGTCCTGGGGTAGGAAGAGTTGGTAATGACCGACTCCACCATCGACAGCCTTCTAGCTCTGGTCCATCTCTCGAATTGTAGAGTCTCCACTATGATCTCCCCGACCTTTTGTCTTTCCTCGCCTCCCAAGTGTGGAGCCTCCTCGCCTATCATATCATCAAGCTTGCTCGCCACCTTGCTGGGTAGGGGCCCCCGAGTTATTGTCTATCCGAGGCATAGGTCACCTATGACGACTTGATCGACCATAACCGCATCCGAATCGACCTCGCGGTGTTAGGAGTGACGTGTCGACTCAAGCATGACCTCGTCATTTGAGCGATAGGTCGACTCTACCACGCCGGTGATTGTTGGCCGGGTAGTTTTGGTGATCGATCCGAGACAGCCTTCAAGTAACCATCGCCAGCCTCAATCTCCAGCCTCCCTTTTCTTTCTTTCTCTCGTAACATGATCCGTGATAAGCACGAGCCGTGCTCAGTACGCAACCCACCTGCAAAGAAAGTGTGGGGAACTTTACTCGCCGGGTGAGGAATTGATGCTACCATTCCAAGAGCGACCCGTCCAGAATTCCAAGTATGGCGGCATAGTCACTATTTACATCAATTACGATAAATTGTACCTTCGAGACAATCCCGAGGGGTGCCGGCCTAGGTCGACGTCGAGCACTATCTCGGCCTTTAGCATCAACTCGGTGGTTGGTGAAGCCCTCCAACCTCGCCATCATATCTCTCCACTGCTCATCATTAAGACCCATTTCCTTGAAAGTTTTGTAAAACAAAATATCCTTGCAGCCCCCGTGTCGACTAAGAGTCCGCTCGTCGTACATCCATCAATGAGACTCGGGATGACGAGAACTTGCTCCCTAGCCGCCATATTTGTTGCCAATTCGTGGGGGTAGAAGCTCGATCGCCTCATCTCTTATTTCTCTCCTCGAGGCACATGCTGGGGCCTTATTAAGCCGGAATATCTTGTGCTTGATGGCCGTGTTGCTTGCTTGTTCTGATGACCCCCAAGTTCGCCTAGGCCGCCTAGGTCCTTGTTGCCCACCCGCCGGCCGTCGCTCACCTCCCCCAGCGAGGTCTCTTCACATAAGCTTCTAGTCTCCCCGGTCGACCATTCTCTCGGATGATACGCTTTAATCCCAAGCAATCCTCTCGCGAGATGACCAAAGCTGTTTTGTGGTAGTCGCAAGATTTGCCGTTGTCCCGCCCGAACTTGTTGCCCGGATTCACTGGGACCGGAGGAGCGCTCGACAAAGATTCAAAATCTCGCCTCGACTCACCGTGAGGAGCGAAAGCTTCGGCACCTTCTCTCGTCGCCCTAGTTCTCGTTCTTTCCATTTTTATTGTTCCCCCCATTCTTGTTGGAGTCCTTTTTATCGTCGCCGACTTCAACCTTGGGGCTCTTACCATTCTTCTTTTCTTTCCTTTCCTCGGCCGTGAGCGACATTATACACCTTTTTAAACAACTCCCGTCGAGTTGTGACCGTTCGGACCGTGAGCTCGTAGTCCATGTCTTCTCGAGGAAATACCACTTCGGAAGCAATTGATTACCTCCCCGTCTCGTGAGGTCTTCCTCTATCTTATCAACCATTTCTTTGAACTTGGTGAAATAGCTCATCGAGCTTTCATTCTTACCCCGCACCAAGTTATTCAGATCGTTGACGGTTATCTTCCGAGCTCCCGCAATGAGAAGCGGTCTAAGAATTTTGTTCTCAAGCATGCCCAAGTGGTGATACTACCAAGAACTCAAACCATTGAACCAAGTTAAGGCCGCCCCAAGAAGTGTGCTTAGGAGAGCTTTGCACATGTTGTCATCCTCATTGGCGACAAAACACATAGTGGCTTCCAGATGTGATATGTGGCTCCCGGCATTTGTCGACCCGCAGTACTTCTCCAAGAGGCAACCCGAAAGTAGGAGGAGGTCGACTATCTCTCGATTTCTTTGGAAAAAGGTCGAAGAGCAAAGTCAATTCGTTCAACCTTTCCCGTCTCTTTTTCTTCTCCTCTTCCCATTGCTCAAATTTCTTTTTCATCAACAACCATTCTCCGGCATCGGGTCTCTCATCTCCCGGAGGGGAGCAAAGATTCGACCTCTCGGCCTTCACTCCTAGGGGAGTCACCCGCCTACTCCTCCCCGTCTCGTGGGAATTGGCCCTCTCTCGATCGAACCGGGGATCTATGCCTGTTACTTCTTTGAGGCGACTCCGCGCCTCTCAAGAATGTAGATGGCGACCGCGCCGTCCTCTCTTATAGGCGACTGCGCCCATTTACGTCTCTTTGAGACCCCGATCTCCGAGTTCGCGCCTGAGAAACATGCCTCGTTTCTATTGGCCGTTAAGCGTGTCCTTAAGTCGACCGAGCCTCCCGCTCTCTATTTCGGTGAGGCCGGCCCTCGTGTCGTTACTCGGCACATGCACGATGGTAGGAGCTCGCCGAACTATCCCGTTGTCACCATTCGTCGTCCCACACCTTCATTTGGCCTCATACTCCTAGCCTCGTTGTCCATTAGAGACCCGAGTACGATCCACTCTTTCGCAGCGCACGTCGGCCTCGCTTCCGCCTCTTCCATAGCTATTAGGTCGGCCAAAATCCGGGCCCTCTCTAACATCATCTCTTTCTTGCTCATAGGGTTGGTGGAGGGACTCGCCCGCTGTCCCAACGTTCACCCGAGCAGCTGGACGTTTAGGAGGGGTGGAGCTCCTTGCCCATCCATGTGCCTTTTGCCTCTCCTCGTGTCGCAAACCCCGCCATCAACGATACCGGTAGAGCGTGTGGCTCTACCATGAGGACGATTTGGTGGGGGAGGAGGCAAACTCAAGTTTTCAAAGCATTTGCATTTGCATTAGTGTTGTTGTTGTTCACTTCTTCATGCCCAAGTGAAGCCTCGATACGTGTCCGTCCGAAGTCACCATTGTTGCAGGTTGTTAAAAATTTCGAGGTCAAGTTGAAGCACGTTTCCGGCAATGGAACCAAACCGATACCGCAGGAAATGTGCTTATCAATCTTCCTCCACGTGGCAGATCGATCACCCGGCTCGACTTGAAAAATGTAACCCACGACTAGCCGGATGTGTCTCCGGCGAAGACGCTCGGCGCGTGAGTAAGATTACCGTTGTTTATAGCTCAAAATGTATAGAATAATGAATTCTCGATAACAAAATGGCAGCTTACCTTTCACCGTTTGGTAGTGATGAAGTATTTATAGACAAGAGTGATGTATTTTTGGGAGGCGACATGTGCTCCGTGATTGTAGCGGCGGTTATTGGTAATGGGAACGTGTCTATAACGGTCCCCTGATTTGTAGGGATGTGGTTATGAAAATAGTTCAACCAAATACGCCTGCAAGTATCAAGTCGTCACTTGTTAATTCAGGTCGAGGTCGCCACTCGTGGAATGGTCGACCTGACTGTCGGGTAGAGCATGGTTCGTACCCGAATTGTAGCATGGATCATGAGGTCGGACTAAGTTAGGTCGGGACCTGTAGGTCGGACCATGGGCTTAGTCGACTGACGCTTGAGATGGGCTTTGGGCCATTCTCTGACTGGGCCAGCCCTATTGAGAATGTGATAATCAAAGCTGGATGTAATTGGGCTTTACTTGCTTGGCCCAACTCGGCACTTTTGGTATGTTCAAAAATGATTAATTTTTTTTTACCCGACGTGGGGGGGGGGGAGGGGGTTAAGGGGTGGGGTGGGGGGTTGTTAAAAATAAATTTAAAATGATTAAAAAAAAATTTATCCGAGGGGGGGTTGGTGGTGGTGCTGGTGGTGTGTAGGGGGGGGGGTGGGTGGGTGATAACCAAAGGAGATTATAGAATACATTGGGGGTTAGGGGTGGCAAGTTGTACTCGACCGTACCAACCAACTCGTATATCAACCCGTACCAATTATAATTGGTACAAAAAGTGGGTATACCGAACTCTTGGTACGGTAGTACCGTACCAATTGTGTCTAATTGGTTGGTACATGGTATGCAAAAATGACTTCAATTGGTATACCGGTTGTACCGACTTTATTTATTAAAAATAATTATATACTCCCTCCGTGTCGGGTCAATGGACACCAAAAAATTGGGCACAATAACTAAGAAAAAGGAAAGAATCTTCACTATTCCCTCCACTCATTCTCTCTCCTACATTATTTTAATACTCACAACACCATTATAATTTACTATTCCCTCCACTCATTCTCTCTCCTATTTTACTATTACACTCACAACATTCTTTCCATTTTGGGCAGTCTCCAATCACGTAAAACGACCCAAAAAGAAAATAAGTCTCCTTTCACCCGACACGGAGGGAGTATACTCCCTCCGTCCCGTCCGACTTAGGACATTCACTCCCGACACGGAGATTAAGGAATACTATTATAATATTAGGAGAGAGAATGAGTGGAGAATGTGTTGTGGGTGTGAAAAATTAAATAGGAGAGAGAATGAGTGGGATAAATAGTGATGAGATTATTGTTGTGAGTATGACAAGTGGGTCCCATTTAATAGAAAAGTAATATAAACTTTCCATTTTGGGCCGTCCTAAGTCGGGTGGGACGCCCAAAATGGCAAAACGTCCTAAGTCAGACGGGACGGAGGGAGTATAATAATATAACATAAAAAAAAATCTAAACCTAAAATCTATTTTCAAGTGAACAACCGTTTGGGGTTCTCTTCTTGATGCTTGTAGAGTTCATAAAAATGTGGAAATGGCTGTTGCGTTTATACCTTTTATCTAGAGCCGTCAAGTTGGGACGGTCCCGTCGGGACGTCCCGTCCCGCCATACAAATGGGACGGGATGGGACGGAATATTTTAGTTCCGTCCCGTTTTCGTCCCGTCCCGTATCGTCCCGTTCCCGTCGCGGGACAACTTATTTTTATCCCGTCCCGTCCCGTTTTCCCGTATTGACCCGTACAAGTATTATGTCTCACTTGTGAAGATCTGTAATTGATCTTGCTCAGAACATCTTCCTTCTTTTTTAACAAAAAATATTGTTATCATACTGGACAAACCTGCAATGACATAATCTTGAAACCGAACAATCCAAATATCCTCGTTTGAACAGAGCTGTTATCAAGACATGCTTTCATTATTGCCACTTAATGTTCATGATACAAATTAAACTGTTAATGTCATGTTGAATGTCCATTATTAACATAGCTACTCACGTAATTCACCGGCAGCTACAGTATGTGTTGCGGTCACTTCTTAATCAGCAGCACTTCAAAATCTCAACTGTCAAAGAGAGCTCCTGTGCGTAGAATAAACTTGTTCTTTTTCTTCTTAGGGAGAAAGATAAACTTAATTGATGACGAAGTATTTTCGTCCCGTTTGGGTCCCGCGGGATCCCGCGTCCCGCAAATGGGACGGGATGGGACGGAGTATTTTCATCCCGTCCCGTTTTGTCTCGTCCCGTTTCATCCCGTTTCCGTCATGGGACAACGTAATTTCATTCCGTCCCGTATTCCCGTATTGACGGCTTTACTTTTATCATAATATTGTTTGAACTAAGTGAACAATAACATAACGCTATGAATACTTTTGCTAAATTTGTGATCTGTCGTAGCTGTGGATCAGCCAATCTGGTTGCTTTTCCTCCCAACTTTGTATTGCCACACGTAGTGTTCAACAGTATATTTAGGTGCTATTGGTGTCCGGGTTGCTTTTCAAGTGTGATATGTAAGTGGAAGAACTTGGAGGCTTTGATAATCACTGGAAATTACATGCTCCAAATATTTCTTTTTCCTGGTATGGCTAAGTCAGGCTACAAGAAATTGGAGAAATTTATTCCTCAAATTAGTGTCCACTGCAAAAAACTTGTATATTTAGGTGCTATTGGTGTCCGGGTGGCAAAAATGAAGCATCTGCAATTGCCAACCTACTACCAAATACTCCCTCCGTCCCACTATACTTGACACTTCTTTTCATTTTGGGCCGTCCCACTATATTTGACACCTTCCAAAAATATTCAAGTTTTTATATTTTTATATTCACTCTACCCCACCACTCATTCTCTCTCTTTATTTTCCACCACTCAATTTATTCAACCAACACTACTATTTACCCCACTCATTCTCTCTCTTCATTTTCTACCACACATTTTTTTTATTTTATTCTTTTTTCTTAGTTTTTGAACCCACCCCTTGGGTGTCAACTATAGTGGAACGGAGGGAGTATAGAGTTTCTTATGTTTAGGAAGATGTTGATTGATTGGAATGCTCTTATGGTGATTTTGAAAGGCTGTAAGAAACTTGTGCACCTTGATGTTCACAATCATGAGCGGAGGTATGAAGGGGCAAGGGGGGGCCACTGCCCCTCCTTGACAATTTTTTTTTTTTGGTACTTATGTAATTCAATTTTCTTTTAAAAAAAAAATTATATGTATTGTGACTATACTTTTTCCGTCTCATTAAAATTATATTTTTATTTTAAACACAAAGATTAAATGTAGGTGTACTTCCTCCGTCTCACTAACAATTTTATTTTTATTTTAAACAAAAAGATTAAATGTAATTTGATTGTGAGTATAAAGAGTGAGGTATGAGAGAGATAATTGATAGAAAAGTGTAATTTTTAATGAGGCATTTGATAAAGAATTTAACTTTTAGTGGGACGGAGGAAGTATATTTTGAAAAAAAAATGTTCTATATTTATAATTTTTCTTTTAATAGATTAATAGATGTGATTTGTAGACGTTAAATAAATATACTTGTTGAACTTTTTGATATGTGAAATTATGTTATATGTGTGTCGAATTGTATAAGATATCAATGAATGAATTATTGGCACCATTAAAGCAGATAATTTACTATGTCTAAAATTGTATTCGGTATGAAAAAATACACCAAATTTTTTTTTCGGGGGCATCATTCCTTCACTCTAAAATTTCTTGCCCCCCTCTTCACTTAATTTCTAGCTTCGCCACTGTTGACAATTGCCTCACCTTTGAAGTAGATGATGAGATTCTGAAACTTGCTATGA
The DNA here is from genome assembly GCA_022495995.1 of Adenophora triphylla var. japonica. Lineage (NCBI taxonomy): Eukaryota > Viridiplantae > Streptophyta > Magnoliopsida > Asterales > Campanulaceae > Adenophora > Adenophora triphylla. Next base: position 84,826 of record JAFEMH010004975.1, on the reverse strand, counting down.
ATGCATTTTTTCATAAATTACAAGCTATGATTGCATTTTTTTTTTTATGTTTACATTTGATATATTCGAATACCAATCGTACCAATCAAATACCAACCGTACCAATAAACTTGGTATACCGACTTTTGTGGTTGGTACTGTTACATATTTTTGTATACCAATTCACACTTGATTGGTACATGGTATACGTAAAATACAGTCGATATACCAACCGAACCACCCCTAAAATACATCCAGGATGATTACGTCCCCCCCCCCCTTTTTTTTTTAAATCTAAAAAAATAATGACAGAATGATACTCATCTACTGTCTTGCATGTGGGAACGAGGTGATGTGGTGACGGGGGGAGGGGGGGTTTTTGTGGTTGTGGGGCAGTGGTGATGGTGATGAATGGGGTTGGGATTGTTAAAATTAAATTTAAAAATGATTTTTTTTATCCGTGAGGTGGTAGGGGGTGGGGTGGGGGTGGGTGGGTAGGGGGTGGTGGTGGTGAGTGGGGGTGGTGGTGGTGAGTGTGATAGGAGTGGGGTGGTGAGGGGCAGGGAGAATTGTAAAATTTAATTTTAATATAAATAATTTTTTTATGTGGGAATGTGGTAGGGGTAGTTGATGTGGGGTGGGTAACTTCTGTTAGCGGGTTATAACGGGTTCACGAGTTAAACCTAGGTTAACTCGCAAAATTTCAGGGTAATTTGGGTAACTCGTTACGACTAGTATATTAAATGAGTTGAGTTGGGTTGAATAATTAGTGGGTTGAGAGAAGTGGGTTAACCTGCCTAATCCAACGTCATTATAAAGAGACGGCACATTGTGGTAGACAAATTCATAAGGAATCTTAGAGAGTGCATTACATGGAACCTGCCGACGCAATAACACTGTTATCCCATGGCTGCCGGCAATGAGATAAGAGTGCTTGAGCACAGCCAAGTCTCTCCTCTTCCCGGAGCCGTCACCGGCGACAAGTCAATAATCCCACTCTCATTTCAAGACATACCATGGCTACTCTTCCACCCAATACACCAACTCTGCTTTTATGAATTCTCCTACCCAAATTCCCATTTGATCAACACCATAATTCCCAATCTTAAACACTCCCTCTCCATTACTCTCAAACATTTTTACCCTCTCGCCGGTAATTTAATCGTTTTTCCGTTCACGGATTCCGGCACCACCCCAAGAAAGCCCGAAATTCGCTATGCTGAGGGTGACTCTGTTTCTTTCACTGTAGCGGAGTCTACAAACGATTTCCTTTACCTTACCCGAAATAATGCTCGAAAAGCTAATGAATTCTACCCTCTTGTTCCCAAGTTAGAAGGTTTTACTAGAAATCCGGATACAATAAAAGTTCCGCTTTTAGCTATTCAAGTAACTCTATTTCCAAATCGCGGCATCTGCATAGGAATCACAAACCATCATTGTGTCTGCGATGGAAATGCTCGAGTAATGTTTTTGAAAGCTTGGGCTTCCATTGCTAAACTTGGTGATGAAAAGAAATTTCTTGCGAGTGGGTCTTCACCATTTCTTGATAGATCTGTTATCAAAGATCCAACTGGTTTCGGGGAGATTCTTTGGAGCGAGATCGCCGAGACAAAGATTCAAGAATCTCCGCCTAAACACGTTTCTGGCAATGAGGAAAAGGTTCGATCCACTTTTATTATGACTCGAGATCAAATTAACAAACTCAAGAAATACATTCTGGCTCATAGACCAACAATAACAAGATTATCGACTTTCACCATAGTATGTGCTCACATATGGATTTGCTTGGCGAAACTAAACAATGCGATTGGGGAGCCAGATGAGCGAGAACAATTTGGTTTCGTAGCAGATATTAGAGCCCGTCTCGACCCCCCGGTTCCCAATACTTTATTCGGCAATTGCTTAACCCTTTGTACTGCTAAGTCAAGTCGTAGTGAGCTCATGGGAGAAGAAGGGTTTGTTAAAGGAGTTGAGTTAATTGGAGAGGCCATTCGTGAAAGGTTTAGAAGTAAGGAGAGCATCTTTGGAGAAGGGGATATATCTTTGAAGAACTTCGAATCAGCTCCGGCAACAGCGATAGGGGTTGCAGGATCACCCAAGTTCGACGTTTATGGGACGGATTTTGGTTGGGGAAAGCCGAAAAAATGTGAAATTGTTTCGATAGATTACTCTCGAACAATTTCTCTTGGTACGAGCAGGGTATTTGAGGACGATATAGAGATTGGGTTGGTACTTTCAAAGATTGACATGGATGTTTTTGAGACCATCTTCATCAACGAACTAAACAAAGTTCAAGAATAGTTGAAAAATTAAGATTGTAATAACAATGGTGTCAACCCCCAAGAGATGTTTCCATGTTAATCTTCTTTCTTCTTCTTTAAGTATTTACCTTTGTTATTCAAAAGATGAATGCAGAATGAAAAACTTTATCATGTTGATGCAAATAGCTCGCCTTGTTAACATTTGTTTTTCTTTTTGCTTTAACGGTATGTAGGGTTTAAGTATTTTAAAGCATTTTCAAAGATTTAGGCTGCAGTTGGATTGCACTGACAAGCATTTTCAAGTATTTGGGCATCAGTTGGATTATGTAACAGTCGCATTTCATTTTCATCTCATTTGTTTGTTGCTTCTTTCTTTCGGATTGTAATTTTTTAAGAGATTATTTTAGATATCTCATTATCCATCCCAATTTTCACAGATTAGGAATATGTGTAGCTTGACTGCATAGAACAAAAGTAGTATTTTTATATATAAATGAGTCTTCCCAACTGTTAGAACAGAGTTTATGTAAAATATAGAAAACAATCAACAATCACACAACACAAGAATATACGTGGTTCACTAACTTGGCTACGTCCACAGGTAGAGGGAGAGAATATTATTATCTTCTGAAAATCAATCGATTACTGTTTTGGTAAAAAAAATCAACAATGAAGAAATTTGAAATGAAGCTAAGGAGGGTGCAATGGAATATAATTGGTGCAACAATGTAATCAAGATGGCTCGAACATGTAACGAGGAAAACCCTTGAGATATATATCTCGCCGGCACAAAACCTCGGGAGGTGATTATGAGCACCTACCTTCCCAAATAATTGTATTAATAATGAATTACAAAGTAGAATGCTATGGCGGATTACAAAGTATATTTTTGAACTGTGTGAGTGTAGTGCGTGTGTGTTGTTTGTGTTGTCTCCAGCCATGAGCTTAAATAAAAAAGAAAATAACGGAAAAATAAAATCCTAACAAACTTCCCTATAATCTCGATAAGTTATCTATATCTTGACTTAGTCTTCTGAGCCGTTGAAAGGAGTCTTATTGGACACGTTTTTCCCACGTACTTTTCATCCCTGTAATTAAAATATAACATAAATAAATAATTAATTTTAGTAAATAATTTTTACCTTGCCTTCGAGTGTGAAGATGTTGACATGCTGATGACATCTCAAGATGAAGCAATCTTGAATTTTACCCATAACATTTGTTTCCAAAAAACTGTTTTTTTAAATGAATTTAAAAGGTCAGTTTTTTCTACTTTATTCTAGAAGCTCTGCGGTTAATTTAATGAGGAGTTACGTGGCGGTTGAGGAGATAACTCCTACTTAATTAGCATAACCACCCCAAGATCTAGGGTTTTTAACTGGAACCTTTTTCACTTTCTTCTTCACCTTTTCCAATCGCTTTCATCTGTTCTCTTCTTCACGGCGGTGAATCTTCCTTGAAGGTAAAATCCTTCCCTCTCTTTTTCTTCCTGTTACTTTTTCAAAAAATAGTAAAATCAAAAAAGGGAAAAGCCACGAAAAATCCTCTGAGTTTAAACGAGGAAGAGGGTTTATCGTGCGAAGGTTTGTTGAAAAAATCAGATGAAAAAATCTGTGTTTTTAACAATGAATTGATCGAATCCATGAAAGATCGGCACTGCTTCCCGGATTCTACCATCTTTAGGCCATTTGATGTTCTTCTTAGGTCTGATTTCGTTTCTCCGAAATGGGTTTGTCTTTATGAGTATCCCTTTACTTTGGGTTTTTCTTATCCTTTCCCTGCAATGATAAACGAGTTTTTTAGAAAGACTAACCTTGCTATTGTACAAGTGATGCCCATGGTGTGGAGGATCTTTTCTTGTGTTCTGAGGGTGAACCGTGAATTCGGTTTAGACATAGGTTTGAAATAGTTAGCTTTTGTGTATGAGCTTCAAACTTTTGGGTCTACCAGATACCTTCTTAAGACTAGGACTGGAATGAAACCCTTGTTCTTGAAAGTAACTGTGAGTGATAGGGGTTGGAAATCAAAATATTTCTTTGTCGAGAAGGATTCCTTGGAGGAAGGAGATTTCTTGGCAACGGAATGGAATAGGCAAGGTATCCCTCTTTCAAACTTCACTTTTTCCTTATTTCCCGCACTTACCTGTTGTAATTTCTTTGTCTGTTTTTGCAGCTATCGATTGGGTTAAGATTTTCCCTCCATCTGCTGACACAATTGGGAAGGTGAACAGGTTATTGGAGTTCTCAGAGGGGGATAGATCTTTCCAACCTTACGAAGATATAGCAATCTCTGAGGACAAAGGGATACCGCCCTCCACCGAAATGTCTACTGGTAAGTTTTCTTTTTAATCTTGGTGCACACTATCTTGGTGTTTCTGGATTCTGAATTCTTCTGACAATGCACTTCTTCTGACAGTTTCAAAGTCTACCGCTGCCTTTTCTCTTAAAGATCTTCAAGATTTCGTGGGGCAAACTCAGGCAAGCAGTCAGATGTTAGAACCCAAAAGAGAGATGGAGGCACCATCTGTAGGAGCCAGGGTGAAGAAGAGGAAGAGCAGTTCCAAGGAGATGATAAATGTGGATGAAACAGGCTTAGGGGATGTGGAAGAGGCGCTGGCTAGGGCAGCAGTGGTGAGTTTTTTATGAAAAAACAGAGTCTCAAAGGAAATAGTATATCCATGGTTTTGACCTACCTTTTGGCCTTTTGCAGGGTGTTGATGCTGCTAAGATAAGAATGAATGCTCTTGAGGAAAGGAATAGGAAGCTGGTGCTGGAACTTATTCAAGTCAAGAAACAGAGGGAAGCCGGGGCTAAGAGAAATGAAGAATTACAGAAGGAGGTGGATAACTTGATGACAGGGATGTCTTCCCTTCAAGACACACAGCTGCATGAGATTGAGGATTTAAAGAAGAGCATGATGGCCTCCGCTGCCCAGAGCATGGTTGCAATCAAGATTCAAATGATGGAGGAGTTTCATGCCAGGAAACACACAGAGTGAAATGTTGAGCAACAACGTTCCCTCTTGAAGACCTTGGAAGCTAAGAGAGCAGCAACAACATCAGCGGCAGTAGCCACCCCATGAAGGAAGAAAGTAACATGGTAAAAACTTTTGGTTTTGAAAAGATTTGGTTTAAAAAACTTTGGTTTGAAATGGGATGCGTCCCGAAAACAATATTTTGGTTTGTAATCGGCCCATAAGGGTCAAGACAATTTGTTTTTCAAGTGTTGGGTTGGTCCAGCACTGTTTATGCTTTCTGTAGGAAAAACTTTTGCTTGGGTTTTGGAAAAAACTATTCCCAAGTATCTTTATGAAAAACGTTTTTAGGAGGTTGATATGTTAACCTCTTCGTAGATGGTAACAACTTGCGAGTGGATGTAGAAATCCTTTGCAATTACGTAGATTGACATGTAAATGTCAATAACCGTTTGTACTTAGATGACACGTAAGTGTCATAACCAATTGTAAAGATCTTAGGGTCTAACACATTGATTGAGTGGTGATGGGTAATTCGTATATATTAAACATACGGGCCCACCACACACCTCAATCAAGGTTGACATCGTGCGCTCCAGGCGAGGTGTTTAAACCTTAATGCGGTGAAAGAAAGAAATTTCTTTAAACCTTTGAAGGGATTAAGTACCTTAAACGGAAGTGAAATGGCCAATCTCAAAACGGTTGTTTTCACGAGGACTTGGACTGAATTTGGAGACTTCCAGTTCTTGCAAAATAACAATGAAAGATTTCGACATCTTTTCTGATGTCACATTTTATTTGATAAAAGAAGATAAAAGAACTATAAAAATACTTTCTAAATAAAGAGTAAGAGATAGTCCGTACCTGATTTAAGATGTTAAGTTCCTGGGAGGATGCTTACATCTTAGTTAATCAGTGAGTTACATTCTAATGTTTCTCGTTTCCTTGCAAAACAGAAACATGTTAGGTGTGGGCGCTAGCTTAGCTAACGCCCCTCCAATGCTTAAGTCAGTAATTATTCCAAAAAATAGATAAAAACGGAAACAAGTACTTTTATTGAATTTAGAGTGATAAAGATCGTACCTTGGTTTTATTTGCATTGTAAAATAATCATGTAAACTTACATAAAGTAGGTTTTGAGATGGATGTCATTTCAGCTTCTGGGAATCCTTGCTCCTTCTAGAGTCGATAGCCAATAGGAACCTTTGCCTGCTTCAGCATCTACTAGGTATGGCCCTTCCCATTTGGGAGCCATCTTTCCAGCATTGGGTTCTCTTGTATTCTGAAATACCATCCGTAGGACTAAATCACCAACTTGGAATTTTCGCAATCTGTGAATACCCCGTCCCGATGCAACGCGCATTCGGAGGTTTGAAATAATTAATTATATAAAGTCGGATCGAAATAGGATATTCATTTAGTGACACTCGATTTAAACCATATTAAAATATTAGTTTAATTTTGAGAGTCGCCACGCCACTTTGATATAGCCCAAAGCTTTGAAAAAAGGCTAAACATGTAATTGGGTTCGGGGGTCAAGTTACAACAGAAGAAGAAACGCTATCACTCCTATTGCCCGACGGATCGGTCTTTCTAGCATATGGGGTGTTGGTTGTGTGCGGTGTTTACAGGAATAGATAGAAGAAACGGGATCATGCATAAGGAGGAGGGGAGAGAAAGAATTAATTAATGATCACACCCTAGAACCTTTGAGTTAGGCCCTCGGAAGGTGCACTAATCAACGTTCATCCTTGGGGGATTGTTGATCATGGGACAATTATTACTAAGGTGGAAGGAAAGAAATAGTTCCTAGATCCATTGGGTTTCTTGGCGAAACCCTAGATCATCCTCGGCTATTGCATAATTAAATATATTAAAACAACCCTAAATCTAGCATATATGACATAAGCAAGAAATAAAGTAATTAAAATACTAAGCATGCAAATAATAAATCTAGCATAATAATAAAGACGATAATAAAGACGGAAAAATAAACAGAAGACTTACCTAATGATGGCAAGGCTTTTGGATTGAATCTATAAAGATTCGAAGAGAGTAGGAAGAACTGCGGGTAAAACAAGTGTAGTCTCGTTTCTTCCGAGTGAATTGTGTGTTGAGAAAATATTTAGACTTAGAAAACTCGAGTTTAGTCTCAAGTTTTCTATGGAGGAAACCTCAAGTTTTGTCTTGAGTTTTCCGTAGAATAATTCTGTGTTTAAAGTGTGAGGCGGAGTGGGGTTTATATAGTGAAAGGAATTGGGGAGGAACGGTTATGAAACTGATGTGGGAAAAGAGGAAGGGCCGATCGGCCAACCTTTTTTGGCCCAAAATCTGCCTTGGCCCAAATGGCCTAGAATGGCCCCAAATTGCAATGCCTTGGCCGGCCATTTGGCCTAGAAGTCTCGGCCAAACTATCAATTCCCTCGGCCATGGTACAAATGGAAAGGCTCAATTTTGTATAATAAAGATTCGTTTCGTCCCGCGATCTTCTCGTTGCATTTGACCACTTTAATGACTTCTTTTGCACTTCGCTCTTTGGAGTTTTATTTTTCATTTAATCACAGGGAATTTTTATATATCAATTTCGTCCCAAATTTCCATATTTCCCGTTTTAGTCCTTAAATTTCCAATAAATTCCAATTTGGTCCAAAAGCTTCCAAATGCCGCTTTAGTCCCCGATTTTCCCGAATTGCATTTCGGTCCTTTTTCGGACCGGGTACTAACGGTAGCCCTCGGCGACGCTTCTTGTAAGACAAGTGGGGTCGACGATAAAAATAGGATCCGATCTGAAAAAGGGATTTCAGGAGGAAGACAATGATCTTGCGGATGAGAGGTTTGACTCGAGCTGAGTCGCAAAAAGATGACCAGGTAGGTCGAGCGGCTGGACCCACGTCGGGCTACCTACGTATCCCAAGAGGAATCAAGCCAAGTCGTAGTTCGAAAACGTGGGCGTTTAGTACCCGAGAGTGGCGGACGTGTAGCGTTTCAAACCAAAGATGCGATTTGTAGCAAGGCTTTGAGGATCGAATCTAAGGGCGATTCGAATAATATTGAGAGATGTACGAAAAGGAGAATCAAGTATAGTCTTGCCTTCTCCGGAGGGAAAATATGTTGTGTGTGGAAAGGAAATTCAAGTATAGTCTTGATTTTCTCCTTGAAAATTGTGTGTGATGGAACAAATCAAGTGTAGTCTTGATTTGTGAGATAATGTGTGGAAAGGAAATTCAAGTATAGTCTTGATTTTTCCCTTGAAAATCGTGTGTGATGGAACAAATCAAGTGTAGTCTTGATTTGTGAGATAATATGTGGAAAGGAAATTCAAGTATAGTCTTGATTTTTCCCTTGAAAATCGTGTGTGATGGAACAAATCAAGTGTAGTCTTGATTTGTGAGATAAAATGTGGAAAGGAAACTCAAGTATAGTCTTAATTTTCCCTTTGAAAATTGTGTGTGTTGGAACAAATCAAGTGTAGTCTTGATTTGTGAGATAATATGTGGAAAGGAAATTCAAGTATAGTCTTGAATTTTTCCTTTGAAAATTGTGTGTGATGGAACAAATCAAGTGTAGTCTTGATTTGTGAGATAATGTGTGGAAAGGAAATTCAAGTATAGTCTTGATTTTTCCCTTGAAAATCGTGTGTGATGGAACAAATCAAGTGTAATCTTGATTTGTGAGATAATATGTGGAAAGGAAATTCAAGTATAGTCTTGATTTTTCCTTTGAAAATCGTGTGTGATGGAACAAATCAAGTGTAGTCTTGATTTGTGAGATAATATGTGGAAAGGAAATTCAAGTATAGTCTTGATTTTTCCTTTGAAAAATGTGTGTGATGGAACAAATCAAGTGTAGTCTCGATTTGTGAGATAATGTGTGGAAAGGAAATTCAAGTATAGTCTTGATTTTCCCTTTGAAAATTGTGTGTGATGGAACAAATCAAGTGTAGTCTTGATTTCTCCGTGTGAAGATATGTGAAAATAAACCAAGTTTAGTCTTGATTCGCGTACTGAGAGAAAGTGTATGGGGCAGACCCTTTGAAATGGAGGATAGACCTCTAAAATGGAGGATAGACCTCTGAAATGCGGGACAGACCCTTTGAAATGGAGGATAGACCTCTAAAATGGAGGATAGACCTCTGAAATGCGGGACAGACCCTTTGAAGATGCGGGACGGACCCTTTGAAGATGCGGGACGGACCCTTTGAAAGTACGGGACGGACCCTTTGAAGTGGGGGAAACTGTAGCTGCCAAAGGACTTAGGCTACTGTTTACTGATGAAGAATAGTTGTGTGAATTGATTGGGATTATTATGGCTTCCCGAGCCGAAGAACCAAGCGATCAAAAGATTGGGATAATCATTGCTAAGGCTTAGAGAGGAGTCTTGTCTCCTAGGCTTAAGGCTAGGGTTTTAGAGAGGCATTTGTCACCTAGACATGAGGCTAGGGTTTAGAAAGGTATTTGTCACCTAGGCTTGAGGCTAGGGTTTAGAGAGGTATTTGTCACCTAGGCTTGCTTGAGGCTAGGGTTTAGAGAGGAGTTTGTCATCTAGGCTTGAGGCTAGGGTTTTACATTTGCGGTATGTCTAAACAAGGCAGTTTGAGCTGAAAGGTTATTGGTTTAAACTAGGCGAGGCCGAGTAAGTGTCGATGATAGAAGGTGGGATTAGGTAAGTTTGATGTCCAGAGATAAGGGGCAGGACCGAGTCACCTTGAGAGAGAGAGGCGTCTTTGAAGAGTTTGAAAATTTGTGGAGACCAAAGAGTGATTTTGTAAACAAGGTGCCAAAGAGGATAGCATTTTGAAAGCATGTTATTTTGATAAGGAGGCCTTATGATTAATCATGTTTCTAACTAACTCCAAGAGTTTGCCACATGCTGATCTTGATGACAAGGGATGCCCTTCATGCTAGATATGACTTCATTGGAGCTCCGATTTTTTGTTAGAGCGCATAGTCGACCCATTTTTGTTGAGGGTAGCCCCAATGTTTGATGAAGTGACCTTGGCGAAGTCCCAGTTGATGATGAATGGCGAAGCCCCAGTTGATGATGCAAAGCAAACCTGAAGGGAATGGCGAAGCCCCAGTTGATGATGCAGAGCAAACCTGAAGAGAGCCTGAGAGAACAGCTTAACAAAAGCCCCAGCTTGGAGAGATTCAATGCATCCCTATTTGCAGACAGAGTCATCTTGCGGCCACGGGGCCGACCCCTCATTTCGAACAATGGTCAATCGATCGGTCTGGACAAGACTCGGAAATGTATATGTGCAGGGGCGCATTTTTTCGAAGGTGGGAATGGATCCCGAGTTCGTGTATGACACTTTCGCTTTTGGGTTTGACTCTTTTGGGAGAGTATAAGCATCACAAGGTGTGGAAAAGTGTATGGAAGCCCCTGCAGACAGAAAGACAGTGTTTGGCTCTATTTTCCTATGATGTAGAAAAAGAAGACTTGTCGAGACATTTGAAGAATTATTTTATTCAGAATTATATCTTGATTGCTTGAGAATGGACCTCACTGATTGGTTTGTCAAATTTCAATTATATAAGTAAACAAATAATGACTGCTTTGATTAGAAGCTGGAATTGGGCTTGTCTTTAGAAGGAGAAGGATGTTCCGTTGTTGCTTGCTGCTCTGTTCGGTGGTAATTGTGGTGCGGGCTGCCGTTGCATTGATCTCCTTCATGGGAAAGAATGAAAAATAGAAAAAAGATTGGGGTGGAAGAAAAGGTGGGAATTGACTGATTATAACCCAAAGATTTTTTCATTCCTTCAAGTGAAGATTCTTTGTTCCTTTGTTCTCGCAAGCCGAGGGGAGTAGTCCCTGGCGCGTGTCTCCTTGCTTTTACCGGAGTGCCGCTGAGAGGCACGGATGCGAAGCCCCAGTGAGACTTTTGCAGACAGTGTTTGAGGAGTCGAATGAACGAATTTCAAGAATAGGACGAGTTCCCAAACTTTTGAGAGAATATGTAATATGTTCACGTAGGATAACAAGTGACTCAAAAATCTGAATACGCATTTCTTTTAAATAATCTTTTGAGAATGCCATCCGGTAGCGGTTGTAGCTGGTCTTTGGGTTGCGATCGACCATTGGATGATGCTTGACATGACCTCTTAAAGTGAGAGGTCTACTGGGCCATTCTTTGAGAGGTTGGCTTGAGGGATATGTGTTTGGAATTTCTAAGGTGAAAGGATTTTCTTGTTGCTGCTTCTTCAGAACCTCTAAGAGTGAGGTTAACTTTGATTTTGATAAGGTCAAGGGTGGTGATGGAATCCTTTAAAAGTGAGAGGATGAACTTTGGAATGGGTTTATGGGATTTGTCCAAGAGGGAATTTTTGTTGCTTCTTCTCGCGAGTTTGTTGTGATTTCAGCAGGTAACTTGATCACGATAGTACCTTCACTCGATGTCTCGTTTTCACAACCTTTGCGATGGGAGGTTCACTTCGGGGTGATGAAATTTTTTATTTTTTATTTTTTTTTTTTTTATTTTTTTTTTTTTAAACACCCTCTTATCGAGAAAAGCCTTCGGATTTGTTTGCTCGCGATAGCCCCTAGTGTATGCCTTAGGATGGTTTTACCTTTTCCCTCTTGGGTTTGGAGGTGGTCTCTTCTTTTGCGAGTCGAGGGAGCCCCTTGTCTGAATTTCTTTCACATTCCGCCTTTTTTGAGCTTGGAGGTGATTACTTCCTTTGTGAGTCAGGGGAGCCCCTAGTATGAGCTTCTTCCTTAGGGTTTCAAAACTTGTCGATCTTGAAATGAAAGGGTATTATTTAGTGAGGATAAGGTTATGGCTTCCTATGGTGAGAGGTTTAAGCTTCAATCGCTACTGGATGGCATTCTCAAAAGAATATTTAAAATAAATGCAAACTCATTTAACCGACTTATTAAGTAAGGCAGAATATATTCGGACCATAAGAAAGATATGTGAGCATATTCAATGAAAGCTTATCGATCGAATGGAAAATCAGAGGAGACGCGAGATTGGGGGGTTGGAGAGCCCCAAGTTGATATTCATGCAGCACTTGTGAAGGATAGGAACAACTCCTTGCATCTTCTTTAAATTGCAGTGGCGTGAGCAGCTATTTTCTGATGATGAGCAACAACGGTCTTTGTGCTTGTCTTGACCATATGGAAAGGAGGTCAAGTGGGGGAGAGTGTATTTGGGGAAGTGTATGCTCGAGGGAGTATAGAGGGTGTGTATAAGGAGTGTATGAAAAGTATATGGTGGAGTATGGAGAGAGTGTATGAGAGAAGGGTGTATAGGGATGGTGTATATGAAGGAGGAACGGTGAGTTGTCTACTCCAATCAAAGCATTCATTCATTGTTTACTTTATTAGCCGGTGAGTTTATCAGTGAGATTAGCAACCAAGTGATAATTATAAATAAAACAACCTTCTTGAAAGTAATGCGAGATTATGTCTCAAGTCTAGAGAGAAAAGAAAGAAAGACCCTTTTTTATTATTGAAGTAACTAGTTCAAAGTGGACATTACATATCAATGCCCAAAATGGACGTAAAAAAGACGCACTAGAACCTACAAGACTGAATGAATCTAAATCTTCCCTCGAAGGGTGAGGGTTCCTTCATCAATGAGGCCTTGGGTCTTCCCTTGGTTGATCAATCTTTGAATTGAGCGTTTCAGTTGCACACATTTGTCAGTGGTATGCCCAGCGTACTTGTGGTATCTCGCAAAACTTGGATGTATCTAAGTCTTCCTGTGGGGTAATAGGCTTGTAGTTCTCGAGCGGCTCGATCAAATTCTTTCCCACCAAAATGTCGAAGAACTCACCCACAGGCATTCCTAAGTCATCAAAATGTTCCTTGTTGATCTTCTTCTCGGGTATTGATGCCTTTAGTTGGTTGGTGGCCACATCAAGCATCCTGAATGAGAAATTCTGATGTGTAGGACCATAAGGGGAACCATAAGCATGTGGATGATAGGGACCCCGGAATTGAATAGGAGGAGGAACTCTTCTCAAGTATTCCTGAATGTAAGACAAATGGTGCTGCTCAATTTCATGCATGTCTTTGAGGAGGTTGATCACTCCCAACCTCATGTTTGAGACTTCTTTGAGGGCTTCAATGCTTTTCTCCAGAGACATGATGTGGAATTCTGTAAGAACATATGGCGGAGTCAAACCAATGAGTTGAATTAGATTCATAATTAATCTTAAGGCATCTTTGAGAAAATATTTGACCTCCACAATTTTGAGAGTTTGACCGGGCTGAAGTTGCCTACGTAACCCTTACCATTTAAGGTATGAGTCTCAGGTCACCGTAGTTCGAGGGGGCCCCGATTGATGATACAACCAGGGTTAAGTTTAAAGAAAGAGAGAGGATGAATGTAAAAGAGTCCGTTTGGTGAAAAAGGGAGAGGAAGATGACTCGATCCTTGGTCAAATATAAGTGAGGGTGATCTAGACGAGCTAATCGGACTTGGTAAGAATTGGTCTTGGTTGGTCTTTGGCTGAAGGGTGCTAGAGATAAAGGATCTAAACTATGGATGGTTTTAAGGCTAAGGGAGCAGACTATGGAAGGTTCAAGAGATGAGAGGTAGAACTTTGAAGGGTCCTAACTTGTAGACCATGGGGGTCTAAGGTAGAGGAGTGGACCATGGATGGTCCAAGAGACGAGGGTGGACCTCGAAGAGTCTCAGGTGGAAAGGTGGACCTTTAATGGTCCTAGATAGAGAGAGTGGACCTCGAAGGGTCCTAAATTGAGGAGTGGACCTTGAAGGGTCCAAGAGAAGAAGAGCGGACCTTGAACGGTCCAAGATATGAGGAGTGTGAACCTTGAAGGGTCCAAGAGATGAGGAGTGGACCTTGAAGGGTCCAAGAGATGAGGAGTGGACCTTGAAGGGTCCAAGAGATGAGGAGTGGACCTTAAAGGGTCCAAGAGAAGAGGAGCGGACCTTAAAGGGTCCAAGAGAAGAGGAGTGGACCTTAAAGGGTCCAAGAGAAGAGGAGTGAACCTTGAAGGGTCCAAGAGAAGAGGAGCGAACCTTGAAGGGTCCAAGAGAAGAGGAGCGAACCTTGAAGGGTCCAAGAGAAGAGGAGTGAACCTTGAAGGGTCCAAGAGAAGAGGAGCGAACCTTGAAGGGTCCAAGAGAAGAGGAGCGAACCTTGAACGGCCCAAGATATGAGGAGTGGACCTTGAACGGTCCAAGATATGAGAAGTGGACCTTGAATGGTCCAAGATTGGGAGAGTGGACATAGTATAGGAAGAGCACCACGAAGGGTCAAAGAGTGGACCTTGAACGGTCCAAGATAGAGAGACTGATCCTAGAGCGATCCGCAGTAGAGGGTGTGGACCTTGAAGGGTCCAAGAAGTAAAGAGCGGACCTCGGAGGGTCCTAGAAATGGAGAGTGGACCTCGGAGGGTCCTAGAAATGAGGAGTGGACCTAGGAGGGTCTTAGAAATGAGGAGCGGACCTCGGAGGGTCTTAAAAATGAGGAGCGGACCTCGGAGGGTCCTAAAAATGAGGAGCGGACCTTGGAGGGTCCTAAAAATGAGGAGCGGACCTCGGAGGGTCCTAAAAATGAGGAGCGGACCTCGGAGGGTCCTAAAAATGAGGAGCGAACCTCGGAGGGTCCTAAAAATGAGGAGCGGACCTCGGAGGGTCCTAAAAATGAGGAGCGGACCTCGGAAGGTCCTAAAAAATGAGGAGCGGACCTCGGAGGGTCCTAAGAATGAGGAGCGGACCTCGGAGGGTCCTAAGAATGAGGAGCGGACCTCGGAGGGTCCTAAAAAATGAGGAGCGGACCTCGGAGGGTCCTAAAAATGAGGAGCGGACCTCGGAGGGTCCTAAAAATGAGGAGCGGACCTCGGAAGGTCCTAAAAATGAAGAGCGGACCTCGAAGGGTCCTAGAAATGAAGAGCGGACCTCGGAGAGTCCTAGGATTAAGGAGTGGACCTCGGAGGGTCCTAGAAAAGAGGAGCGGACCTCGGAGGGTCCTAGAAATGAGGAGCGGACCTCGGAGGGTCCTAGAAATGAAGAGCGGACCTCGAAGGGTCCTAGAAATGAAGAGCGGACCTCGAAGGGTCCTATAACTGAAGAGCGGACCTCGGAAGGTCCTAGAAATGAGGGATAGTTAAGCACTTTATTTACAAAAAAGCCCTCTATTTTTATAGAACCTACACATGGTTGGAAGGGATACCCCTTTTTCGCAACTAACTAAAGGTCCTAAAGTGGTGGATCCTAACGACTAACCGTCTCATATAGACATTTAATATGATATATATGGGAAGTACTACAGACCTATGATAAGACAAGATCTAGCATTCAAACTTTACATGGTACGTCCTTTAAAAGGAAAATCAATTTTTAGTGCCTTTATAGATCTTGACTTATCATTGATTCGTAGTGACTTAACATAAAGACCTTATTAATTGTCTACATAAAAAAGCTAGTCAAACCAACCGGTCACATGGAGTGTATTCCTAGAAAAGTGGGTGACGCAAGGGTTAGGTTTTAGGCTCCCACCGTGCAGCCGAAGCGCACTGATGAGTGGATGGCCAAGTGAGACTCGGAAGGGAGGCGACATGATCACCACACTTCCCGCACTTTGGCTTCTCCGAAGGGTAAAAGGGTGTCTGTGCAGTGTGACACGGACTCTAGTGGTAGTGTGAGGTAAAAAGTCTAATTCTTTTTTCAAGGGAAAAAGAGAAAGATTTTTTATTTACATGAAATGCATGCATGCAATGCAACAGTTAAGAGTAAAGAAAATAAAAAGAAAGCAAAATACAACACCACAAAGGAAAACGAAAGTCTGACCCACTTAGTTTGAAAAAGTTTCAAAACAGTCCCCAGCGGAGTCGCCACTGTGAATACCCCGTCCCGATGCAACGCGCATTCGGAGGTTTGAAATAAGTAATTATATAAAGTCGGATCGAAATAGGATATTCATTTAGTGACACTCGATTTAAACCATATTAAAATATTAGTTTAATTTTGAGAGTCGCCACGCCACTTTGATATAGCCCAAAGCTTTGAAAAAAGGCTAAACATGTAATTGGGTTCGGGGGTCAAGTTACAACAGAAGAAGAAACGCTATCACTCCTATTGCCTGACGGATCGGTCTTTCTAGCATATGGGGTGTTGGTTGTGTGCGGTGTTTACATGAATAGATAGAAGAAACGGGATCATGCATAAGGAGGAGGGGAGAGAAAGAATTAATTAATGATCACACCCTAGAACCTTTGAGTTAGGCCCTCGGAAGGTGCACTAATCAACGTTCATCCTTGGGGGATTGTTGATCATGGGACAATTATTACTAAGGTGGAAGGAAAGAAATAGTTCCTAGATCCATTGGGTTTCTTGGCGAAACCCTAGATCATCCTCGGCTATTGCATAATTAAATATATTAAAACAACCCTAAATCTAGCATATATGACATAAGCAAGAAATAAAGTAATTAAAATACTAAGCATGCAAATAATAAATCTAGCATAATAATAAAGACGATAATAAAGACGGAAAAATAAACAGAAGACTTACCTAATGATGGCAAGGCTTTTGGATTGAATCTATAAAGATTCGAAGAGAGTAGGAAGAACTGCGGGTAAAACAAGTGTAGTCTCGTTTCTTCCGAGTGAATTGTGTGTTGAGAAAATATTTAGACTTAGAAAACTCGAGTTTAGTCTCAAGTTTTCTATGGAGGAAACCTCAAGTTTTGTCTTGAGTTTTCCGTAGAATAATTCTGTGTTTAAAGTGTGAGGCGGAGTGGGGTTTATATAGTGAAAGGAATTGGGGAGGAACGGTTATGAAACTGATGTGGGAAAAGAGGAAGGGCCGATCGGCCAACCTTTTTTTGGCCCAAAATCTGCCTTGGCCCAAATGGCCTAGAATGGCCCCAAATTGCAATGCATTGGCCGGCCATTTGGCCTAGAAGTCTCGGCCAAACTATCAATTCCCTCGGCCATGGTACAAATGGAAAGGCTCAATTTTGTATAATAAAGATTCGTTTCGTCCCGCGATCTTCTCGTTGCATTTTGACCACTTTAATGACTTCTTTTGCACTTCGCTCTTTGGAGTTTTATTTTTCATTTAATCACAGGAATTTTTATATATCAATTTCGTCCCAAATTTCCATATTTCCCGTTTTAGTCCTTAAATTTCCAATAAATTCCAATTTGGTCCAAAAGCTTCCAAATGCCAGTTTAGTCCCCGATTTTCCCGAATTGCATTTCAGTCCCTTTTTTCGGACCGGGTACTAACACAATCTAACATTCTTGTTGTAGGATCTTGCAATCTTCTGTTGATATGCTGCTATCCTGATCTTTGCAAGGTCCCTTAGTTCGTCAATGGTGTCTAGATCATGACTCAGGTTGGCATCATTTTGCTCTGGTGTCTACATCTTGAGCCTGGCACTGGGGACGACAATTTCTGCTGGGATGACCGCTTCTGCTCTGAACACTAAGGAATAGGGGGTTTGGCCTGTCGCGTTTTTTGGTGTGGTTCTATCTGCCCAAAGGACAAAGGGAAGCTCTTCTACCCATCTTCCTTTCTTTTGATCTAGCCTCTTCTTCAGGTTATTGATGATTATTTTGTTGCTTGATTCTGCCTGGCCATTAGCTTGAGGATGCACAGGTGAAGATGTCACCATCTTAACTCCCCACCTAGCAAGAAAATCTTGGGTCTTCTTGCTGATGAATTGAGAGCCGTTGTCACATATTATTTCAGATGAGATGCCAAACCTACTAAATATATTTATCTTAATTAAGGATATGACTTCCTTATCACGAACTTGCACATAGGATTCAGCCTCAACCCATTTAGAGAAATAATCAGTCATAGCAAGCAAGAAAATTTTTCCCCCAGGAGCTTTAGGCAATTTTCCCATTATATTCATTCTCCATCTCATGAACGGCCAAGTAGAGAGGATTGGATGAAGCAATTCTGCGGGCTGATGCAAGATGTCGCTATGCCTCTGGCAGGAATCACATTTCTTGGCAAAGATGGTAGCATCTTGTCGCATTGTTGGCCAGTAATAACCCATTCTCAGAGATTTTGTATATAAGCTTCTGCCCCCAGAATGGTTACCACATGATCCTTCATGTAACTCTCTTAGGACTTCTTTAGCTTGTTCGGCTTTGAGACATCTCAAATATGGACCTGCAAATGATTTCTTAAATAGCACATTATCTATTAATATAAATCTTGAAATCCTTACCCTGAATGCTCTAGCATTCTTTTCTTCATCAGGGATAGTGCCATCTTGAAGATATTTAATTATTGGCGTCGTCCAAGATATCTCCATCTGACTATCAGGGATATCGTCATCTATACAGAATAGTTCTAACCTTTCCACTGCAGGGATGTCAACATGTATGATTGGGATATTAGTCTGAGATAAGCTTTTGGAAGCTGATCCAAGATTAGCCAATGCATCTGCTTGAGAGTTATCTTCTCGGGGTATTTGTTCGAAAGAGTATATTTGAAATTTGCTTGCCAAAATTTTTACAATGCCCAAATAAGCTGTCATCTTGGCATTTTTTGCTGCATAGGAACCGTTAAAATGATTTACAAGTAATAATGAATCACTATATACCTGTATTGCTTTGATGTTCATGTCTAGAGCCACAGATAGGCCCACGATTAAGGCTTCGTACTCTGCCTCATTATTGGTGGCTTTAAAATCACAACTAATGGCCTGGGGTATAATGTCCCCATGTGGTGACTTTAGGACAACACCTAGCCCTGTGCCCCTCATATTAGAAGCACCATCTTTGAATAGAGTCCACATCCTCAGGGTGTCCCCATCTTGGAGTTGTTGCACTTCAAGTTCTACTTCTGGTGGCATACTTGGACTAAAGTCTGCCACAAAATCTGCAAGTGCTTGTGATTTTATTGCTGTTCTAGGCTCATATTTGATGTCATAAGTGCTTAACTGAACGAACCACTTGGCCATCCTTCCTGAAATTTCTGGTTTTCTCATTACACTTTTTATTGGATAGTTAGTACGGATGACAATAACATGTGTTTCAAAATAATGCCTTAACTTAATTGAAGCAGAAATTAAAGCTAATATTAATTTTTCAAGGTGTGAATACCTGGTTTCCGCATCGAGCAATGTTTTACTTACATAATATATTGGCAGCTGGATGCCATCTTGATCACGGACCAGGACGGCACTAACTGCGGTTTCAGCATCAGCTAAGTAGACACACAATGGCTCACCTTCTTGAGGCTTTGAAAGAAGGGGAGGTGTTGACAGGTACAGCTACAAATCTTGAAAGGCTTGTTCATGCTTATCAGTCCACTCGAACCTAGAATTCTTCTTTAAGATGTCATAGAATGGTTTGCATCTGTCTGGGGATTTTAAGATGAATCGATTCAATGCTGCCACCTTCCCTGTCAATCTTTGAACATCTTTTATGGATTTGGGTGACGTTAAGTTGATGATTGCTCTGATCTGCTCCGGGCTTGCTTCTATCCCTCTTTGTGTCACCATGTAGCCCAAGAATTTCCCGAACTTCATGCCAAAATTGCACTTTGCTGGGTTCAGCTTCATGTTGAACTTGTCTAGGATGTCGAATGCTTGAGCAAGATCTCGAACATGATCTTCAGCTTTCTTTGACTTTATCACCATATCGTCGATGTATACCTCCATAGTTTCCCCAATATGCTCCTTGAACATCATGTTGACTAGCCTTTGGTATGTAGCACCTGCATTTCTTAGTCTAAAAGGCATTGCAATGTAACAATAAATACCTGTTGGGGTGATGAAGACGGTATCTTCTTGATCGGATGGCTCCATCTGGATTTGCTGGAATCCTGAAGATGCATCCAGGAAAGTCAACACTTTATGCCCAGAAGTGGCATCCACCAAAGTATCAATGTGTGGCAAGGGAAAAGGATCTTTGGGACAAGCTTTGTTTAAGTCTGTGAAGTCAACACAAACTCTCCATTTTCCGTTCTTCTTCTCTACTACCACCACATTTGCTAGCCATCTTGGATATTCGACCTCTCTGATCATCTTAGCTTTGAGTAGTCTATCCACTTCTTCTTGAATGATGATATTCCTTTCCTGTGCGAACTTTCTTCTCTTTTGGTGGATCGGTCTGAAAGATGGATCGATGTTGAGTTTGTGGGTGATTACATCTTTAATGATGCCTGTCATATCTTCATGTTTCCATGCGAAGCTTCTAATCCTGCTCTGCAAGAGGTTAATAAGGTCTTCTTCTATTTCTGCTGGAACATCTTGGCCAACCAGCACTTTGAGATCTGGGTTTGAGGGGTCTAAGAGTATCTCTTTTAAATCATGCTCCTTTGCCTCTAGAACCTCACGGGCCTTTCTCTGTAATTACTATGCCATCTTAGGGGTTGTTGACGCCTTCATGGAAGTCATGGAACATTCTTTAGCTGACTGTTGATCGCTATAAACCTTGACAACTCCCCAAGGTGTCGGCATCTTGACACATTGGTGATAGGTGGATGGTACAGCCTTCATCCCATGGATCCATGGTCTTCCCAGGATTACATTATAACAAGTTGTACTATCAATTACACAGAATTTCTCCATGGAATTGATACCCTCGACGTAGACTGGAAGTGTAATCTCACCCACTGTACTTTTGGTTTCTCCACTGAAACCCACGAGCACCGAGGTCCTTTTTACAATGCTTTCTTCAGGGATCTTCATTTACTTCAGAGCATCGAGCATGCTGAGATTCACAGAGCTGCCCCCATCTATTAGGATACGTCTGACCTTGCAGCTGGCTATCTGAAGTGCAACGACCAAGGCGTCATGATGTGGATCCATAACATTGTCCCGGTCACTTTTTTCAAAGGAGATGACATCTTGAGATGTGAGCTGCGACATCTTGGAGGATCTCTCGGGTTTCTCATCCTTAGCTTGCTTAGCGAATCTCTTAGCTGCAGAATAAGAAGTACCACAAATATCAGAACCACCACTAATAACATTAATTACCTTTGTTACCGGTGGAGGAGATGGTGGTCTGGTTGCAATGGGTTCTTTGTTTTCCATCTTGGTCTTGCGATTCCCAAGGAGCTCTTTAAGATGTCCCTTAGACAACATGTAACTAATCTCTCTCCTCAAGGCGATGCAATCTTCGGTAAGATGTCCGAAATCTTCATGATAGGCACACCATTTGGATTTGTCCTTCTAGCCGGATGACTTGTCAGTCTTTCTAGGTCACCTTGCTTTATCTCTAAGATTGCTCATTGCACACACAATACCTGAAACATCCACAGAAAAACAATAATAAGAAATTTTAGGAGATTCAATAACATCATCATCCCCATCATCTTCCACATAGTTGACTTTGTTATGGTCATTTCTCTGGTATGGTCTGGATCTGTTCTGTCTTTGGTGAGATGATTCTATCTTCCTGTCAGGATGGTCATATGTTGAAGCTTTGTCAGGATTCTTGGATTGCTGCATCTTTTCCTCTTCCAGCCTAATAAATCTTAGGGCCCGATTTCGGATATCTTCCATCTTCTTGCACGGGTTCATCACCAGATCCTCATAGTAAGGGGAATCCTTCTTCAAGCCCATTTTGAAGGCTTCTGCAGCTGTTGCCATGTCTAGGTTGGGGATCTCCAAGACTTCTTTATTAAACCTGTTAACAAAGTCTTTTAATGCTTCATTGGGTTGCTGAGTGATACGATAAAGATCGCTGGTGAGCTTTTCAAATTGCCGGCTGTAAGAAAATTGATTGTTGAAGAGGTTGACAAGCTGAGCGAATGAGCCAATAGAACCAGGAGGTTGACAGATCAGCCACTTCAATGCCGGGCCTACCAACGTCGAACCGAATCCTCGACATAAAAAAGCTTCACGAAACTGGAGCGGGATGCGAACGATCTCCATTTTCTCTTGGTAGTGAGCGACATGCTCCTCAGGATCAAAACTTCCATCATATAACTTCATGGCAGGAACGCTGAATCTTTTCGGGATATCAACATGTGAAATTGCTGGAGTAAAGTGAGATTGATTGTAACATGTTGGGGAGACTTGTTGGATAGGCGGGGTGACACCAGGCACATTCATGATCATATCTCTCAATTCCTGAAGCTGATTTGCAATGTAGGTTTCTGCAAAAGGGTTAGTGGTACGAGCAGTATTATCTAAAGCAGAACTAGTATTGAAATTAATGAAAGGATTAACATTATCTGTAGAGGATGTCAGAACGGTACTATTAGTGAAGATAGGCCCTTCTTGAAAAGTCATCCTGTAGGCACTGCTGGCTAAGGGTGTCGATATCGCAACAAAGGTCGTAATGGGAGGAGAAGATGTCGACATCCTGACAGATGAAGCCATTGGAAGGAATTCGTTGAAAGTTTGAGAGCTGTACCCAATGTTGAAATCGAGAACTCTAGGACGGTAAGGAGAGACAACATCCATTCTTTTAGAGAGTAATTCCTGATCTTTCTGCACCTTGATCAAGCTTTCGGCTATCAAGGAGGTGCTATTCTGTTGACGATCAAGCTGATTCTTCATCTGCATCAGCATGCTCTTTATCTCAAGATCAGGAGATGGCGACATCTGCTTTTTGCCGGAATTCACAGGAGGAGGAGGAGGCAATGTTTCTTGGCCTCCGGTTGTTGACCGGTTACTGGTTTGAGGATTCACACTGCTAGGAAGGGTTTTGGTGACGGCGGAAGTCAAAGGTTGGGTAGACATGGTAGAAACATAAGAAATTTGAACCAATTAAAAAACCAATGGCCCCTCGATGGGCGCCAAACTGTTTTGGTAAAAAACAATCAACAATGAAGAAATTTGAAATGAAGCTAAGGAGGGTGCAATGGAATATAATTGGTGCAACAATGTAATCAAGATGGCTCGATCATGTAACGAGGAAAACCCTTGAGATAATTATCTCGCCGGCACAAAACCTCGGGAGGTGATTATGAGCACCTACCTTCCCAAACAATTGTATTAATAATGAATTACAAAGTAGAAAGCTATGGCGGATTACAAAGTATATTTTTGAACTGTGTGAGTGTAGTGCGTTTGTGTTGTTTGTGTTGTCTCCAGCCATGAGCTTAAATAAAAAAGAAAATAACGAAAAAATAAAATCCTAAATCTCGGTAAGTTATCTATATCTTGACTTAGTCTTCTGAGCCGTTGAAAGGAGTCTTATTGGACACGTTTTTACCATGTACTTTTCATCCCTGTAATTAAAATATAACAAAAATAAATAAATAATTTAAGTAAATGATTTTTACCTTGTCTTCGAGTGTGAAGATGTTGACATGCTGATGACATCTCAAGATGAAGCAATCTTGAATTTTACCCATAACAATTACAATCTCTAATCTAATGCACGAATTCTTGGCGAAGAATTCCTGTCTATGCAAACCCTAGATCTAGATAAACAAATGAGCAAAAGGAACTAGCTACAAATATGGCGGGAGACTGAGTTAGACTTAGACTTTTATCTCTCCTCACGACGGGGTTCCCTCCTAGAGAGGGTCCTTTGTCTCTCATTCATTAGGAGAGAGAGAGAGAGAGAGTCCTTTGTCTCTCATTCATTAGGGGAGTTACTTCTCTCCTTTTCCGTCGGGGAAATGACCTTTTTCCCCTTTGTGGCGATCTATGCTTAGCCTTGTCAGCTTCGAGCTGCCTCCTCTGAGCTGAGTCGGCTTCCTGTTCCCTTTCCTGGTTGAGTCTATCCCTTAAGTCGCCAGTTCTATATATGGAAATGTGGGAGGGGGGAGGCATATCATTCCTTCTTTCTTCAACAGACGATCTATGACCTCCGTTAGTGTGTCTGTGAGAGGTGAGAGATGGAACTACCCTTTGCGATCTTCTGCTGTCCTTTTTAGGAGACTCAAGTAGCTCGAGTAACTCATTCTGCACTTCGAGCAAGCTATGCAGCAACCTAGCACGCTCCAGCAAAATATCTTTCCTACTAAGGTGAGAAGCTGAGGGACCTGCAATGTCGCCTGGAGCTGTTCGACCTATTTGGACCCGCTTCGGTTGCTGGGTTACCCCTTGGTTAGGCATAGGCCTTTTCTGTCTTCTCCCGTCTTGAAGACCCATACCGTCGGCCACACTGTTTGAACGAGTGGCCCTTATCGTGTGAGGCCCTTGTGGAGGAGGAGGCAAATTTGCAGTGCGATTTACGGCACCTACATCCGTGTTTCCCACATTCTCGCACATAAGCTCACTGGAGGAAGTAGCAGTGTGTCCGTCAGATACCATGTTAATGGTTGAGTGAGGTTTCGAGGTTTAATGTTAATGCTTCCCAACAATGGAACCAAACTGGTGACGCAGGAAACGATCCAGATCAGCCTTAGTCCAGCAATAGGTTGATCGCTATCAAATGTGACCTGAAACCACGAACAAACGACTAGCCGAGTTAGTCTCCGGCAAATACCCTCCGGCGTGATGATGATATATAGTGTTATAAGCTTTATATGAAACTGTATTGAACGACGTAATCTCAAAATAGCCAAGAAGACATTACCTTTTAACGTTGTATGTTGTCTGGTATATATAGTGGTGTTATGGGATCACTGTGAATCCCTAAAATCAAGGAGATGTTGTGGGCATAACTGTTTCCGAGAATGTAGGAGGCGGTTACACATACGACGTAGACGGGCGTAAGTGTTGGTAGGTCGAGGTCGCATGAGTATTCGAAGTCGACCTGACTTTGTGCCTTGGCTTGATAGAAATTGTACAAGTACATGATCGTAGTTCAGACGAATCTAGGTTGGGACCAATGATGGTCGGACAATAAGCTAGGTCGACTGATCTTTGTCGTTGGGCCTTTGGTATTGTAGCAATTGGATTGGCACATTCCATGGTATTGTATTTGTAACGTCTGAAATGTTGGGCTTCATTCGTTGGGCCTGGCCCGTCACTTTTATTCCGTTTAATACCAGTGCCACTCGTCCTTTCTTCCAGCGGATTAATGATCTACCTCCAAATCCTGCTCTTAAAATCCTAAGTTTTGAAAAAAAATGCGGAAACCACAGATACACGGGAACATGTGCAAAATTTTGAATCCAACATGGCCCTCCTCACCAAGGCAGATGATATTCTCTGCAAGGCCTTCGCGAGTACCTTCTCCGGAACAGCTTTGTCCTGGTTACGTGAGCAAAAGAAGGGAAGTATTGATAGCTGGAAAATCATTAGGAGGAGGTTCCTGTACCACTTTGCAACAGCAGGAAAGAGAAAGAAAAGACTTACATATCTTGCTAACATTGATAAAGGGAAGCATGAAACAACTCTGAGTTACTATAATCGATTCAGAGCCATGGCAGACCAAGTAGAGGAAAGCCTGACAGACCGGGAGGCGATTATTTGCTTTAACTTCGGTCTGAGATTAAGACAGTTGATCTATGAACTTTCTTCTAGAGAGCCTAAGTCAAAGTCTAATATTTACAATGTGGCTTACGCCATAGCAATGGAAGAAGAGAAAGTAAGAACAGGTTTGAAAAATCAGAGACAGACGCAGCTGGCACCAACCAGGCTTCGAATAGAAGTGCCTACAAGGGGAAGAGTAGGGCTCGGGCTACTGAAAAATCCGAGGTTTTTACCCCCCTCACCAAACCTATAATGGAGATCATGCATTTGGTAAATCTACAAAGTCCCCGACCACTTGATCAAAGAACAAAATACACTCGTGACAGCTCCAAGTATTGTGCTTTCCACAAGGAACACAAACATGACACAGAGAATTGCATCTCCCTCAAGAGAATGATCCAGAGATGGGTAGACGAGGGAAAGCTTGATCGCTACGTGTTGACAAAGGATAACAAGCGTAAAAGAAAGGATGACGATAACGATGACAAAGATGATGAAAGGGATAACAGACCTCCTAGGGTCAAGCTCCATGTTATAAAACAGAAGACTGTTTCCAACAAAAAATTGAAAGATCAGATCCATGAGTTAAGTAAAGTCTATCACATCCCCGCCTGGATTCATAAGGAAGAGTAAGTCATCAGCTTATCCCCTACTGAACTAGCCGGAAGTCGCGCGGCTCGCGAACAGCCCTTGGTGATCAAAGGGAAGATTGACAACTATGAATCCGAGAGACTCCTCATAGAATCGGGGGACTCCCGAGATATTCTGTATTACTCTACCTTCCAAAAGATGAATCTGAAGGATAGCATGCTGGAACCATACTCAGGAAGATTAGAAGGCTTCACCAACCACAAAATCAGCGCCATGGGGATGATTGACTTATTATTGGAAGTGGGAGAACATCCCTTACGAGCAGAGGCCACAGTAACATTCGTGGTCATGGATCTGGCAAGTGACTACCATGCCATCATAGGCATTCCGAGTCAAGGCAAACTTGGGTTGGTCGCCTCCCTCAATTAAATTCCCTACTCGTGCTGGAGTCAGATGCGTGAGGGAGACCCCCAAATACTTCTTGGAACATGTGATGAGACCAGAAAAACATCCAAAAAGGTGGAGGTATACACACCAGATGAAAATTTAAAAATTTCTAAGTCTGTAAAGACTAACAGCACCAGTTCTAGGCTCAATCTCATTTATGAAATGGAGGATGAAGGGCACATGATTCTAGACATCCACGAAAACCATGACACAGTTTTGTTCTTCCCGAATATAACCCCTCATCTTGTCAACGGCTAGAACTTGGTGGCCAACCCTGACTTGAGACAAGGAGAGTTATCGGACTTAGATGAACTAATGAAGATGGAATACCTATACATAAATGGTGAGGAAGGTAGAATGATTAGAAAAATAATCATTGAAACTTTGCAATTTTGAGACGGTACAGAAATGGAGCCCGTAGACAAATTTGAGGAAATTATCAATCCTGGCTATCCAGAGCAGAAAATAAAAATCGGGGGCCAACTCTCCCCAGAAGAAAGGGAGGAGATCATCACCCTCCTGAAAAATAATCTTGATGTATTTGTCTGAAAGGTCGAGGACATGCGAGGAATAAAAGAAGAGGTAGTTGTCCACAAGTTGGAAGTTGATCCGTCTGCTAAACCTATCAAGCAGACACAGAGAATTTTTACAAACGATAAGGAAGATGCAATCAAGGAAGTGGTGCAAAAATTACTAAGTGTTGAAATCATCAGGGAAGCAATATACCCTGTTTAGTTGGCCAATATTTTGATGGTCAAGAAACATAATGGGAAATGGCGAATGTGTGTAGACTTCACGTATCTCAACAAGGCCTGCCCAAAAGACAGTTACCCTCTCCCCAGGATTGACAAGTTGGTAGACTCCATTGCTAGATATAGAACTCTCAGTTTCCTAGACGCCTACTCTGGTTATCACCAAATAAAAATGGCTTAGGAAGACATTGAAAAAACAACCTTACATGCAGCTGGAGGAATTTATTGTTACACTATGATGCCCTTCGGGATTAAAAATGCGGGTGCAACCTACCATCGCCTGGTTAACAAAGTCTTTGGGGAGCAAATAGGCCATAACATGGAAGCCTATATAGACGACATGATCATCAAGACTAGGAGTGGCAGTCACGCCCCAGACTTGGAGGAAACTTTTGACAACCTATGTTCTAACAACATAAAATTGAATCCCAGTAAATGTGTATTCGGGGTGACAGTCGGGAAGTTCCTAGGCTTTATGGTATCACAAAGAGGAATTGAGGGGAATCCGAAGAAAACCAAAGCCTTGATTGATATGAAAGAACCTACCAGCATCAAGGAGGTTCAAAGGCTGAACGGAAGAATAACTGCCCTTGGGAGATTCATTGCAAAGTTTGTGGAAAAATTGCTGCCTTTCTTCAAAGTATTAAAGGGGACCAAGAGCTTCTCTTGGACAGTTTAATGCTCAGAATCATTCAAACAGTTGAAGGAGTACTTGGGATCCCCTCCTTTGTTGAGCAACCCTGTAATGGGAGAAATACTATATGTCTTTCTAGCAGCAACAGACCACGCTATAGCTGGAGTACTAGTTCGGAATGAAGGAACCACTCAAAAGCCTATCTACTATGTGAGTAAGGCATTTTCTGATGTGGAGAACATATACTTTAACACAGAGAAGATAGCATACGCCCTAGTCATACAGGCAAGAAAGCTACGAGCATACTTTTCTGCATATCCCATAACTGTATATAACAATGCACCCCTGAAGAAAATATTGCATAAGTTGGACTGCTCAGGACGTCTCATTAATTGGTTTATCGAGCTCACAGAGTTTGATATCAGATACCAACCTAGGAAGGCACTCCTAACATAGCCTCTGGTCGATTTTATGGTTGAAACCACCTTCATAGGTGAGCAGGACCCAACCTCCCGTAAGCGCAAAAAATCTGCAGGGGAAGAACCGACCATCGAGCTCCCATCCAACTGCTAGGTCATATACACAGATGGTTCAGCCATTAGGGAAAGAAGCAGAGCTGGAGCTATACTGGCAAGTCCTGATGGGGAGCACACCATCCAAGACATAATCTGATTCAAGTTCCCTGCTTCTAACAATCAAGCTAAGTACGAGGCCCTAATATTTGGCATAGAGTTGGCATCCTTCTACGGATCAACCAAAATTGCCGCCTTCTATGACTCCCATCTCGTAGTCAGCAGATAAAGGGGGAGTACAACACTCAACATCCCATACTTACAAAGTAGAAGGACCTTGTCCTAGACATCACGAAAAAGCTAGAATTTTTTGAAATAAGTCAGATAGGTCGGGAGGATAACCAAGTGGCAGATGTTCTATCTAAATTGGAAACTATTGACATGGCATATTCTGACTCTAATCCACTCATAGTTTTTGCCGAAGAACCTGCCTACGAAAGACTACGAGTAATGCTCCTAGATGGGGAGGAGAAGTGTTGGATAGATAACTATATGGACTTCATTGAAAAAAACCAACTCCTAGAAGATGAAGCGCGTGCTAGACTTATCAAGAAAAAGTTAGTAAGGTTCACAGTGATGAACGGAATTCTGTACAAAAGATCATTCACAAAACCCCTGCTAAGGTACGTCTATCCCAAGGATACATAAAATCTCTTGGCAGAAGTCCACGAAGGCATTTGTGGTGGTCATCCGAGGGCCAGAACCTTAGCTGACAAAATCATCACATTAGGTTACTACTGACCAAACCTAAGAGATGACGCGCAAGACTACGTAAGAAGTGTGACAAGTGCCAGAGATATGCTGACATTCCTAGACTTCCAGATGTGGAACAGACTCTCATAATACCTACGTGGCCATTTGACATGTGGGGAATCGATATCATCGAACCTCTCCCCCCCCCCCCGAGGCAATTATAAGTATGTGATCGTGTCAATCGACTACTTCTCCAAGTGGATAGAGGCAAAGGCCTTAGCCCAAATAACAGAGGATAATGCTATCAACTTCGTCCACGACTTCATTTGCTATTGCTTTAGGGTTCCAAACGCTATTATATCAGATCATGGTCTTCACTTTTCAAAGGCATTTACAGCAGAGCTGAACAGACTTGGAGTCAGATACATCAAGTCATCAGTGAGCATATCTCAATACAACGTACAAGCAGAATCAGCCAACAAGTTGGTGCTTACAACCCTAACCAAGAACCTTGAAGGGAGTGATGGTAAATGGTTGGACAAACTTCCTTTAGCCTTATGGGCAGTTCGCATAACCACCTGGGGGCCAACCGGGGAAACCCCATTCGCACTAACCTTCGGTTCTGAGGCCATGACACCAGCTGAAATAGATATCCCTACAACAAGAAACTCTAACTACAATGAGCAAGTCAACAGGGTCAACAGGCTTTTAGACATAGACCTATTAGATGAAAGAAGACTAGCTGCTCAGATGAGTATGGTAAATTACAAGCAAAGGATCAAAGCCTATTATGACAAAAGGGTCAACAAGAGAGTATTCCAAATCGGAGATTGGGTACTTAGAAAAATTGAAGCAACTAGCAGAAAGGAAAAATAAAACAAGCTCTCCCCAAACTGGGAAGGACCCTAGATTATCACTCAAGTTATCGGAGAATGGACCTACAGAATGAAAACCCCAGATGGATATAAGAGCTGAAACATCCGTGACATTCTGATCATCTATGGAATTACTATCATTAGTTTTAGTTTGTTTTGATTTAATAGATTAGTACTTGTTAGTTTTTTCTTTATTTTCAAGAAAAATAGGATTGCAGTTTTATGTAAAAAGTATCAGTTAATAAAGATTAAGTTTCTTCAAGGCAAATGACTAGAAAGACAAATGACGACGAGCTCCTCCTCGGTATCTAGGGAAAAATTCCCACCAATTCACCTAATACCTATAACCGAACAAACTTCATCGCCATAGAGAGGTAAAGCATCAAAAATTACCTAAGACATATTAGCGAACGACCTTCCTCGGCATAGAAAGGTAAAGCATAAAAAATTACCTAATACCTATAACCGAACGACATTCCTCGGCATAGAGAGGCAAACTATCAAAAATTACCTAATACCTATTACCGAACGACCTTCCTCCAAATAAAGAGGTAAAGCATTAAAAATTATCTAAAACCTATGTCGAATGGCCTTTCTCGGCATATAGAGATAAAACCTAAAATTTTCTAAAACTTGTAACCGAACGACCTTACTCGGCCTAAAAAGACAAACGTTCAAAAAATTACTTAACACCTATGTCAAATGACCCTCCTTTGCATAGGGAGGTAAAACATCTAAAAATTATTCAAGACTTATGACCGAACGACCCTACTCGACATAAAGAGACAAGTATTCAATAATTATCTAAAATCTATGACCGAACAACCTTACTCGGTGTTGTGGGCATTTTTTGACATGACGACATCTTCAGTTGATCCTGCATAACGAGATGTCATTACACTGTAAGTATTGTTTTAAATATTTACTTGTCCAATATTTCCTAATATTATTATTCTTATTTTTCAGTAATTAAGAGAGGAATGCGGAAACAACCTTCAAGCACGTTCAACAGACCTTCAAACGGCTAGGGCGACTTGGTCTCACGGAGGTTGAAAAGATAAACCACAATGCCGAGATTGTAGGAACCATATTTGACTCTTTCTTAGTTACTTGTATTTAAGGGGAAATGGAGACGGAAAATGACACTCATGCTCACACGCACACACTTTACACACAAACTCTTGTAATCCTCTCCATTATCTTCCGAAGTTGTAATTGTGATCATTATAGTGGAACCTTTAAGGTTGGAGACCTAACTCCCGGGGTTTTTTCCAAAGAGGTTATCACCTCCAAGGTTTTCCTCGTTAACAAATCGCGTTGTCATTGTCTCGTTTTTCATTTTCTTGTTCCATATAATCGAATTCCATAGTTCCCTCCTTATTATTCAATCCACATACTAAACATAGTTAAGATTCTACTCTATTGTTTTTTCTACCAAAACAATTTGGCGCCCACCGAGGGGCCTCGTGGTTTATCGGTTATTTGAAACATTTCCTAATCGAATTCACTATGTACGCACCCACCAATGTGTCCACCGCCGGCAAAGG
Organism: Adenophora triphylla var. japonica; assembly: GCA_022495995.1. Classification (NCBI taxonomy): domain Eukaryota; kingdom Viridiplantae; phylum Streptophyta; class Magnoliopsida; order Asterales; family Campanulaceae; genus Adenophora; species Adenophora triphylla. The sequence continues at coordinate 53,238 of JAFEMH010004975.1, read as the reverse complement.
TCCCACCGTTGTTCCCACATCAGGAGGTAGAACCGGCTTGTTACCACCGCCTCCTCGAGACCGGATCTCGGCCAACTCAACCTACGAAGACTCCACAAAAGGGGCGACCTCTTCCAATGCGAGATGCCGACATCCGGAGTATCCTAACCGAGTTGAATCAAAGGTTGGACCAGCAAGATAACAATTCGAAGGTGTTGACCAATTCCATGATTAAGATGCAGAAAGACCAACAACTCATAGCATCTCGGCTTGAAAACATATCACCACTGCGCGCAAGGGTTCTCAACTTTGACAACTCCGGAGGATCTACATTTCGAGAATGAATTCATTCCAATGGGCAATCCTCCTCCGCCGACATCTTTCATGATGTCAACATCTTTGCAGGGGATACCCCTTTGACACCATCTTCTGCGGGATTCACTCCATTCATCCCATTTATAGACAACATCGTCACGACTACTACGGACAACTCTGGTTTGCTTAATAATCTTTTCAATAATAATAATTTCAATCGTATTCCTATGGTGACCCTTTTGCGGGAAACCCACTAGCTAAACAGATGCGGGATCTCGGAGAATTAGTAATGAACGTACCAGGTGTGACTCCTCCAATTCAACCAAGAACGCAAAACCTGCTACAATCGGTCTCGGTTTGTCCCAGCAATTGCAAATGTCGACATACCGAAGCGCTTGATGTACCATCTATGAAGTTGTACGACGGCACCACGGACCCGCAGGAGCACGTGGCACACTATCAAGAAAAGATGGACATAATCCATATTCCACTTCAATTTCGGGAGGCTTGCTTATGCGGGGATTTGGATCCACCTTATCTGGACCAGCTCTCAAATGGTTGATTAGGCAACCCCTAGGTTGAATTGGTTCATACGCCCGGCTCATCAACATGTTCTATAACCAATTCTCATGCGATCGACAATTTGAAAGGTTGACAAGTGACCTTTACAATGTAACTCAGCGGCCTAATGAAACCCTAAAGGATTACGTCCACCGGTTCAATAAAGAGGTGCTGGAAATTCCCAATCTTGACATGTCGACCACAGAAGCATTCAAAATGGGGTTGAAGAAAGATTCGCAGTATTACCAAGATTTGGTAATGACTCCTTGTAAGCGGTGGAGGAAGTCGGGAGCGGGGCATTGAGATTCATAAGGCGGAGGAAGATGAGGCTGCGAAGATCAAAGTCATCATCCAAGACGTCGACATATGACCATCCCGATAGAAAGACCGAATCGTCCCATCGCAGAAACAACCGTCCCAATCCTTATCCGAGAATTGACACTAGCAAAATTAATTCAATAGACGGTGAGGATGAAGATAATGATAATGTGCCTAACATTTCGATTATTGTTTTTCGTTGATATTTCAGGTGTACTTTGCGCAATGGGCAACTTTGGGAGACAAAGCCGAGATGGCCAAAGAAAACGGACAAAACCACGGGATGGCGTGACAAATCAAAATGGTGTGCTTACCATGAAGACTTTGGGCATGTTATGAAGACCGCATCGCATTAAGAAAGTAGATCAGTTACTTGCTCTCGAAAGGACATCTTAAGGAGCTGTTGGGATCCGAGAAGAAGAAAGCTGAAAATCTGAAGCTCCTCATGAAGCCGAAAGACCGGTTTCTCCCCCAAAGCATCAACAAAGGTGATCAACTTCATTAGTGGAGGCTCAGTAAATATGTGGAACATCCTATTACGCCGCAAAACGACATGCTAAGGAGTCAAAAGATGAAAAGCCGGAGAGACGGCCCGGGATGTCGATACCTTGCCCAGACCCAATTGTCTTTGATGAAAGTGATCGTGATAACTTGCTGGAACCCCATCATGGAGTCTGGTCATTTCCTTGCAGATCGCCAACCTGTACCATACGACGTATTACGGTAGATGGGGGCAGCTCCGTCAATCTTATTATGTTGGGTACCCTTAAAGAAATGAACATCCCGGAATCGGAGATTGTCAAAAATCTTAGATCTTTGGTAGGCTTCGGTGGCGAAGTCAAAGAAACGATGGGGGAGATAAAGCTTCCAATATACTCAAAGGGCCTCAACACCATGGAACGGTTTTGTGTAATTGATTGCGCAACATCTTACAATGTAATTCTTGGAAGACCGTGGATTCATGGAATGAAGGCCGTACCCTCCACTTACCATCAATGTGTGAAGTTTCCAACACCTTGGGGTGTCGCTAAGATTTACAGTGATCAACGTGTGGCCAAGGAATGTTACAAAACTTCAATGAAGGCGTCTACATCTCCAAAACAAGCATAGCAATTACCGAAGAAAGTACGTGAAGTCTGGAAGCTAGGGAGGATGATGTGAAAGAAGTATTGTTAGATCCTTCCAACCCGGACATCAAAGTACTTATTGGCACCGACATATCGTCGCATATAGAGGAGAGGCTTGTGAACCTATTAAGAAGCGAGAATAAAAAGTTTCGCTTGGAAACACGATGACATGACCGGCATTAGCAAAGATGTCATCACTCACAAACTTAACATAGATCCCAGCTTCAAACCGTGCACCGAAACGTAGAAAGTTTGCGTAAAACCGTAAATCAGATCATCAAGGAGGAGGTAGAGCGCTTACTCAAAGCCAACATGATACGAGAGGTCGATTATCCAAGATGGTTGGCAAATGTGGTTGTGGTAGAGAAGAGAAACGGGAAATGGCGAGTTTGCGTCGACTTCACCGACTTAAATAAGGCCTGCCCAAAAGATCCTTTCCCTTTGCCGCACATAGATTCATTAGTTGATGCCACCTCAGGTCACGAACTCCTCACATTCATGGACGCGTCCTCGTGGGATTTCAACAAATTCGATGGAACCATCTCGACCAAGAAGACACCGCCTTCATAACCCCTCGTATTTATTGTTATATTGCCATGCCTTTTGGACTAAAAATGCAGGTGCAACGTATCAAAGGCTCGTCAACAAGATGTTTAAGGATCAGATTGGGGACACAATGGAGGTATACATCGACGACATGGTTGTTAAGTCTAAGAAGGCCGAGGACCACATTAGCAATCTCTCTCAAGCCTTTGACATCTTGGATTGTTTCAATATGAAACTTAATCCACTAAATGCAACTTCGGAATGAAAGCCGGCAAGTTTTTGGGCTAAATGGTCACTAAAAGAGGCATTGAAGCCGCCCCGAACAAATACGCGCCATTCTCAACCCGTCATCACCTCAATCCGTCAAGGACGTCCAAAGACTAACGGGAAAAATTGCCGCACTCACTAGATTCATTTCAAAATCCTCGGGACCGATGCAAACCCTTCTACGACATCTTAAGAAAGAACAAAAAGTTTCAATGGGAGGACCAACATGAAAAAGCTTTTCAGAACTCAAAACTTACTTGTCGACACCTCCCTTATTGGCCAAACCTCGGATAGAAGAACATCTTTACATCTACCTAGCAAGATCCGAAGGCGCTGTAAGTGCAGCCTTGATAACGTAACGAGATGGCAATCGGCAACCCATCTACTATATAAGTAAGACACTCTTAGATGCTTTGAGACCAGGTATTCTCATTTACAAAAATTAATTTTAGCTTTAATAAGCTCAGCTTCGTTAAATTAAGGCACTATTTTGAAACACATACTATTATTGTACGCACTAACTATCCTATTAAGAATGTCATGAGAAAACCAGAGATGTCGGAGTCGAATGGCGAAATGGTCTCGTACAGCTTAAGCATATACGACATCAAGTACGAGCCTAGAACCGCAATAAAATCTCAAGCTCCCGGGCAGATTTTGTGGCCGATTTCTACCAACCCTACAACAAGAGGTGGAATTGGAAGTACAAAGCAACTTCAAGATGATGACATTCTAAAAATTTGGACTCTCTACACGGACGGTGCTTCCAACATGAGAGGTACAGGTCTTGGAGTTGTACTAAAATCGCCACAAGGGGACATAATACCACAATCTATCGATTGCGGCCTTCAAGGCTACCAACAATGAAGCAGAGTACGAGGCACTTATCGCAGTTTAACAGCAGCCCAAGACTTAGATGTCAAGCATATCCGGGTGTTCATGGATTCATTACTAATTGTTAATCAATACAATGGGTCCTACGTCGCGAAAAATGCTAAAATGACGACATATTTGGAAATTGTAAAAATTATTTCGGCCAAATTCAAAACATTTTCCTTGGAACAAATCCCGCGAGAAGAAAATTCTCAAGCCGATGCTTTGGCAAATTTGGGTTCGGCCTTCAAAAGCTTCTCACAAACCAATATCCCAATCGTGCATGTTGACATCCCAAGAATTGACAATCTCGAGATGTTCGTCCTAGATGTTGACATACCTTCCTCTCCCCGCATCAACCTCTTGGACAGCCCCTATTATCAAGTATCTCTTAGATGATACGATCCCGGTTGAGGAGAAGAATGCGAGAGCCTTCGGGGTAAGAGTATCTAAATATGTACTTATTGATAATCTCTTGTTTAGAAAATCTGCTGCAGTCACTACTTAAGGTGTCTAGAAGCAGTATAGAGCCCATCAGGTTCTCAAGGAGCCGCATGAAGGAGATTGTGGAAATCATACCGGGGGCAGAAGTTTACATACTAAAGCTCTAAGGTTGGGCTATTTCTGGCCCACAATGAGAAAAGACGCCATTGACTACGCAAAGAAATGCGATTCTGTCGCCGACATGGGGACATCCCGCACCACCACCGAATTGCTACATCCTATCCCGTCACCTTGGCCGTTTATGGTTTGGGAATGGACATTGTAGGAAAACTTCCCGCAGCACCGGGGGACGAGTATTTCTTTTGGCCATGACAGACTACTTTTCTAAGTGGGTAGAGGCCGAGGCATATGTGCAAGTTCGTGATAAAGAAGTAATATCTTTTATCAAAAGGAACATATTTAGCCGATTTGGAATTCCATCGAAATAATTTGTGACAACGGCTCTCAGCTCATCAAAGAAGAGGACCCAAGATTTCTTGACACTTGCAGGGTGTTAAGATGGTAACGTCTTCGCTGTTCACCCTCAAGCCAATGGACAAAAAGGGCAGAGTCTAGCAACAAAATAATAATCAAGAACTTAAAAAGAGACTAAACCGTAAAAAGGACGTTGGGCGGAAGAATTACCAATGGTCCTATGGGCCGACAGGACGACATCTAAGAATGCTACCGGTCAAACCCCTATTCACTTGTATTTGGAACCGAATCCGTTATTCCAGCCAGAAGTCCTTGTACCTACGGCAAGATACGGCTTGCCGACATCTCGAAAATAATAAAGACATCTTGATACATTCCCTGGATACTTGTGGACGAGCTAAGGGATATGGCCAAAGTTCGCATGGCGATATCGAAAGGGTAGCCCGATCATACAATAAAAACGTCGGGGTCGAGAAGGTTTCAAGTAGGAGACTTAGTCCTACGAAAGGCATTCCAAAATACCAAGGAGTCCAATGCAGGGCAAGCTCGCCCCAAAATGGGAGGGACCCTACTTGATAGATGCACAAGCCGGAAAAGGAGCATATCGCCTTGCAACCTTGGATGGCCAAATGATACCCCGAAGTTGGAACGCCATTCATCTCAAAAGGTATTACATTTAAATATGACTTCCCATGAACTCATCTTTCCAGGTATGAATCGTATTTTAATTCTTTTCTCCTATGTATCTTTTTAATTATTTACATGATAAGATGTCTCTAACATGCTTTGTGAGAGACGTCAACCTTAGTTGGCGTCCATTTTTAACGTGTTTCTATCTTATGAGGTATTGACACATTTACATGGGGACATATCGAAAGCATGCAAAGAACAACGATTCCTCCTCCGTTAGAGACCGGCCATCTCTTCTCAAGTAAAGGTACACAATCCCTTCTAAGGTTTAAAGAGTTAATTACCTCTTTCTAAAGAAGTTAGGTTACCACACCTTCGCCCTGGAGCGCAAGTTATCTCACTAATTGAGGTGTGGGGTGGGCCTATATGGGTAAACTCATATAGCTTACCCATTCCCACTCAGTTAGATGATTGATCTTAAGCATTATTCTTATGGTTATGGCATATTCATGTCATCTAAGTATCTACGGTTTATGGCATATACGTGTCATCTAAGTATCTACGGTTTATGACATCTACATGTCATCCTAAATACCTATTATTCGACATACTATCATGTCACCATATGTGAAACACATACGAAAAATTATCCAAAAAAGAAACAAGCCTTGACGTGCTTGAAAACCATTAAACCATAACTAAACTAAAATAACCATAATGTATCCAAACCACCAGAGTAAAAGTGCAAAAGTGTTGAACCAACCCAACACTTAAAAAAGATTGTCTTTGGCCCTTAAGGACCTATTACAAACCAAACCAAAATAAAAATTGTCTTAAGGGATTCCACCCCAAAGAACATCAAGAGCAAGTTTATTTTACCTTTTTCGTGGCATTTGTCGGAGGTATTGCTCGGAATAACTTCTCCTAGAAATCACCCCAGGTCGGTGTCCTCACCACCTGCTCTAGATCCTTGAAATCATCGATTGCTTTTTCCTCGTGAATCCGTGCAAAGCCATCTTCTCTTCACTCGGGTTCCAATTCACATGCTCTCTGCTTGATATTCCTCAATCATTCGGATTCTAGTTTCAAAGACCGCTTTTGCGGTCTCATGCACCAAGTCATCCCGAAATGCTTCCATCTCCCTTTCATGACTGATGTCGACGCTTGCAAGCCTGGACCGCCATTTTAATATCTCTTCATTCTTGTCCCTGATCTCCAATCCCCTTTCCCTTATTATGCTTGCAGCCTCCCTCAAATCCTTCTCATATTCAGCCTTACTCATGTCGTAGGTATCACACTTTTCCCTCAATGTCCTGATTTCTTTGGACATTAATTTGGCCATCGAGACAATCTATCATCAACAAGAGGAGGTATTTTACTAAAAATAAAAGAGGATCAAGGTGTCTACGATTCAAAAGCAAATCTTACCTGATTTTCCAACACTTCTTCACTCCAAATTTGTTTCTCTACGCCGGGGATTTGTTCCAACCTTTTTCTCTTCGGAGTAATCTTGTTTATCTCTGGTATGTTCTCTTCCGCTTTCATTTTACCTTTATATTTGGCCACAATATCACTTGTCGTCAAGCCGGAGAAAGTCACTGCATATAAGAATATATGTTAGCAGGATTCAATAAAATAGCCAAGTGATACGTTGATCCCAACTTACTTGAGAGCGTCGTAATTATAGAAGCTGTATGCTTAAGAAAATTTCTCTCCTCGTAATATAGAAAGAGACGTATGATTTGGATAAAGAATTTGTAGAGGATTGGATAATCACAAATAATTATCCGTAAATTGCGGTTATCAAAACTCTTCCTTTTTACTCGCCTCGTATTCCTAACCGTCACATTTGAAGCCGCTAGAAGATGAACGGTTAATCAAGAGAAAAATAAAACAAATGAAGCAGGTAAAAGACGGAGGAATTTTACCTTGGGGATCACCGGCGCCATGGGCCAAAGGAGGTGAAAAGAAGATTTGAGAAGATAAGTTTTCTCAAGCGGTTAATAAAAAGGAAAAAAGAATCCCTTTTCAAAATTAACTCTCTCCCCAACCGTTCATTTCATCGCCACGTCTCCCAAGAACGTCCCATCGTGCGAGTAACAGTTGGGTCATTAATTCAAAAGGAAAAACATTTTGCCTCTTCGCTTGCCTACATAGTCAAATGTTTTTGGGGACAAATTGTTGTGGGCATTTTTTGACATGACGACATCTTCGCTGATCCCGCATAACGAGATGTCATTACACTGTAAGTATTGTTTTAAATATTTACTTGTCCAATATTTCCTAATATTATTATTCTTATTTTTCGCAATTAAGAGAGGAATGCGGAAACAACCTTCAAGCACGTTCAACATACCTTCAAACGGCTAGGGCGACTTGGTCTCACGGAGGTTGAAAAGATAAACCACAATGCCGAGATTGTAGGAACCATATTTGACTCTTTCTTAGTTACTTGTATTTAAGGGGAAATGGAGACGGAAAATGACACTCATGCTCACACGCACACACTTTACACACAAACTCTTGTAATCCTCTCCATTATCTTCCGAAGTTGTAATTGTGATCATTATAGTGGAACCTTTAAGGTTGGAGACCTAACTCCCGGGGTTTTTTCCAAAGAGGTTATCACCTCCAAGGTTTTCCTCGTTAACAAATCGCGTTGTCATTGTCTCGTTTTTCATTTTCTTGTTCCATATAATCGAATTCCATAGTTCCCTCCTTATTATTCAATCCACACACTAAACATAGTTAAGATTCTACTCTATTGTTTTTTCTACCAAAACACTCGGCATAGAGAGATAAAACCTAAAATTGTCTAATACTTGTGACCGAACGACCTTCCTCGGCTTGAACAGACAAACGTTCAAAAATTATCTAAGAGACAAGTGACGAGGTGATCCTCCTTGGCTTCTCAAGAAAGTTGGGTACTTAAGCAAAATGTTCAACATTTCAATCATTCAACATATAATCAAACTATCAACATTCAATACAAAATATTAAAGACAAAAGCAGTTAAAGAAAATGCATAAACATAAAAGACGACAAGGAGATGAAGAAAATTATTTATATTGATAAAGGCATTGAAGTACAAAAGAAGGCCTATTCTATTACATCAACAAAATAAAGAAAAAGACCCCTAAGACTGATCACCTCCCTAAAAAGGTCATCTTGTTCAGCAGCAGAGGGGGAATCATGACCTGGTCGGTCTGGGCTTCCTCAACTTGAGCTTCCTCGGTTGGCTCCACCACCCCGACATCTGCCTACTCTTCCTCAAAACTTAGGCCCTCGTCCTCGATCTTCTCAACTAAAGTATGGATATTCTATGGATCGAGAGGAGGAGGAACACAAGCAGGACGGCCAGCCTGAGTATCAATGAAGGTAATGACTTTAAGGGCATTACCAGAGAATGGAACAAGGTGATGCAGAGACCGAGCAGCCTCATCATAGGAGTCCTGGCAGATTAGCCGAGCTATCCCCTCTAGGTTGAGACCAAGAGAAGGATCCAATATGGCCCTTCTGGCTAAGTGCAAGTAGCTATTAAAATACATGGTAGCCATCTTCTCGACCACTGCTTATTTAATGGCCGAGCTAGCCTTATAACGAGCAACGTCCGCGGCCTTCCCAAAGGGAATACTAGCCTCCACCTCCTTAAGCCCGGACGCTATCTCCTCGGCCACTTTTTTGGGCTTCAACCCTTTTGCTCTCCAGTTCTGCCTCCTTCAGATGGGCATGCTCCTTAGCATGGGTTAATGCCACTTTGGCAACCCTTTCCTCCTCCTCGGCTTTGGCCTTAGCTGCCTTGAAAGCATCTGCATTAGCTCATAGGTTTTAAAAGAGCTACACGACTTTCTTAAGGTCGGCCTTATCTTTCTCAGCTTGTCTTTCAAGCTTCTGTTCATGAACCTCGACCGCCTTAAACTTTAAGGCCTCGTATGCCGTGACGGTGGCAAGCTGCACAAAGACAAAGCAAAAATAATCAGATAATAGTAGTAACAAACATTAATATTGTTCTTCTAATAGTAATTTATTATTTAATATTTTAACATTTTAGTTTATAAGTTTCTTTTAACAATTTTACTGTTTTGGACAATTTTCAACAAGGTGAATTTATTTTGAAGAAACTTTGGGTACAAATGGAATATAATTCACTATCAAGATGGACGCAAGGATGTAACGAGGAAAACCCTTGAATAATCGTTCGCCGGCAAAAACCTCGAGAAGCTTTAGGAAAAGCCTACCATAACCAAAATGTATTTTTATTGATCTTAGTGTGTTTGAGTACAAAGTGCAGAGATGGAATAGTGTCATGTGTGTACAGGTACATTTTGTTTTGCTTATATGCTTGAAATGTAATGGAAATAACAACATAATTGACATCCCCATTTCTTTGCCTAGAATCATGCCTTTTGTTGATGATTGCAGCCGTTACTTCTTTGTTGAAATCAGGGCCGTTATGAGGATTATGCCATCATTTGACTAGGTCTTTATTCAGTCGTGATGATATAAAGTTATCTGTTTATGTTTGACTTGGTTCCTAAAATAGGAAAATATACAAAAAACAATTCCTCAAGGCGTTAGTTCAAGATGTAAAACATGCTGAGTGAATTTTTTCACCCCAAAAAATTGCCCCCAAAATATTGTGATTTTCCAAGTGGAATGCGGAAAGTCTTGATATTTTGCCACGTGCCTTTCCGACTTCCAAGTAATTATTGACGTGGTAGATTTCTGTGGTTAATGGGAAGTTAGGGTAATGATGGGCTTCTTAGGCGCCTATAACCGTCATTCAGCCTTTAATACCCATCTACACGGTTTTTAAGAAGGTAAACTGGATCTTTTTTCAAAATTTTCCCAGTCCGGCGCTAGGTCTCCGTTTGTCTTCTCCGGTGAGTTTCCTTTTCTTTGCTTTTATTTTTCCGTCTCTCTTGATCGTCACAATGGGGAAAAGCAAGAAGAAAATAATAGATGCAGATGTGTCTCTGCCTAAAGGTTTCAAATGCCTAGGGTTTATCCGTAACAGAGAGGATGAACGATGCAACTTCAATGCGTCTCACGTTGACGCTTCGAGGAGAAACAATGCTTTTCCCCCCAATGCATAATTTTTAGTCCCCGGTGAGTCCTGTAGTGCTGATTGTGTTTCTGATGACTAGGTAGGTTTCTATGAGTACCCGTTTAGCGTAGGCTTGAAATTCCCCTTTTCTTCGTCGATCACTCACTTTTTTAAGGCAACCCAGCTATCGTATTGTCAATTAATGCCCATTGGTTGGCGTATTTTGCTCACCTTGGACAAGATTGCTGCTGAACATGGGGTAGTAGCCGGTTTGGAGGAGCTAGCTTTCGTTTCTGTGATAGGGCTCATGGGAACGGTAGGTATAATTTTAGGATCAAGGCGTGTAAGGATCCTTTAGTTTTGGAGTTGGATGCGGCGGATAGAGGTTGGAAATGTAAGTATTTTTATGTGAAGAAAACTAGCTTGGAGGGTGGCGAGGAGTTGGTGTCCACTTGGAATCCCCAAGGTAGTAGCTGTTAGTCCTTCGTTTACACTTTCCCATCTTGTCTACTCTCATCTTGACAGGTTATTTTTGCTTCTTCTTTTCGTAGTTAACAAGTTGGAGGATTTATTCCCTCCTTTGGACAATACCGCTGCCAACGTAGACCGGATTTTGCGTTTGTCTCCTGAGTCTCTCCGTAAATATCAGCCTACAATTGCTGAATTTGTTGGGGAATGTTCAAGGGAGGAGGAGAGGGATAGTAAAGCTTCTGTTAGTACAAGTCCAACCAAGATGTCTTCAGGTAAAATCTTTTCCCATGTTGGATAACCCCTCAAATCTTTTACTTTATGACTTTATTTTCTTTTTTCTCCATGCAGTGACTCGTTCCAAAGTCGAGTTTGATGTGAATGACATAATGTCAGGTCTTAGAGCCAAGGTGGGAGTGAAGGTTGAAGGTGGCAAGCCACCTATTCCCAGGGGAGATAATTCAAGCAGCAAGATGGAAAAGAAGAGAAAGTTTGAAGATGTAGAGATCGTGGAGAAGGATGATCTAAAGGTAGAGAATGTGAGAGCCAGTGTGGAAAGTTTTTCTGGGAAGGTAAACTTCATATTTTTGAGTATTTGCTACAAGGGATTTTCTATGCATAAATTATTTAACATGATAACATGTTTTTATGCAGACAATGAAGGTTGTTAACTTTTTGTTGAAGGAGATGGAGATAAAGGATGATAAGAGCAAAATTTTGGATCAAAATTGGTGATGGAGAGCATGATCAACATGATAAAGGAATTCGAGATGGGGAAGCATGTTGCATGGAGGATTGAAGATGAAGTGGCTATGTTGAACGCTTTCCTGGGTGAAAGTGTGGATGTTGGAGAAGTTAATTCGCAGGAGATCAAGGTGCCAGAACAAGGTGAAGGCAAGGATGGTAAGGAGGGTGAAGCTGTTCCTGCAACAGAAATATGAAAAACAATTTAATTTTTAAATCCCGAACAATTTATATTTGTGTTTTTATTCGTCATGCCTTTGTCGGCATGCAAACTTGGTTAAAATAGGGGTGTGTCCCTATGACATCTTTTATTTTTGGTTTATAACAGGCTCATAAGAGTCTACACATTTCTTTTGGAGATGTTGGGTTGGTCCAACATCTTAGGCTTTTGGTAGGTTACTCCTAGGTGCACTATAAACTTTTTAAGATAACCTCAGGTTTTTCTTATTATAACGGTATTATCGGTGCTTTTGACTCCTTGGACTACCTATGCATTATGAACAAAAGACAACACGTAACAGTGTTGTAACTATAAGGCTTGTGATAACAGGTCAATGTTATAACCAATTTGAAGAGACAACATGTAGCAATGTTGTAACCAATACCCGTAATGGTGTTATTACCAAGATGGATAGATAACATGCAATGATGTTATAACTAATTGATGATGACATGTACAAATGTCATATTTCTGTGTTCTTTTAGGTAACATGTTCAATGGTACAACCTTTAGTTCACAAATTTAATTAAAATAGAAGACATAATTCGTATAACAAGATGAATTAAGTCTGCTCTTTTAAATCAAGTGTGAAAATCGTGCGCCCAGGCGATAATACAATCATATCTCTATGAGCATGTTTTACGTTGCTTTTGAAAAGATTGTGTACCTTATGTTATCAAGAAAGGCTTAACCCTTCAAGGTGTTTAACGCATTGCCTCTGATTCTTAAGTCAGTATGGGTTTTAGTTAAATAAAAGGAACAAGAATTTGAAAACATGTTTAAAAAAGAGATTCATACCTTGGCATTAAAATTTTAATAAATTTTAACTTACATGTAGTAGTGCTTAAGATGTACAGCATTCCAACTCTTACCCATGTGGAAAAGCAATTCGTCGCAGCTAACACAAAGATTCTTCTTCATAGGGTTTTCTGTAATTTTACCAACTATGTCTATGCCTCATTGCGTGAACGGCCAATATGAAAGTTCAGGATGTAAAGGAATTGCAGGTTGATGTAGGATGTTGCTATATCCCCGACAAGCGTTATATTTCAAGGCGTAACCCCTCTCATCTTTTCTCGCTATAGGACAAGGGTATCCTGTCTTAAGCGCCTTGGAGGATAACGACCTGCCCCCAGAACGGTTTCTGCATTTTCCGGCGTGTAGATCTCTTAGCACCTCCTTGACTTCCTTTTTCTCTAAGTACCCTACGTATAGACCTGTTGCAGATTTTCTAAACAAGACATTGTTAATTAAAATGAATTTGGATACCTTCATCCTAAATGATCTATGGTTCCTGATATACGGAGGGACGGTTCCATCTTGTAAGTCTTCACGGTTGATTAGATCCAGGTTGGGTTTGTATCTTGGCTTGGAATGGGTGCGTCTGATTGATATAAGGCTCAGGTTGTAATGTGGAACATTTTGCTATTCTTTGTCATGCTCTACAGCTTCCTAGACAGCCTTGAACCTCTTCTTTAACAGCTACGCTTGGCGAGAGGTAGAACATGCTTTCATATCTATTTTGTAACATTCCTTGGCAGCTTGTTGATCTCCCTTCACTCTGATTACGCCCCATGGCGTTGATATCTTGACACATTGATGATATGTTGACGGAATTGCTTTCATGATATGGATCCAAGGTCTTCCCAGGATGACATTATACGAGGATGGGCAATCGATCACACAAAACCTTTCTATAGAGTTTATTTCTTTGACATAGACGGGCAACTTGACTTCTCCAATTGTCTGCTTGGTTTCCCCACTAAATCCTATTAGAACAAAAGAGTTTCTCACGACTTTCGTCAGAGGAATCATCATATCTTATATGGTGCATTTCATAATCAGATTGACCAAACTTCCATTGTCGATTAAGATGCGTTTCACCTTGTAGTTGGTGATTTTCAGGGTGACGACTAGTCCATCATGATGTGGATCCAGGATGTCCTCCTTATCATCCTTGTCGAAAACGATTTGTTGACACGGAGACGGGCTTGGGCGCCTAGTTGGTAGTTCTGATATGTCTTCTTTGGAATATTTAGCATGACGCTTTGCCGCAGCGTATGTAGTGCCACAAATGTTTAAGCCGCCCGTGATATAATTGATCACCTTGATTATAGGAGGAGGTGAGGATGGGGCCTCGGCTACGGCTTCTTTTGTCTCGGCACGTCCTTTCCTTTTTCCAAGCAAATCCTTAAGGAACCCTTTTGAAAGTAGGTAGCTAATCTCGTTCCTCAAAGCGATGCAATTATCGGTAGTGTGGCCAAAATCTTCATGGTAAGCACACCACTTAGACTTGTCCTTCCAAGGTGAGGGTTTGTCAGTTGCTTTTGGCCCTCTTGCCTTGCTACCCAAGTTGTCCATCGCATATAGAAGTCCTGAAACATCAACAGACAAGCAATAGTCACTAATTTTTGGGTAAGTTGCATCATCTTCATCGTTTTACTCATCTACAATATTAATTTTAGAAGAGTCAGTTTTAGAGTGGGGTTTCCCCCTATTTGATCAATAATGAGAGGAGTCTGCCTTTCTGTCAGGATTTTCATATGTAGGTGTTTTCTTTGACGCCTTGCCATGAACAAATTCGTCTTCTTCCTCCTAATGAAACGAACAGACCTCGTCCAAGCTTTTTGATGGGTACATGACCAAATCTTGATAGAATAGTGATTCTCTCTTCAGGATCATCCTGAAGGCTACATTTGTCATTGACACATCAATATGAGGGATGCTCACGGCCTCCTGGTTGAACCTAAACACGTAATCTTTTAGGGTTTCGTCAGGCTGCTGTACCACCTTGTAAAGGTCACTAGTTAGTTTTTCAAACACACGATTACAAGAAAATTGATTAAAAAACATGTTAAGTAATTGTGAATAGGAGGAGATAGTGTGCATAGGCTGATTAGTCAGCCACATCAAGGCGGAACCAAATAAGGTTGACCCAAAGCCTCTACACAAACAAACTTCCTTGAGATGGTGGGTAATGCTAATGATATCCATCTTCTCTTGGTATAGGGCTATATGTTCTGCAGGATCAGTCGTGCCATCATATTGTTTCATTGGAGGTACTTGAAATCTTTTGGGAATCTCCACGCCGGCTATGGTAGGAACGAAACGTGAATCATGATGGCTGATTGGAGACGCTTGATGGAAGGGTAAGGTGATTCCTGGGACCTTCATGAGAATATCTCTGATCTGCTACACTTCTCTTGCGAGGGTGTTATCTGTAACACGATTAGTGGCAAAAAATTGATTTAAAGGAGTACCAAACATATTGAAACTCCCTGTTTGCCCCATAGGAGGTGGGGTTGCAAAGGTGAAGTAGGTTGATAACGGAATTGGGCTGGATGCAACAGTGGTGCTTTCAGTCTGAACAGTGCTGGCCATTGAGATATTGCCCTGATCGTTTCTCGTACTTGGTTCAGCATCTGGAAAAAGAGTCCTAGGTTGCAGAGGTGAGACTTCAGGCATGCTGAGTGTTGGACCACTGCGCCCTGAGGTTGATATTTCATGTTGCATTCTATTGATTGAATTGAATATCATTTGGTTAGTATACTGTTGCTCGTCCATTTGATTCTTCAACTGTTGCATCATGGTTGTCATGTTGGTCACAACTTCCAGTGAGATTCCAGGCAGCGTCATGGATGAAGAATCTCCCAAGTTGTGTCGTTGGCTTTGAGGCGTCGCAGCACTGAACCCAATAGTCGAAGGAATATCAGACGTCATGGGCACGCTTGACGTGCGGATTCTTGCCCCAGTTGTGATAATGGGTATAGACATTGCAGAAGTAGGATTGCTCATCTTGATTGGAATCTAAAAAACCAAAGTTTCCG
The DNA here is from genome assembly GCA_022495995.1 of Adenophora triphylla var. japonica. Lineage (NCBI taxonomy): Eukaryota > Viridiplantae > Streptophyta > Magnoliopsida > Asterales > Campanulaceae > Adenophora > Adenophora triphylla. The sequence continues at coordinate 37,398 of JAFEMH010004975.1, read as the reverse complement.
CAGACGGTGCCAAATTGTTTTGGACAATTTTCAACAAGGTGAATTTATTTTGAAGAAACTTTGGGTACAAATGGAATATAATTCACTATCAAGATGACGCAAGGACGTAATGAGGAAAACCCTTGAATAATCGTTCGCCGGCAAAAACCTCGGGAGGCTTTAGGAAAAGCCTACCTTAACCAAAATGTATTTTTATTGATCTTAGTGTGTTTGAGTACAAAGTGCAGAGATAGAATAGTGTCATGTGTGTACAGGTGCATTTTGCTTTGCTTATATATTTGAAATGTAACGGAAATAACAACATAATTGACATTCCCATTTCTTCGCCTAGAATCACGCCTTTTGTTGATGATTGTAGCCGTTACTTCTTTGTTGAAATCATGGCCGTTATGAGGATTATGCCATCGTTTGACTAGGTCTTTATTCAGTCGTGATAATATAAAGTTATTTGTTTATGCGTGACTTGGTTCCTGAAAAATAGAAAAATATACAACAAACAATTTCTCAAGGCGTTAGTTGAAGATGTAAAATATGCTATCCCAAACATTTACAATTACAATTAATTTGGATAAATTGAACTGTCATCGAGTGTAGCATGAATGTACTGCTAGCGGATGTACTGCTAATATAAATAGTAATACAAGTGTGACTTATGATATCATTATATAAGAAAATAATCACATAAACTAAATACAACAATTATCCACTAACACAACTAAATTATCAGCGATAATGCTCCTACTATTGTCCCATAAATATTACTCAATGAACCTGTTAAAATGTTGTATTATCATCAACGCTCCCCCTTGATTCAAAATTGGTAACTTCCATCTTCAATCAAAAAATGATCATGATTGGTTTTGATTTTGTCACGTCTCTCATCTCACGAGTTATGCGGCAAAGATCAACGGATAATTGTTGGGTCGAATGAGTACATAAATCATCTTGCCCATCCATCAACACAGCAAGGAGATATGTTCAAATCCTTTGTCACAATGTACTGCGGCTAGACCTGTCAATTGTGTAGGCTTAGTTGGATTGAGTCGAGTTGTGACGAGTAGGTCAACACGCTGCAATATGTTTAAATTAAATTAGTCGGGTTGGAAAATATCGGGTTGATGGTTTGGAGTGGGTCGACCCGTTTATTTTTTGGCCTGGATGTCTTACATTTATTAAATGAGACCGTTTGTGTTCGCGGGTTAAACATGTCGTGTCGGGTCGACCCGTTAATCTTAACAGGTTGTGACGGGTAACCCGTTTTACTCCGCTTACTTAAACGTATTGGATTGAGTTGGATAATTAGTGAGTTAGATCGTATGAGTTAATGGGTAAAAGGTCTAACTGCATTCAATGGCATCCATCAAGTATGTTTGTATATAGCTTGAAATAGAGGCACTTCAAAAATATTTATATATCTTGAAATTGAAGTACTACTCTAACAATACTTCATTAAATATTCTAACAAAAGATTCAAAACTAGTGTTAGGAAGAGACAAGCCAATTTCATGATCCTCTTGTGAATCCCTACTAGTGCTTAGAGACATTGACCCTGAAAAATCCAATGATACAAATTCACATCTTTGTGGCTTCCCCCACCCAAAATCCATGTCATAAATGTTGAACTTAGGTGACCCTGTAACCCCAAGCATTGTTGGAGGCATAGGAACTTTCCCCTCATACCACATCTTTAGTCCAAAGTATATGCTCTCCTTGTCACTCAACATTTTCTTAATAGCTTCCCCTATCAATTCAACAGCATTCAAAAACCCTTCTTCTCCAAGCAATTGTTTCCTCTTGGTTGTTGTAAAACAAGGCCCTAAACAGTTACCAAAATACGCCGTTGGAATTGGTGGATCCAAACGCACCCTAGCATCGCCTACACAATGAAATTGTTCTAGTACATCTTCGCCTTTGTTTTCCTCGGTTGAAGCACGTAGTTTAGCCATACAACTCCAAACAAGAGCACATACAACCGTAAACGATGATATATATATTATTTTTGGTCGTTTAGATAAGATAAATTCTCTGAGCTTGATAATATTTGCCTTGGACAAGATGAATGAGGCTCTTACCTTGTTAGTTGGACCGGTTAGAGTCTTGAGTGGAGATTCTTGTATGTTAATCTCGTTCACTCTGTTCCAAAATACTTGTTCTAAACCATATGGATCTTTTATTACAGATCTATCGTGGAACGGAAGTGATCCACTCGCTAGAAACGATTTATCATCGCCCGTTCTAAGTATGGATGCCCATGATCTTATGAAACTCACCCTCGCATTTCCATCACACGCCACATGATTCGTCGTGATCCCAATACAAATACCCTTGTTAGGAAATAACGTAACTTTAACGGCTAGTAATGGGGCAACTAAAGATCCGTCAGAATTTTTCGTAACATCATCCAATAGTGGCACAAATGGATGAAATTGGTCAGCTTCTCGAGGATGGTTACCGATAAGGTAGTTGTAATCGTTGTTCTTGCTCTCGGCTACTGTAAGAGAAACTGAATCTCCTTCAACATATCGAATCTCGGGATTTCGGGTTGTACGAGGAAAGATTATTAAGTTCCCAGCTAATGGGAAGTAGTGTTGGAGGGTTAATGAAAGTGAGTGTTTGAGATTAGGGATAAGAGTTTGGATGAAATGGGAAGTTGTGTGAGGGAAATCGTAGAATGAAAGTTGGTGGATTGGAGGGAAAGCATGCCATCCTAGGTCTAAGGGGGAAAGTGGGATGGAATTTCCGGCGACGGTGGCGGGTGGAGGTCCGACACGGGCGTGTTCAAGAATGATCAGTGTATTGCCGGAGGCCATTTTGATTGGATTTGGATCACGGTGGGTTTGGATATTTATGAATGATTTTTTTCAATGATTTGTGGTTAGGAATAAAATGAATGAAAAAACTGGACGGGCAATTTGGCAAGGATATGTGGCTTATGCTCTGTCGGAGTATATGAGAAGACAATAATCTACTCTCTTATTTTATTGTTTTCTATAGAAGTTCAACTTTTATAAAAAAAATGTTTATATAATAAATGGATTATCATAATAATTTAATAATAAAATTAACTCAATAAACTAATTATACTTAATATTTTTGTAAGTAAAATTTTGTGATTATTTTGTTCATTTAATATTACACTTATATTATTTCTCATGCATCAAAATATCTGTTGTTCCTAATGGAATGGGTAACAAAGCCACTTTGCCACCCACGGCTATTAAATCACCACCCCAAAGTTAAATTGGTGCTTGCTGTTGCACCAGACGCCATTTTAATCACCACTCCAAGTTAAACCGGTTCTTACTGTTGCACCAGGCGCCGTGGCACCAGGTACAAAAATCATGGGTGTTTTGTATCCATTTAGCATTGAGCAAAGACAGGTTTTAATTGAATACCAGAATAATTATTGAATTTGACATGTTAACATTTTTAATAGTTTGTACATAGCTGGTACAATAACAAAATTGCAATACAAAAAATCCTCATTTAAAAAAGACGATATTTATTTTTAGATACATATAAAAATGTAATATTTATTACTTCTTTCATCCCAGTTTAATATTTTTATTTTCCTATTCAGTATGTCACAATTTCAAATTATTAGTTACTTTATTAAATATTATTAACAATGGGGTTGATGAAGATACACCATTATCTTCTTGATTTTACTACAATTACTAATGTATATTCTCCCTTTGATCCTGTTGGAAATGGGTAACAGAAAGTTAAGTTTGACTTAACGTTGACCTAGATTTCTAACGGAAGTTCGTTATGTGTTAACGGAACTAGTTACAAAATGTATTCTACATTTATTGTAGATTATTAAACTCATTTAATGTCTCAAAACCATTTAGGGTGAATGAGAATTAATGACAATTGTCTTTTGTAACTTAACGAGAGTTAATTAAAGGATGTTTAGTTTTGTTTGATGTGCTCGGCCGAGCAGAGTCCTTGACTCGGCCGAGCAGAGAACAGAAATAGGCCAAAAGTCTCTGGACTAGCTTGCTCGGGCGAGGCACAAGTATGCTCTCGGCCGAGCAAGATGGATTTGCACTGGCCGTGCAAGTCTCGACTCCTGGCCGCTGGGTGCAGCTCTGCTCGCCGAGCGAGTTCCTTGACTCGGCCGAGCGCATCCCGAACAGGCACTATTTCAAACAGAAAGTTGTGTCTCTTCGTGGGAAAAGACACAAAACCCTTGACTCTCTATTTATACCTTTCCCTCCGAATTTCAATTGATATATACTGCACTTCTACCCTTCCTACCCTCTAGTAAGATAGATTATCATACCCAAATCATTGCATATTGTTGCATTCAATCCGTTCAAGTCCAAAGTTTCAAAACATTGTGTTGTTCGTAGATTAGTTATATTGGAGTGCTCCTTATAACTAATAAAAAGTCGTTTTATCTTACGAGAGTTTTGTCATTCAACCGTAAGCACCTGTGCGGGATAAATAACTCTTACGGAGATTGTATCAAATACAAGACTCGACTTGATTTCTTTTATTCTTTCAATCTCCGTTACTTTTCTCGTCAGTTTTTCTGTTAAGTCTTAAAGAAGCCATACAAAAGTCCAACAATCGTAAGAGTTATTATACGCTTCTTCAAGATCATCAAGATGGCAAACGAGAGAGACACCACTTCATCTAGTCAAGGGAATGTGACGCCTCCTTCGCAAGGTGATACTACATTCAACCATGTTGCTCCTGCTCCTACAACTCATCACCACGGTCATGGTGAGAAACCCGCGAAATTCACTAGTGTGGATTTCAAGAGATGGCAATAGAAGATGCTCTTCTACTTGACCACCTTAAGCTTGCACCGCTTCTTAAAGGAAGATCCTCCGGCGGTAGAAAAAGGTGATCCGGACCCCCAAAGGCAAATGGCAAAGGAGGCTTGGGCTCACGGTAATTTTCTATGTAAAAACTATATCTTGAATGGACTTGACGATGCACTATACAATGTGTATAGTACGGTCGAGTTAGCCAAGGCGTTGTGGGACACCTTGGAAAGGAAGTACAAGATCGAGGATGCCGGGTCAAAGAAATTTGTCGTCGGTAAGTATCTTGACTTTATGATGGTCGATTCCAAATCGGTAACAACTCAAGTAGATGAGTTCCAAATCATTCTACATGGACTTGATGCCGAGGGGATGATCATGAATGATCCATTTAAGGTGGCTTCTATCATTGAAAAGTTGCCTCCTTCGTGGAAGGATTTCAAGAACTATCTCAAGCATAAACGCAAGGAGATGTCCTTGGAAGACATTGTTGTTCGTCTTCAAATAGAAGAGAACAATAGAATGAATGAGGCCAAAGTTGCTAAAGGCAAGATGGAGGCTAAGGTCAATCTCGGCGAGGCTAGCACGAGTGGCACAAAGAGAAAACATTCCGAAACTGCCGGGAATGCTAAGAAAGGGAAGAAGAAGACCTCTAAGAAGTTCAAGGGGTCTTGCTATAATTGTGGCAAACCGGGCCACTTGTCAAGGAATTGTCGTCTCCCGAAGAAAGAGGCGAACAATGTTGACCACATGGACCTAGACTTTGCAGCGGTTGTCTTTGAAGCCAACGTTGCAAATTTGGAAGAGAACCCTAAAGCGTGGTGGATAGATACCGGTGCTACCCGCCATATTTGTGGTAACAAGGAAAGTTTCTCCTCCTATACTCCCATCTCCGGAAGAAAGCTTTACATGGGAAATTCTGCGACCTCCGATGTTCAAGGCATTGGAAACGTGATTTTGAAGATGACTTCCGGAAAAGAAGTAACCTTGTTGGATGTGCTGCATGTTCCAGACATCCGTAAAAATTTGGTGTCCGGCGCTTTGCTTAGTAAGGCCGGTTTTAGACTAGTATTCGAATCCGACAAATTTGTACTAACCAAGAATGGTTTGTTTCTTGGAAAGGGTTACCTCGAGGAGGGCCTTTTTAAAATGAATGTAATGACTGTGATCCGCCAAGGTGCGATGAATAAAAGTTGTGTTCCTTATGTTTACTTGTCGAAAAGTTCTAATTTATGGCATGATAGATTAGGACATGTAAACCTCGACACCATTAAGAAATTAGCGAGACAAGATTTAATCCAAATGACTAAATCCGACTCGACTAATAGGTGCGAAGTTTGTGTTGAGGCAAAAATGACAAAGTCGCCATTTAATGCCATACAAAGAGACACAACTCCTCTCGAGTTAATTCACACCGACATATGTGATTTAAAACTAGTGCAAACTCGAGGAGGTAAAAAGTACTTCATTACATTTATAGATGATTGCACTAGGTATTGCTATGTCTATCTCTTAAGAAGTAAGGATGAAGCCTTAGGGGCTTTTGAGACTTATAAGAAAGAAGTTGAGAATCAACTTAACTTGAAAATTAAGAAAATTAGAAGCGATAGAGGTAGAGAATATGAAGCACCGTTTGAAGGATTATGTTGGGAATCCGGCATAATTCATCAAACAACGGCTCCATATACCCCTCAATCTAATGGAGTTGCTGAACGCAAAAACCGTACTCTCAAAGAGATGATGAACGCGCTTTTGATCGTTCAGCTACCCGACAACTTGTGGGGGGAAGCAATACTCACTTATAATTATGTTCTTAATAAAATACCCAAGAAAGGTATTGATAAAACGCCCTATGAATTATGGAATAACCGTAGGCCATGTTTTAAATACCTTAAAGTGTGGGGGTGTTTGGCAAAGGTTGAAGTACCTAAGCCTAAACAAGTCAAGATTGGTCCAAAGACCATTGATTGTGTTTTTATTGGATATGCCAATAATAGTAGTGCCTATCGGTTTATAGTGCACAAATCGGACATTCCGGATATGCACGTAGGAACTACTATAGAATCAAGGAATGCGGTATTCTTTGAAAACATTTTTCCGGTTAAGGACAGGAAAGATGTAGGTTCTAATAAGAGAACACATGAGTCTACAACCGGTCCTTCTCAAATAGAAGATGAAGAACCGAGACGTAGCAAAAGGGCAAGAGTGGAAAAGACTTTTGGTCCTGATTTTCTATCTTACATGTTAGAAAACGAACCATCAACTGTTAAAGAAGCTTTATCCGGTCCGGATAGTTCGTTCTGGAAAGAGGCCATTAACAGTGAAATAGAATCCATAATGCTCAACAATACTTGGGAATTAGTTGATCTCCTCCAGGTTGCAAACCATTGGGTTGCAAATGGATCCTTAAAAGGAAGTATAAGGCGGATGGATCCGTCGATAAGTACAAAGCTAGGCTAGGAGCCAAAGGTTTTAGACAAAGAGGGATATGATTTCTTTGATACATACTCCCTGTCACAAGGATCACATCCATTCGTGTTCTCATAGCTATTGCAGCAGTGCATAATCTTGAGATACACCAAATGGATGTGAAGACTGCTTTCCTAAATGGAGAACTTGATGAAGAAATTTACATGGAACAACCTGAAGGGTTCGTGGTTCTGGTAAAGAAAGAAAGGTGTGTAAACTTGTAAAGTCCTTGTATGGACTAAAACAAGCACCTAAACAATGGCATGAGAAGTTCGATAGAACCATGTTATCGAATGGATTCAAGATCAATGAATGTGACAAGTGTGTCTACATTAAAGGAACATCTGAATCATTCGTTATCGTTTGTCTTTATGTAGACGACATGCTCATAATGGGAAGTAATTATGATTTGATCATGAATACCAAAGGCATGTTAAAGAAGAACTTTGACATGAAAGACATGGGATTAGCTGATGTAATATTAGGGATAAAGATCTCTAGAACATCTGAAGGATTAGTTCTTTCACAATCCCATTACCTAGAGAATGTTCTTCGGAGATTCAATGTCTTTGATGACCCTCCGGCTAAAACACTGTAGACTTGGCTCTACATTTAGTCAAGAACAAAGGGGAACCAAGCTCAACCTGGAATATGCAAGAATAATTGGCAGTCTGATGTACTTAACGAATTGTACTCGTCCAGACATTGCATATTCAGTAAGCAAACTAAGTAGGTTCACAAGCAATCCTAGTACTGATCATTGGAAAGCACTAATGAGAGTACTAAGATATTTAAAGTATACATTAAACCATGGGATACTTTACAATAAATATCCAGCAGTATTAGAAGGATACTGTGATGCCAATTGGATATCGGACACGAAAGACTCTAAATCCACAAGTGGATATGTATTCACAATAGGTGGAGGAGCAGTGTCATGGAAATCCTCCAAACAAACGTGTATAGCCAGATCCACGATGGAATCTGAGTTTATAGCTTTGGATAAAGCTGGGGAAGAAGCAGAATGGCTTAAGAACTTCCTGGAGGATATTCCTTGTTGGAATAAACCTGTGCCTGCTGTTATGATACATTGTGATAGTCAATCAGCAATAGGAAGGGCACAGAGTAGTATGTATAATGGTAAGTCTAGACATATTCGTCGTAGACACAATACCATTAGACAGTTGATCAAGAATGGCGTTATCACTATTGATTATGTAAAGTCATGTGATAACTTAGCGGATCCGTTTACCAAAGGTATAAATCGAGATCAACTGTATAAACTATTATGGGGAATGGGTTTAAAACCCACAACAAAAGAACTTATAGCGGACACTCAACCTTGAGAAATGGAGATCCCAGGCCCTTGGTTCAATGAGACAACCAAGTTATAAGTTCTAGTAGAGTTACTTGGAAACAACAACTCGGTTTATTAACCTGGAGATGTTGAATACTCATTCCCAGAACATCCAAGTACAAGCACATGCAGCAGTGGTAAGGATAAGTTGAGAAAACTTTTAATGATTTCTATACCTACGGGTGGAGTAGTGCATGATACTCCTTATAGAATGAATCACCTATATAAGTGAGAGGTAATAAGGCCGCCTCTAAATGAACGCTTATGAATGAGATACGGTCCAGGGCCAAAATGGACAAAAACGTGAGAACAACAATTGTTAGAGCTATTATTATGTGAGTATTATTGTCTTGGTATACATCCGACAGTCACTGGTTCAAAGCGACTCGCTACCAAATGGCTAGTATATCCGATAATATTTCACTAGGGAAGATTCAAGGCCACAAGCTATCTATTCCGATGTAATAATAGTTCGCCTGAACTTTGGACGAAATTGCATTCATGCATTAATTGTCATTCATGTGGGGGATTGTTGGAAATGGGTAACGGAAAGTTAAGTTTGACTTAACGTTGACCTAGATTTCTAACGGAAGTTCGTTATGTGTTAACGGAACTAGTTACAAAATGTATTCTACATTTGTTGTAGATTATTAAACTCATTTAATGTCTCAAAACCATTTAGGGTGAATGAGAATTAATGACAATGGTCTTTTGTAACTTAACGAGAGTTAATTAAAGGGTGTTTAGTTTTGTTTGATGTGCTCGGCCGAGCAGAGTCCTTGACTCGGCCGAGCAGAGCACAGAAATAGGCCAAAAGTCTCTGGACTAGCTTGCTCGGGCGAGGCACAAGTATGCTCGGCCGAGCAGTATGATTTGCACGGCCGTGCAAGTCTCTTGACTCGGCCGTGCAGCCTGGTGCTCGGCCGAGCGAGTTCCTTGACTCGGCCGAGCAGATCCTGAACAGGCACTATTTCAAACAGAAAGTTGTGTCTCTTCGTGGGAAAAGACACAAAACCCTTGACTCTCTATTTATACCTTTCCCTCCGAATTTCAATTGATATATACTGCACTTCTACCCTTCCTACCCTCTAGTAAGATAGATTATCATACCCAAATCATTGCATATTGTTGCATTCAATCCGTTCAAGTCCAAAGTTTCAAAACATTGTGTTGTTCGTAGATTAGTTATATTGGAGTGCTCCTTATAACTAATAAAAAGTCGTTTTATCTTACGAGAGTTTTGTCATTCAACCGTAAGCACCTGTGCGGGACAAATAACTCTTACGGAGATTGTATCAAATACAAGACTCGACTTGATTTCTTTTATTCTTTCAATCTCCGTTACTTTTCTCGTCAGTTTTTCTGTTAAGTCTTAAAGAAGCCATACAAAAGTCCAACAGTTCCTAGTAGTATGTAAATATTAATTCCTCCCGTAATTCTAGTTGTAATTATCAATCCTTAATCTGTACCTAATATAGAGTTCTTAGACTTGTATATATACTAATTCAATATCAATGGAAGGATCACTTTTCCTCATTCATTCTCTTCATCTTTATGGTATCAGAGCAATCTCCCATGGCTTCCTCCGATCATGCTTTCCTACCCAACTCGGCTGAGCCCTCTATTCCTCTCATTGTGGCGTCTCTCTCACACATTCTCAAACTCACCTCCACAAACTACATATCATGGAAGACCCAGATTGAAGCCACTCTCTTGGGTCATGATCTCTATAAGTTTATAGATGGCTCCCATCTAGCCCCTCCTCAATACCTAACACTAGTCACTACCGCCTCAACCACCACCAACACCAATACTTCTGCCAACCCATCTACTCCCACCGCTACTCTTGCCACTCCCATCGCTGCAACCAATACATCAACTCCCAATCCGGCCTTTACAACGTGGTTCAGGCAAGATAAGCTCATCCTTGGAGCACTTGCTGGGACACTTTCACCCTCCCTCGTTCCTCTTATCTCCCAATGCAAAACAACTCTAGCCGCCTGGACAACCCTAGCCAAAACTTTTGCTAACCCCTCAAAGGGACACCTTAAACAATTAAAAGACCGCCTCCATTCCAAAACCAAAGGCTCTTGCACAATCATTGAATACATGCAAGACATAAAGTCTTGCACTGACCATCTTGCCTCTCTTGGTCGACCCCTTGACGATGATGACATTATTGATCGTATTCTTGATCAATTAAATGACCCTGCCTATGAAAGTGTTATTACTGTTGTTCAAAGCCGAGACACTCCAATATCTTTTGATGAACTTCATGAGAAGTTGATCAACAAGGAACTCTCTCTTCAACACCAATCCGAATCCGTTTCTCCATTCCCAGCCACAGTTAACTACCTTGCCAAAAATCCTCCTCGAAACTTCAACAAAAACTACTCTCCTTCTGCCGGTCTCCTTCCCACACCAAATATCAACCCTAATCCCAACTTCTCTACTCCTTCCACTCGGTCACAACCTGCCTTCAAAGGCAAATGTCAATGGTGCCGTACTCTAGGTCACTACCTCTCCCAATGCCCCCTCTTCCGTTCTCAATACCCACAAGCTGTGATCATTAACACTAACCCCAATAATTCTGGCCACTCTCGACAGCCTCATAAACTGCATCATTCCACAAACCCTAGTGCCCATATTGCTACTGCAACCAATCCCTCTCCCCCAGGCTGGCTCCTTGACAGCGGCGCTACACACCACGCCACCAATGATCTTGATAACCTAGCACTCCACTCCCCATATGATGGCACCGAAGAGCTTCTCATCGGTGATGGTTCAGGTCTCCATATTTCACATACTGGTTCCGCTTCCTTCCTTAATCCTACTACTACTCTTCATCTTAAAAATATTCTACATGTTCCATCTATATCTCGTAATATCATATCTATTTCCAAATTTTGTCTCGATAATAACTCGTCTATCACATTCTTACCTAATTCATATTTTGTGAAGGATCTCTCCACGGGGGCAATTCTTTTTCAAGGCAAACCTAATTTCGGGGTTTACGAATGGCACCCTCCTCCACCTTCCACAAATTCTGCTCATCTATCATCTACTACAAATTGGCATCACCGTCTCGGCCCATCATACCCTATTTTACGGCACATTAGCAATAATTTCAATTTAAATATTCCCTGTTCCAGTTCTTTTCAATGTAATTCATGTGACTGCATTAAGAGTCACAAACTGCCATTCTATGAAAATTCCATTCAGTCTTTTGGTCCACTTGACATTCTTTACAGTGATGTCTGGACTTCTCCTATTCCCTCTTATGATGGGTTCAGATATTATATCATTTTCGTTGATCATTTTTCAAAATATATTTGGTTCTATCCTTTGAAACATAAAAATGATGCCACTACTATTTTCTCTCGCTTTAAACACTTAGTTGAAAAATATTTCAAACGCTCAATTCTTACCATTTTCAGCGATAACGGGGGTGAGTATATTGGGTTACGTCCACTTCTTACATCTCATGGCATTAATCATCTTCCCTCTCCTCCCCATACACTGAACATAATGGGTATTCAGAGAGATGTCATCGACATATTGTTGAGACTGGACTCTCTCTTCTCACTCATTCCTCTATGCCAAAAAAATTCTGGCCTCTAGCATTTGCCACCGCATGCTACTTAATAAATCGCATGCCTACTCCTACCCTTCAACTCCAATCACCCTACCAACGCCTACACAATCAAACACCTAATTACCTCAAATTACGAAGCTTCGGATGCCTTTGCTATCCTTGGCTTCGACCCTACACCTCAAATAAACTTGAACCCCGCTCCCCTCCTTGTGTTTTTGTCGGATACTCTCCGTCTCAAAGTGCTTATTATTGTCTTGAACCCTCCTCACTTAAAATATTTACATCCCGTCATGTTAAATTCATTGAAGATAAATTCCCATTCGCTTCACAAACACATCCTGCTACCCCTATCAACTCTGAAAGAATTGATGCTTGGTGTAATTCTTCTCTTCCCATACTTCCTGCTTCTCTACCCATAAACCCTACTAATGCCTCACCTGAACCTACACTAAACCCAACTCAACCTACTGTCCAAAACGAACCTACCAGCCCCCAACAAAATTCTCCTCCCTCGACAGACTCCCCCACCACTCCTCTTGTTACTCCAACTCCAACACCACCTCCACCACCTCCTCCATTCGGCCCAGTTACACGCCTTCAAAATAATATCAGGAAACCACTTACAAAAATGAATCTCCACATTCAACTCCCTGACTCTCACCTCTGGCCAAGAACCCCTGACCCATTACTCAGGCCCTCAAAAGTAAAATCTGGAGGGATGCCATGCAATCTGAATACGATGCCCTCCTCAAAAACCACACTTAGGATCTTGTTCCTCCTTCCCCCTCTCCAAACATTGTCGGATGTAAATGGGTTTTCCGTACACAATTTAATCCGGATGGTTTTGTTGATCGCCACAAAGCTAGACTAGTTGCTAAGGGGTTTCACCAAAGGCCTGGCTTGGACTACTCTGAAACTTTTAGTCCTGTCGTTAAATCCGCCACTATACGCACAATTCTTTCCCTTGCTCTTACAAATGATTGGCCATTACGCCAAATTGACATAAATAACGCCTTTCTCCAAGGCACTCTCATGGAAGATGTTTATATGATCCAACCCTCAGGCTTTGTTAGTTCCACTCATCCTTCTCATGTTTGTAAACTTCGTCAAGCCTTGTATGGGCTCAAACAAGAACCACGTGCTTGGTACAACGAGCTCAAATCCTACATTCTGTCCATTGGCTTCTCCAACTGCATATCTGACTCCTCTCTCTTTCTACTCAATCACTCTCTTGGCTCAATATTCCTCCTTGTCTACGTGGATGATATTATAGTTATCGGCTCCAACTCTACCCTCCTCCAATCCTTTATTTCTGCCTTTGCCACAAGATTCTCTCTCAAGGATCTAGGATCTCTCTCCTATTTTCTTGGGGTAGAAGTTCTTCCTCATCCCAATAGTATCCTTTCATCTCAACATAAATACATACAAGATCTTCTTTCTCGTGCTCACATGTCGGAGGCAAAACCGGTTCCTACTCCTATGGCCACCAATCCACCTCTCTCTCTTCATGCAGGCTCTCCTCTTCCGAACCCTACAGAATATCGGGCCCTTGTCGGAGGCCTTTAATATCTTTCCCTCACAAGACTTGACATTTCCTTTGCTGTGAACAAGCTTTCCCAATATATGCATTGCCCAACTGATCTTCATTGGGCAGCCTTGAAACGTGTTCGAAGGTACCTTGCTGGCTCCTCTTCTCATGGCCTTCTTCTTCACAAAAATTCTCCCCCCAATCTCCATGCGTTTACGGATGCGGATTGGGCAGGGGATAAGGAGACTTACACATCTACCACTGGTTATGTTATTTACTTGGGTAAAAACCCGATCTCCTGGAGCTCACGTAAGCAACACACACTTGTGTAAGTGTCCCAATCTGAACCGCCAATGTTTCGTCAGCCCAAATTAATGATTTATAATCATCTAGGGGCATTTTAGACATTATTTTGACAATATAAATGAGGAAGGGCATTTTAGGAATAAAAAATAGACAAAATCTCACGGATATTTGTCATTTCCAATAAAAAAGAGAATATTGACCAAAGACAAAATGCCAAAACTACTTTTCTGCAAAAAGCAGTCACGCCTTCATTTCCATCCGCGCGGATGAAAAGGAGGACCTCAGTCCTATCCGCGCGAACATAAGTGCAACCCTAATCCAGCCTATAAATTCAACCCTTCTCTCTCAGTTTAGACATCAACAATTCACTACTGTTACATTGCCGAAATACTCTCTCAATACAGCCTTCAAACACCCAACAAATACTCATCCAAACACTCATCTAAACACAAATCTAAACACCAAATCTTGATACTCCTCAAGTCAAACTCTAACCAAAGAAGATAGGGTGTCACCATTGGTAAAACCCTCCTTCTTTTGGCACCAAACTTATCTTTGTTCAAGCAATCATTTTCATTAAATCTTGTTAATCTCTCTATATATATTCGTCTAGATCTTGTTTATCTACTTATTGAATCTTCATTATCTTGTGCTTTACTTATTAATTGTTGATCTTCTTGCATATTGTCCTTGGATCTAGGAAGATCTCCATGGAGTTCATCTCCATGGATGATCTTCCATGAAGATCTACATCTTTCCTTATGTTACTCCCTAATGTCCCTTGTCTTTACATAAATTTTCTTTACTTGACCTAAGAATGTTCACCTTGGGGTGAAATCTCCATGGATGACCATCTTAGATGGTCCAAATTGTTTACTTCCTTGTAAATGTTTTTCTTTAAGCCTAAGATCTTCACCTTGGAACAATTTCCATGGATGAAAATCATCAAGGTTCCTAGGTTACAAAAAGGGTGAAGTTGATATATTGAGTTCAAAGATCTCAAGGATGGTCATCTTAATGACCACCTTAGAAATCCACTCTAAAGTTGATACACCCTTAACCTAAATTCCATTTTCATGCATCAATCTTTGTCTTATGTTAAATCTCCCCATCCCAAGCAAATTAAATGCTTTCAAGTCCTAATGTACCTAAGGATGGCTTGATATAGTATATCACCACTAATCATGTTTAGTGATCACTAATCAAAGCCTAAGGAAAGTGGGGACAAGCATGGATGCAAATCCCAAAAATGTTTTTATTTAACACTTTCAGTTGCAAAGTCCAGTTCTGATTCTGTAACTCCAGTTTACATTGTGGAATTTACAGAATCAGACTGGAAAGCTGCGGAAAAGGAATATTACTGTCCCATCCTGTGATGATGTGTCGCCATTTCGCGGGAAAAAATTCGATTTTTCGTGTTTCTTTGAAAAAAACCAAATAAAACCCGGGAAAAAGAACGGAGTCGCACGCCATTTTTGTTTTAAGGGCCAAAACTTTGAAAAAAGCCCGAGATCAGAAATTTGGGTTCGGAGGTCATGTTACACGCCGGGAAGGACGTTAGTGTGCACCCGGAATGCCTCATAAAACGAGTCTTCCAAGCTGAAAATCATTTGTGTGTGTGTGTGTGTGTGTGTTTTGGCCAAAATAATTTGAAACTCAGAAAAGTAAAAATTGGGATATCTTTTTAGGACTTTAAAGTGATCCCATGATTTTTTGGAAGATTTTTGGATTGAGATTTGGTACTCAAAAGACCTTTTGAAGTTGAGAGCCACTTCTGCCAGAATGAAAAAGGCAGTGAACCTTTGATTTTGAAATGGATTCAAGGGTCTTAAAACTTCATAATCTGGATAAACTCAGAGAATGAAAGTTGTTCCAGACACCTTAAATAAGATTTGTACTAAGGAATTTTCCATTTTGGAGAAGATTTGAGGGGTCAAAACCTTCTGGTAACCTCAGATATGAGATCTGGATTCCCAGAAGCTGATGAACTAGCCTCTGAAAGAAAATTTGAAAAGAGGAGTTTTACTCACCCAAAAAATAAAGTAAAAATATTTATGGAAATATATGGATGTTGGCTACAAAAAGTGTTTTGTAGTCAACACCAAATTTCACATTTATCTGTGTCCAATAAATTAGACCATGGACTGAGGTCTGAGAAAATTGCTACTGGACAGCAACTTCTCAAGAAAGAAAATATGATTTTAAAGGGGGTTTTGCATCCATGCTTGTCCCCATTTCCCTAGGTTTTGGTTAGTGATCACTTGAAATTTTAGTGGTGAATCAACTATACCAAACCATCCTTGGGGTACATTAGGACTAAGCACTTCATTTGCTTGGGGAGGGGAATTTTGTAAAGATGAATTTAAAGAGAAAAATCAATTTAGAGATTTAAAATGTAGACCATTTGAGATGGTCATTCATGAAGATGAACTTCAAGATGACCATCTTGGGTCAAAACTTAAGTTAAACTAGACATCAAGTAGATCCAAGTAAGAAGAACAAGATGAACAAGAAGTTAAAAGAGAATTTTAGGGTTTTGAGAAGGAGGGCTTTACCAATGGTGACACCCTATCTTCCTAGGCTTGGAATTTGACTTGAGGAGTATCAAGATTTGGTGTTTGACTTGAGGAGTATCAAGATTTGGTGCTTGGATTTGTGTTTGAGTTTGATTTGAGGCTTGAATGTGCTTAGGGTTTGATGATAGAGTTGGTCAAAGAGAAAACAAGTAGATAACACTTAAGTCCTCTATGTTTTCTCTCTAATCCTCCTCTTTGGTGGTGGTTTAAGCTTGAGATTGTGTGTGTTTAAGGATGATTTGAGAGTGTTTGGAGTGGGATTGGGAAATATTCAAGAGAAAATGGTGGCAATCTAAGGATTCCCACTGTTTTCTCTCTATATTTCGCCAGAGTTTCGTTGCTGTGATCCAATTGTGTTGTGTAGACTGAGAGAGGAGGGTTCAATTTATAGGCCACTGGGAGATGCAAAGATGTCCGCGCGGAGGGTATTGTAGACGTGCCTGGTGCATTAAATGCTGCTCCAGGCTTTGAACAGGAAGAATATTATTCAAAAATTTCCAGCAGTTTGTTTTTCAACTTGCCTAATTCGGATTTTTCCAATTTCTTTTGCTTTTTGAGATTCTTTTCTTGGTTTAACTTTAAATGGCAATGCCCACTTTACCCTTGCTTTGTTAGAAATGTTAGGATTGTTAGGAATTGTTAGAAATGTTATAACTTTTGTTAATTTTCTAACGAAAATTCTAACGGCTCAAATTGGAGCACTTACAGTAGCCCCTCGGCGACGGTGCTTTCGAAGGAAGCGGGGTCGTCGATAAGAGTAAGGCTCCATATTTGGCAGGATGATCAGGTGATCGAGTGGCTGAACCTAGCGATAGGCTACCTACGTATCCCTAGTGGGAATCAAGCCGGCCGTAGTTCGGGTCTTTGACCCTGGAGATGATGGCGTTTTAGGTGCCTCGAACCTGATGAGCGAGTTCTGCAGTCGGTTACTAGAAAGAAACTCTGCTGGGGATAAGAGATGACCATTTTGATCGGAGTGCTATCCGCTCTGCTGGGGATAGGAATGACCATTTTCGGTCTGATGGCTGGAGTTGTATATTCGCTCTGCTGGGGATAAAGTGACCATTTTGGTCTGGTGGCTGAACCTAGCGATAGGCTACCAACGTATCCCGAATGGGAATCAAGCCTGCCGTAGTTCGGGTCTTTGACCCTAGAGTGACTGTTTTAGGGTGTCAACCTAAGATTTGACTATTTTTGGGAAGTCACCTTATGATCTGACTATTTTTGGGAAGTCGCCCTATGGTTTGACTATTTTTGGGAAGTCGCCCTGTAATCTGACTGTTTTTGGGAAGTCACCCTAAGGTTTTGACTGTTTTGGGGAAGTCGCCCTAAGATCTGACTATTTTTGGGAAGTCACCCTATGATCTGACTATTTTTGGGAAGTCACCCTATGGTTTGACTATTTTTGGGAAGTCACCCTATGGTTTGACTATTTTTGGGAAGTCGCCCTATAATCTGACTGTTTTTGGGAAGTCACCCTATAATCTGACTGTTTTTGGGAAGTCACCCTAAGGTTTTGGTTTGTCGAATTAGGGGATGATTGCATTTTATCGCTTTCCTAGTGTTGTGTGTGATAGCGTTTTAGGTGCCTCAAACCTTAATGATGGAGTCTTAGGTGCCTTGAACCTTGATGATGGCGTCTTAGGTGCCTCGAACCTTGGTGATGGCGTCTTAGGTGCCTCGAACCTTGATGATGGCGTCTTAGGTGCCTCAAACCTTAATGATGGCGTCTTAGGTGCCTCGGACCTTGGTGATAGCGTCTTAGGTGCCTCAAACCTTGATGATGGCGTTTTAGGTGCCTTGAACCTTGATGATGGCGTCTTAGGAGCCTCAAACCTTGATGATGGGTGATCTGGAGGTATCAGCAACCGGCTGCTGCATCTGCCTACAGATATCGGGCTCCTCCTGCAAACACTGCCCCTGCTCCTGCTAAAGGCAAAGAGATGATTAACTATACGGGACAGGAATGTAATAACACGACTCCTTTTGCTCCCAGGAAACCAGCCGAGCCCAAACCGCGGGTCATAAATCTCGAAAACTTTGGAATGCCCCTGAATGACATCTTTAGGGGACTGGTGAAAGAAGGTTTCTTTGCGGCCTTTGGAGAATTTCCAACCCAGAAATCCGAATGCTCCGTGGATACTACAAAGTATTGTGCTTTTCATCAAGCTCACGGACATCGGCACCGAGTACCGCTTCACTCGAAAAAGGCAATCCAGGGGTTAATAGAGCAAGGAAAGTTGGAAGGCCCCGAAGGGCCTAACACGATCAAAAATCCTCTACGCCAAGGAACCATAATCGGGTGAATATGATTGAATGCGGAGAATCTTCGCATGACCATGAAGATCTTGATGAAGGTCCCCAAATACCGTGGCCAACCTCGTCGAGGATCCACGAATTCGGATTCCCCCTCAGCCTTGAGGATATCGAACGAATCAGCCCATCTTGGTCTCATGTCAAAGACTCCTTGCAAGAATACGAGGCCCGCTATTTCTCGGATGAAGGGAAGGCCGATACCGAAGAACTGGGGTTGTTCCGTTCAAAATATGAGAGGACCATTTACACAAGATGGTTAGAACAATCGAGAAGAATCGAACAAGAAAGCTTCCGGCGGGCGCTGTCTTGGGGCTTATCGGCAAAGAGGCCGAAGAGCATGCGGAGCTAGTACACTTACGCAAATTGGCTTTGGGAGAGCCCGAATATGATCCCGGAGAACGGCGAAGAATCGGAAGAGGAGGATTCCTTATATATCCTACACAGTGTCAAATACGTGCCACCCCTCTCACTCTTCCCGCAATTTACGGGAGGAGAAGGCGAGTCACAATTGCCACTTTCGGGAAGGGGAACATATGACAATTTTGCGGTTGCACGCACCCATATTCCCCAACGGGTTTGATCGGCGTTCCCTCTCGGCGAAATCCCGGTAGTATGGGAAGAAGATTAGGTGACGGCGATGATGATGATGATGACGAGAGTGAAGAGTCAACCGAGGCCCCGATCCGGAAACAATGCGGAACAATCATGCCGGAAATGAGCCCGTAGGAGCCGGGCACAATGGCTGGTTATCGGCAAGCGACGACGAAGAAACTTCGGAAGACGAATACGAGACCGAGGACATGAAGGCCATGAAGTTTCATGGATCTCGAGCACGTGGATGTCTTAGAATTCAACACTTGCCTACCATGCTTTGGGGAAAGGGTTTTCGGGTGTCCGATCCAGCCGCGTAGTCGAAGATCTGATCGAAAGAGAAAATTAACTCCCATCCACCCAAATGAGAAGATAACCACGGTTAGATCAAATCCACCCTGCAACAAAGTAACACTCCTTGTCGGGGTTACCCAAGAAGAGGTCACCTTCCCGAATGTATGTCGGCCTTTCGGAGAAGTCCTAGAAAGCGGCATGATACCGGGATGCGCCTCCCACACGTAACGCTATAATCATCTCCAACTCCGAGTATTACGTAAGGGAATCGGAATGGCTGCACTATCCAAGGGATGAAATCGAAAAGCCGCCGAGTCCCGACAATAGCGAATCTTGTTGCATGATAACTATGAGCAAGGCCGGCCATGAGAGTGAATCGGAGGACGCCCTAGCTGCGTGGACCATCCAAGGGGCAACAACACAACCCCAAACCCAAAAGCACGTGACTTGGGAAGCGGTTATAAGGGCCGCCCGGGAAGGAGCCGGTCTGGCTCGGCCCCTCACTTTGTCACTAGACTCCGTCGGGCCCAGGTGGCCAATAGCCAAAAGGGCTCCCCTATTGACCCTAGCGGCATTGAAGAAATCCGGTCAAGAGACGGCGATGAGGAAGTTAATCTGTTGACCCGATGCGGGCGAGATCTTCCAAGGAAATCCCAAGGCGAGATAAGAAGGCGCAGATCAAGCACCAAAAGAAGATCGCCGCCCCTATGCTAAAGGCAGTGAAACTCCGGACCACTGAAAAAGAGGATCCCGTGCTCACCCGGTTGAAGCAAACACGGGCCAACATTTCCCTCTGGTCTCTACTCACCTCGTCTTATCCCCATGGTGAAGTTTGGAAGAAAGCTTTGGCTCGCACTCTCGTGCCTATTGATGCTACTCCCGATGATGTGGTACGGTGATTGGAAACATCCACTACGGGAACATAATCACTTTCACGAGATCTCGACCTCCCTCAATTTGGGGCGATCATAATGAGCCTCTCTTCATCACGATCCAATTTGGATGAACGACGCCTCCTCGGGTCTGGTGGACAATGGGTCGGAATGAACATTCTTCCGGCAAAGATCATGAGCTTGCTTGATATCAAGACTACGAGACTTGAAGCCTTCTTCTCTCGCGATCAGCTTACGACTCAACATCCGAGCGGTCCTCGGAGTTGCTACTTTAGACCTCTGGTTTGGACGAAATTGATACTGTGGAATTCCGGGTTATCGACATCCCGATTACTTTCAATGCCTGTTTGAAGACCTTAGGCTGCACCAAGTCAAAGGGGTCGCCTCAAGCCTCCACCGGTGTGTGAAATTCGTCTCGAATGGGGATCGACGACCATTTACGGAGATTTAGTCACTTTAGAAGGCACGGATACGGGCGGAATACCTATTACGGAAATCCAAACATGACGAGGAAGGTCTCATGCTAACGGGCTTCACGGTCGAGCCTCCCAAGGCCCAAGTGTGCAACATAGATCTGACGGTCACTCGGGATAAAATCCCACGGTCTTGAAAATGATGAGAAAAATGAGCTATCTACGGCCTCGGTGCAGGGAAGCACCAACAAGGAACTCACAAACTCATCGAAGTGAAAGGACGAGAATACTCGCCACGGCACAGGATATGAAGCCTCCTCGGTGGACAACGCAAAGGGAAAAAGATTTGAAGGCTGCCACGAGGAAAGGTCCCGGTCGACAACCCTAAATCTCTCCCCTTCGGTCCTAATTTGGTGACTACTTTGTAAAGGGTCCCACACAACCGGGAAACATCACGAGCCGCTCCTACGGCGGGATGGCTAAAGCTACGGGATAGCCTCAACAAGTTCGGAAGGAACCAAGGCTAACCCGGTCAGTAGAATGTTCTGGACCTACCCAAGATACACAGGGCTACAGCTGCCATGAAGAGTGAGTATACCTTCGGGCGTGCGACACAGGTGGAGCAGGTTCGAGAAGCTCACAACCACTATTCCTACTTGCCCGGGAAGATCCGAAACCTGAATTGGGCGACGGTGCCAAAAGCTAAGGCCACGGAATTTCCCTCGAGATGATTGGGATGGTGCAGTTATGCGGCAATTGTTCGAAGAAGAAGTCCAGTGCCGGACACGATTGATCTCGGCTCGGTCCAAGAGATGATAGCGGCAATTGAGAAAGGAAAACAAAAACGGCCACGGTTCCGAGTCATGAGGCCACCAACGGCGATGCCGCTAAAGAATTGGGAAAACCTCTCGGGCCGTCCGCGACCAAGGAGGAAATGATCACCAAGCTTGGATTGGTCCCAGTCCCTTTGTGTCAATCTAGGACAAGTCCTCCCGGTCTCTCTTTGTTAAGATCGAGTCTCTAGGGTCGTCCGATGGCCTTACGCTGAAGACTACGAGTGCGTACAAGCTTGTATCCCTTTCGTTTTCAATGAAATGACGAACCTTTACGAGTATCCCTTGATTGCCACTTTAACTAATGATGAATTAATTAAAAAAAAAAAATTTTAATAATAATTCATTAGATAAAGAAAGCGAGACACATTAAACGAAAAAAAAATCAAACAACAAAAAAAAATCTTTAAGCGGGTTGTCAGGAAAGAGGAAAATCGAGCCCAAGGCCGAAGAGATTTTGACGAGTGTGAATTTGGGAGCTGCGGAAGAGCCTAAAAGACGCCTTGAGATTGGTGATTTCTTTGAAGGAATCGGAAAGGATGCTCTGCAAAGTCCTACAAAATCCTCAATTCAAAGAAAGTTGCCCTCTTCATCAAAGAAAACATCATGTGCGAGATACGGGTTGCCGTAGAAATCATCTCGAGATAATGGATCCCACTTCGAAGGGAATGTGAAAAGCTGGCGAGAATTCCGAATAACCCGTCACAAGTCATCTCCTACGGGCCCCCAGGCCAACGGAGCCGTCGAGGCGGCAAACAAGACTCTGGAAAATATCATCAGGAAAATGGGCATCCAAGGCGAGAGATTGGCAGAAGTTACACGCACTCTGGGGCTCTGAACATCGATCGAACGGCAGCAGGGAAACACCTTTTGCCCTCACATACGGAATGGAAGCCGTACTCCCAATCGAGCTAGAAATACCCTCGCTCAGGTATCTTGTTGGAAAGCCGGATCAACGAGGTCGAATGGCTCCGAGTCGCCATGACGAATTGGCCCTACTAGACGAACGCCGATTGAAGGCCATGGAACACATCCGGGCCTACCAAGGAAGAATGGCTAGAGCCTTCGACAAGAAAGTAAAGCATCGGGAGATCCGAGAAGGGGATCTCGTTTTAAAAGAAAAGCCCCCAGTCCGTATCAACCCCCTCGGCAAATGGGAGCATGTATGGGTCGGGCCATATGTCGTCCAGAAGATCTTCTCCGGAGGAGCCATGCAACTTGCAGACCTCGACGGGAATCCCTTTGTACACCCAGTGAATGGTGACAAGGCTGCGAGATACTACGCGTAAAACAAAAAAAGAGAAGAAAGAAGGAAAAGTGCTAAAAGAGTAATACCCAACTAGGTTGAAAACCCGAGAAGGGCGGCCTAGGTAAAAACGGGGTTGCACCAAAAAAAAAAAAAAAAAAAAAAAAAACAAAAAAAAAACAAAAAAAAACAAAAAAAAAAAAAAAAAACAAAAAAAAAAACAAAAAAAAAAAAAAAAAGAGAGTTCACCGAGGTTGAACTACGAAGACTGAGCTCCTCAAAATGAGGGGAACGTAGGCGGCGGAAACGGTTCGGTCTAAAGCACAAATAAAAGCCATACTTTGGCATCAATACAATTGATCGAGACCATGAAAGCGTCTCGAAAAACTCTAAAGCAATTCAAATATTCATTACAAGTTAAAAGCTCTTTGATGAGTCTAAGCCCGATTCATTCCTACAACGGCAACCTTTGCTAAAGGAAAACTAAGATACATAATCAAACTAATGTATGCGCCATGACAAGAAAGGGATACTCGGAAACCTCGGAGTCACTCGAAGCCACTCGTGCGGCCTCTCCCTTCTTCTTCCCCCTTGAGTCTTTCTTTTACGAGCAGGAAAGATGTCGGTGTTCCTCCTACCAAGCTGCGGGTATAGGAGACGGGGATCTATCAAACCGGCCTGCGTCGGGGCCTTAGTAGCCCTAGCGTCATCCCTCATCTCCTGTAGCCTAGGCGGTAGCATAGGAGCCCTCCTCTCCTGTCTCTTGACGTAAGCCTCATAGTCGGTCACGGCGTCTCCGCTCTGTCATGAGGGTTGGCCCTCGCCTCGGCCCTCCTCCTCTCGAAGCTTGATCGGGTCCTCCGCACCCACAATGGCCTCACGCCGTCTCAAAATAGCCACTGAGTCTCTCCCGGATGCCTCTCATACCAATCCAGTACAAGTGGTCGGGAACACCGGTCTCGGACGCTGAGAATGACAGGAGGAAAGGCATCATACCTCCATGCTCGGGAAAGAAATGGAAACAACGAGGGATCATCCATAGAAAGCAGGAGCCACCACCACGGTGGCTATATCATCAAAGTCCCTCAAAGGAACTGCTCCAGGCCAAAGCTGTCTCGGGAACTAAAGCCGGAATATAGAAGCTAGGCGAGAAAGCCCGGAAGCATGACCACGGGAGACCCGTCCTGAAGCACTCTGCGAGTCTCCACCCGCCTTGATGAGGCACCGAGGCCATCGATATCTTCGGTCTGGCGACCCGCCATCCAACGCTCCCACGAGCCACGATCATCAAAATCTACATCAACACCTCTCTGGCAAAAGTCGAGGCACGATCATATCGAGAGGTTTCCCGAAGAACCCCCAAACGCTCCATCGGCCACGGGGTCAAGAAAGCAGGGCTGCCCCGTGCATATACCGCCTTCGGTAGCTAATCTATCGAGAGCATGAAAAGTCTCCCCCGGAATCAAAGGAACGACATCTACGCCGGGCGACGGTGAGCGACGACATCCGGCGAGACCGATGGCAAATCCCGAAGGAATAGACCATGAACGGGGTGCCAAACATACAAAGTGCAAAGGCATCCCAATAGGCATCATCCACCAAACCTAGGCCCCTAAATGCATCGGGAAGACCGGAAATATCGAAATGATCGGGACCACGGATCATACCTTGCGCTTCCTCGGGGAAAAATGAAGGAGGACGCACAATCTGTCAACAAAAGAAGCCCCTCCGGGCAAGGGAACCGCTATCTCTTCCACCTCCGGACCTCCAAGCAAGGCCCGAAATTCTTCGACAGTCGGAACAATCTCGTTGAAGGAAAGGCAAAAGACATGCCTTCTAGTATCCCAAAATGATGAAGAAGCTCTCAAAAGCTCATAGTCCGGAATCAATTCCTTGAGAGACCATAAGCACTTCACCTTGTACCTTTCTTCAAAGAAGGACCTCCTCTCATGCATGATCTCCCGGGACCAATCCTTGAACTTGTTGAAGAATGACATTTGGGATTCTTGGGACAATTTTGATGGAGCTTTTCTAAAGTTTTCCATGGTTTTTCTCTCTTTCTCCCCGAAAATGGTTTGTTTTGAATTTGGAGGTTGAAGAGGATATTTGAATTTGAAATAAAGTGAGACAGATCTGAACCAAAATTAAAGGACAATGTCGGATCTGATCCCTATCCGCGCGGATAGGATTGCTTTCCATCGAAAAAATGCACCTTGCAGTCCAATTGCTACACCAAAGAGGAATATTCCGTCCCGGTTGCTCGAAACACTGTGCAAAAAAAAAACCTCCCAAACCGGTCCATTATACCAAACACCCTTGCCAAAAAAAAAAAAAAATCAAGGCTCATGCAACCTTTGCATTCATCTTGCATTGAATTCATAAAATAAAATCCTAAATTATTACATTCCAAAAAAAAAAGAGTGTGCAGAAAACAAAAACAAACATAAATAAAAGCCTAAATTATTACATCCAAAAACAAAAAGAAAAAAATGTGCATAAGGTGTACAAATCTAAATCTCAATCTCAAATCTCAAAAAAAAAAATCAATCGGAGTCTCCAGGCGCCCGATGTACGCCCCAGGCCCCTCTTGCGACTCGGGCCGCCTCCTCGGGAGCCACGAAAATCTCGGGCTCGAGAATCGTCCTCGTCTCCGAGAAAGAGGCTCATCGGGACCAACCGGCACGCTACGATAGGGCAAGCCGAGATCTGCGAAAAAATCGTATCCGAAGGTGAAGGCGTCGGACTCTGCACGTACGAAGACGACCCGCCATCTTGCCATACGTGTCCACTGCCCGTGTGGATCCCCGAGAATGACGTGATCCGAAGGCGGCACCGCGGGGATCAAGGAGAGGAGACAAAGGAGTCTACGAAGAAGTCTACGGCGAATAGGGGAAGCCTCCCGTCGACGGGCGCCGGCCGTGGTCGCCTCGCTCTAGCACGAGGAGCCCATAGCGACCATCCACGATGAATCTCTTGGCCCCGATCACTTGCTTCGTCGGCTTCTCGACGACCACCTCCAGAAAAGCTGCACAAAAGCAAAAGCGTCAAAAAAAAAAAAGGTGATGCTAAAGATGATGAAACAAAAGAAAGAAAAGAAGGGGAAAAGGTGAAGCCATACCTTCATACCGGACGAGGCCGGAAAGCTCGTGGAAGTCGCTCGGGTGAGGATCTGCACCCTCAATCGGACCCCATCCTGGATATAGGAAAAATCCGTCCAGGGTACCGCGGGATCCCAAGCCCCTCCTATCCCGAACACTGAGGCATCCTCGGCCTCCTCAAGACGAATGTCGCATATGGCTCAATCGCCACGAAATCCGAGAAGTCTTGGCCGGCTCGGTAATCATCCCAGTCACGGACCGATCGCTCGGAGTGCATCATATCGGCGGGAGGCTCCACCGGTGTCCTCAGGCGAGTTCACGCCATGCTTTGGCGCGTCACCCTCTCTCCCGAGATAATATGCATCGCGAGTCGAGACCTCTCGAATCCTCCCATTGCACGGTCCGGATCTCGGCGCCCTTCGGTGCGCCACCTCGAAGCGATCCCGGGGAAGAATATCATCCCCTCATCTGTCTCGGCCTCCGTCGAAGGAAGGCAATCCGCGTACACGAGTCGTACGCCCCTGGAGCTTATCTTCTCCGGGCATGCTTGGACCAAGGCATGGCCGGATACGCCCGGCGTACTCCGCCATTTGCCGCCACATCGTGACGATGGAAAAACTCCAACGCCCATACTGCGAAGGTAAAAATCCAATCAATCCGGTGCAAAAGAAAAGTGCGTGCTCAAAAAAAAAAAAGAGGAAAGCAAAAGAGAGCTTATACCTCCGGGGCAAACTCAAAGCGGTACAAAGAGCTCACGGCCTTAGTGGTACCTATCGAGCAAAATAAAGCTCGCCCGGCCGGCCCTCTCCCCACGAGACATCTCCGGCCGTCTCCATGTCCTCCAAGGACCTCAGCAAGGCAAAGGCGCCGTCCCCTCGGCATGCCCCAAGAGGGTGCTCGAAAAAGCAAACCACAAGAAGGCCACGGCAATCGATCGGCGCCTATCCTCTCCTCCCGGCCTCGTAGCTCGCTATGGTCTCCACAATCTTGCCGTAGACCACGGCATACTCCATCCCCATCCCTTTTTGGGAATAGGGAAAATCCCGAGAAGAGCACACGAGATCGGCATCGCTGTAGCCATCCCGCCACTCAATGCTGCGTCCATTAAAGGGACGGGCCCGTAATCGCGGCGTAATCGGAGGGCGTAACCGTAGCCTCGCCCCGGAAGAAGTGGAAGGTGTGGGTCGCGTCCCACCGATCTTTGCGCAGAGCAAACATCAAGCCCTTGCTCTTAGGGAACTTGACCGGTCCCTCGAAGCACTCGACGAACTCCCGAGCCCCGTCTCGACAACAATGCATCTCGGACTCGGCAAAGCTCCTCGGCCCGCATCAGGAAGCCGATCCCACAAGTCAATCACGGACTCCACCGATCCTCGAGTCTTCATTTTGTTGTTGCTCCGTCACAAAACGGTTTCCGCCACTGTAAAAAAAAAAAAAAAGAAAATGTCAAAAAAAAAAAAATTGCATTTGCATTTGCACAAAAAAAAAAAGAGCATACACATGCATTAAAAAAAAATTTCGACAGCATAACAGCATACAATGAGCATAGCCCCATTTTTCTCGCATAAAAGAAAACAGTTTTCAGCAAATCCCAATGCATTCATCAAAAAAAAAAAAGATGCATTCCTACGGAAGTAAAAACTCCGTCCCATTTTCATAAAATAACATGCATACCATCCATCATCTCAAAAAAAAAATTGCATACATGCATATCATCCATCTTACATGCAACGGGAGGAAAAATCCGTCCCACTTTTCAAAAAAAAATCCTAAACATACATACATCTCATATTGGCAAAATGCCCATTCTTTCCAAACAAAATGCATGCATTGCATCATTCATCAATATCAATATTCAATTTCAAAAAAAAAATCATCATCATCAACATGCAATATTCAATTTCAAAAAAAAAAAAAAAATCAATCACAATTTTCGAATTTTCACATGCAATTTTCGAATTAAAAAAAAAATGGCGAAAATGCCAATTCTTTTTCCCAAGCAAAATGCACATTTTGGGTTACTCACATAATCATCAAGATTCAAAGACAATGAACATCAATATTCAATTTCAAAAAAAAAAATTTCAAAAATCACCTAAAATTCAAATTTCAAACAAGAAATCAACAAAGGGATCAAAGGGTTTCAAAGTATACCGTTCGGAGATTCGAATCCGAAGCCCAATGTTGCCAAGCATCGGGGTAGGGCTCCTCCGCAATCGATTGCGAAAGATTGTAATGCCTCCTCATCCGGACGAGCTCCAATCGTCTCTCCGCCGCCGGGCCACGTCCTTGGCCTTGAAAAGCGCCTTCCCCGTGTTCCATTGCTCAAAAAATCGAAGAAATCGGAAGATTTTTGAAGCTTTTCTTGGCCAACAATGGCTTCTCCTCGGTTTTTTCTCTCTCTCTCGTAATTTTGAAAAAGCTGAATGGGGAAGAAGAAAAGGGCGTTGGCCCTAATTAATACCCACGATTTTCAGGTCCTATCAGCGCGGATAGGATTGCGAGGGTCAAAATGACCCTTTTGCCCCTTAAAATTTCAGGACTGCGCAATTCGGTCCCGACTTGACAGAGTTAACCAAAGTTAACCAAAGTCAGCCCCTTGTCAAGAAAATCACCTCCGGCGGTCAAACGTAAGACCGAGTCTCCCGAGAAAGATAACGAGATCCCGTATCTTTCATCAAAATCATCAAACGGCAAAAAACGTAAGACCGAGGTGCCAGAGAAAGATAACGAGATCCCGTATCTTTCATCAAAATCTTCCAGGCGGTCAAACGTAAGACCGATTTCCCCGAGAAAGATAACGGATCCCGTATCTTTCATCAAAATCATTCCGGCAGTCAAACGTAAGACCGAGTGACCCGAGAAAGATAACGGATCCCGTATCTTTCATCAAAATATTCCCCGGCAGTCAAACGTAAGACCGAGTGCCCCGAGAAAGATAACGAGATCCCGTATCTTTCATCAAAATCATCCCCCGGCAGTCAAACGTAAGACCGAGTGCCCCGAGAAAGATAACGAGATCCCGTATCTTTCATCAAAATCATTCACGGCGGTCAAACGTAAGGCCGAGTGCCCGAGAAAGATAACGAGATCCCGTATCTTTCATCAAAATCATTCCCGGCGATCAAACGTAAGACCGAGTGCTCGAGAAAGATAACGAGATCCCGAATCTTTCATCAAAATCCTTCCCCGGCAGTAAAACGTAAGACCGATTTCCCCGAGAAAGATAACGAGATCCCGTATCTTTCATCAAAATCTTTCCCGGCAGTCAAACGTAAGACCGATTTCCCAGACGAATACGTCTGATTTTTCCCAGCAAAGGCCAACGAAATCCCCAGCAAAATTAACGGAATCCCAAAAGCCAACGAAATCTCGAGTAAGACTCGAACTACGAAAGGGCTTGATTCCCACTAGGGATACGTAGGTAGCCTATCATTAGGTCCGGCCTGGCAAAAACGGTCACCCTCTCCTTCGGCGAGACGAGGTCCACCGAAAGGCCATTCCAAATTAAGGTCCGAGGCGCCTAAAAAGCCATCATCATTAAGGCCAGAGGCACCTAAAAAGCCATCATCACCCGGGGTTCGAGGCACCTAACGCCATCTCCAAGGTTCGAGGCACCTAAAAGGCCATCATCATCAAGGTTCGAGGCACCTAAACGCCATCTCCAAGGTTCGAGGCACCTAAAAACGCCATCTCGAGGTTTGAGGCACCTAAGACGCTATCACTAGGAAGCGATAAATCGCAATCATCCCCGAGAGACCAAAAATGATCATTCCTATCCCCGGCGGAGCGGATACCATCGGGCCAGAAGATGGTCATCTCTTATCCCCGAGTTTCTTTCCATGGCAAATCGGCTTGTAGAACTCGCTCATCGGGTTCGAGGCACCTAAAACGCCATTATCTCCAGGGTCAAAGACCCGAACTACGGCAGCTTGATTCCCATTCGGGATACGTAGGTAGCCTATCGCTAGGTTCAGCCACCCGATCACTCGATCATCCTGCCAAATATGGAGCCTTACTCTTATCGACGGACCCGCTTCCTTCGAAGCGCCGTGCGCCGAGGGCTGCGTAAGTGCTCCAATTTGAGCTTGTTAGAATTTTCGTTAGAAAATTAACGAGATTATAACATTTCTAACAATTCCTAACAATCCTAACCTTTCTAACAAAGTGAGGGTAAAATGGGCATTGTTATTTAAGGTTAAACCTCAAAAAGAATCTCAAAAAGCAAAACAAAAGGAATAAAACCACAAATAGCAATGGTTGGAAACACAAAAAGCATAATTTGAAATTGGGTAAATTACAAATAAGGGCCCAAAGTTTGCACCCCAGTTCACGGGATGGAGTCGATGTTCTAAATTTGGTAATTAAGGGTCTAAAGTTACCAAATGTTGGCAGTTGAGGGTTTTGTGGAATCGTCAATTTTTGGGTTAAATGCCCATGTGCGTGTCACGTGCCACTTATACGAGGATATTTTGGTCAAATTCCATGGGCTTTTGGTAATTTCGCAGTGGCTATATGAGGCTTGTAAATGATCCGATCAAAACATGAACGTAAAATGGAGGGTTTTCTTCTTTGATATGAACAGAGTTGAAGAAAGAGGGGAGTTGGAGAGTCAAAAGGAGAAATCAAAGAAGAAATCGAAGAAGAAATCAAAGGTGAAATCAAAGAAGAAATCGAATGATACAAGATGACATGGTCGAAACGAAAAATGAAGGGTTACGTAGGCCATGCTACACCGGTTTATGGTATGTTTACAATATTTGATTTTCAAAAGGGTAAATTACAAATAAGGGCCCAAAGTTTGTACCCGTTAGCGGGATGGGGTCGATGTTCTAAATTTGGTAATTAAGGGTCTAAAGTTACCAAATGTTGGCAATTGAGGGTTTTTGACGGAATCGTCAATTTTTGGGTTAAATGCCCGTATGCGTGTCACGTGCCACTTATACGAGGATATTTTGGTCAAATTCCATGGCGTCAAATTCAAAAACAAATCCCTTAAAATCCCAAAATTCCTCCTTAGTTAAAACCATGGATTTTTCTTCAATTGAGCGTGCTGTCGCATGAATAAGATTTGCGGGTGTGGGAAGATAGCTCGCATTGTTACATCGTGGACGGACAAGAATCCCGGCGAAGATTTCTTCAATGTGCAAGCGTGAAGGTAAAGTATTTTGTTCCTTGAACCCTAATAATCTCTAAAAAAAATTCTTGGGTTTTATGAATCCTTATACATTTGCAAAATTTTCGTTAAATTTCTTCCACTTTATGAATCCTTATACCTTGTAAACTCTTTTTGCGGGGTGAAAATTGTGGTTACTTTGCTTGGCTTGACCTTGAAATGTGTGGAAGGTTTATGGTGGTCATACCCGGATTACTAAGAAAGAGGAACATCATGGAACAAGAAATTGGAAGGCTCAAAAGAAGGGAAAAATTATTGGTGATTTTATTAATTTTGTCATGGGTGTTTTACTTTATGTTTGGGCCGAACAATTGAAGTTGTAGTTTTATTGTAGTTTGGTTTGGGTTGTATCAGCTTATGATGAAGGTTTTGAAATTGTAGTGTTATTGTAGTTTGGTTAGGGTTGTATTGGCTTATGATGGAAGTAACATGAATTGTTTATGAAATGAATCATTTGGTGAAAAAATACATGTTTGAATCATTTGGTGAAAAAATACATGTTTGAATCATTTGATGAACAAATACATGTTTGAATCATTTGGTGAACAAATACATGTTTGAATCAAATAATGTAACACATAAATCTTTAAAACCACTTAATCAAGATAAATAACACATCAACCATTCAACATATTTGTCCAAAAGATGATGTTCCAAATCCAAAATACAAGTCAAGGCCTAATATACTCCACAAGTTAGTTTCAAGTACCTTATGTCACATGCATCATACTAACATATGTCCAAAAAGTTTTCAACAAGGCTATTCAAAAGAGAATCAAATCTGCCCATATGATTTTGTTGTCCAAAAGAATCAAAACAAAAGTGGTGGTGCTTGTTCACTTCTTCTTTTTCCCTGGTGCATTAGATGTTGCACAAATCTTCTTTGTGACCTCCTTGAGATTCTTCACCGGGAACAAACAACTTGCCACCCCACCTCAATATGGCCTTGTAAATTACTTGATGTCCCGATGTTACTACTTCTTCCTTGTTCACCACTAACTAAAATGCTTTATTAAATCTGGGATCGTGTACCTTCATTACGGTATGAACTTTGCATAACGCACGGTGCTGAGAGAATTTGAAGACAAGGAGGCATTGGATGAAAGAGATTGTTGAGAACACGTTGGTGGTGGATTGGGACATGGTAGTAGCTGTGAGCTTTTGCAATTTCATCATCTTCTGTGCGCAGTCGATGACTCCGCTTCCACCTTTTTGAACTTAAACCTACATTTCCTCGATGGCTACATTAGATATTAGGAAGCCGTATGAGTCACGATGATGCTTCCTGTCCCTCTGCCTTGCTTTGCTCCGCTTGTTTTCCCATGTAGTTGGTGATGATGGAAGCCTTTCTCCTTCCCTTTTTCCACATTCTTATGCTTCTCCTCTTATTGCGCGCCTTCTTTTTGTCTCGCCCTTCTTGCTTTGGATTGTGGTGGTGCTTGTGGTGGTGCTTTTGTTCCTTGTGGTGGTTCTTGTGGTGGTGCTTGTGGTGGTGCTTGTGGTGGTGCTTGTGGTGGTTGAGTAGGAACACGAAACAAGGGTTCACAACAAGAGGAGTAAGTAATAATGTCAAATAAAATGAGTGTATTAGCTTTAAACACTCAGCATGTACATTGGATTGTGCTTCTTTTGTTCCTTGTGGTGGTGCTTGTGGTGGTGCTTGTTGTGGTTGAGTAGGAACTGAAAGCGAGTTCACAACAAAATCATATGGCGGAGTAAGTATTAATGTCAAATTTCATTTATTAGAAAATGGACTCACGTATCACGTTGGATTGTGGTGGTGCTTGTGGTGGTTGGTTTTTCTTCTTTCTCTTCTATTTGCAGACAACCCACTTTTGTTGTGGCGGCATCCTACAAAGGCCGCATCTCATGGCTTTGTTATGTACCCTTTCTTACTTAGCTTTTGAGTAGCTTGCTCAGGTATCCTCTTCCTCCTTTGTGGTGGTGCTATGCGGTTTGTGGTGCAGTCCTTGTGCCCCCTCTTCGCCTCCTTACTCACTTGTTGTAATCCTTGGATTAGTCTTCCTCCTAGCCTTCTTAGGTGGAACTACCGAGGCTGAACCCTTCTATGTTGGTGATGGAAAAACAGGGGGTAATCCGGTGCTTTAGGCCACATTTGTGGGATCATCCGTACGGGGATTAATAAGAAAAGAGTACACACTTCAAGTAAGTACTGGCTACAGCCAACGAGGGTCTACATAGTTCTCGACCTCTTCTTCCGGGTTCAAGAACATGCAGAGATATGGCATGGATTGCTAAGGTATGCCTGATAAATCCCATTTACGCATGCTGCTAACTCATTTGCCTCAAATTAACAGCGAGATGCTTGACTCATTCGTGATACATGCTGACTTGAAATTTTCCCCTACCGGTGATGTTGGAATACGATCGAGTGACCCTTTTTCTTCCTTTTTTTTTTCCAACTCCTTGTGGATCTTTGGACACAATCTAAGCCCCTTCCATTTATTTGTTCTTTGCTTGTCCAGACTTCTCCTCTGAAATCGGCCATTAAGCAGATTCCTAATTGTCTCGAAGACAAGCAAGAATAGGTTTGTCTCTAGTGCTTCAAAGTATGGAAGCTATTGAAGCTTCGGTAGCCAGGTTATTCAAGAGAATGTCACACTTTAGTGTTGGTTTTGAAATGAGACCTAGACCGATGGTTTGGAGGTTTATCGAGAAAACCAATTGAAACAATCCATGTTATAGGCCTTGCAATCTCATCCCATAATCAACTTAGAAACCTTCTTTTCGGTTGTTGCACAATAGCCTGCATTCCACAATTGGTCTCTGTAAACTAAGCCTACTGAATCCTGCGGTCCTCATGTTGGCTAACATGTCGCATGACTACATAAATCTCATGTTACGCATTAGGCATTATAGTAACTACATTTGCATCCTATCGAGTCCCTTTTGCTTGTCAGGACATGACAACATACTCACTGCATCATCTAATATTTCCAAATCATCAACCATTAACCCCTAATGAACCAATTCCATTGTGTCTTTGGTTTCCAGGATTCAACAATGGCATAAGCGAAAAGGATACCAATTGTTGTTAGGATCAATCCCGCATGCCTTTGCGCTAACAATTGCCCTCCATGTTCTCCCCTTTAAAAAGCAAACCGTCGAAACAAAAAAACCTTCCTACAACATTTAAAACCCATTTTCAGAGTCCCACCCAAACAAACATAGGAACCTTTGGAAAATGTGGTTGCTTTCACGAATTAACACTTGCATCCTGTTCTGTTTATACCAGCATTACCTATCTGTACTTCTCCTGGATTTCTAACCTACTAAGCTCTTGCGAGCATAATCCGTAACTTAGCATATTGGTCAACCACACTCCATGATTATCTCAAAAGCCTTCTTCTTGTAAACTCCTATATGAAGATTTGCCGCGCAGTACCGAAATATTCTTACTATACTTATTGAAAATGGAATTCTTAAAAGCCTTCGCAGGTTGTGTTGGATTGGCCCTCCAATCATTCACATGATTCTTTGCTAACCAAGCAGGAGTCAGAAAACGAGAATGGTAATGTACGGGGCGTGTAGTGGTTAGTGTTAAAGAGTTTTAATGACAAGGTTTGTCCGCATCCCTTGGCATGTAGAGGCATACTGATAACCGGGGACAATGGATTCTCGCAATCTTGGCTCTAACCCTAGTTGTACCATTCTTCACAAATCTTAATTTGTCTTCCCTCCAGGAAACTTTGAATGCTTTTTAATTGCGAGCCTTGGCACCTTATGATTTCTTGCAAATTCCATCTTCAATTCAAAGCGAGGATTCTCCATATCGATCTTGGCATTAAACACTCTCCCAACATCTCTATTTACTTGTTTGTCATCATCACTTTCATAAATCTTTCAAGCCCATCATCTGAACCCTCATACTCGTAGGAGCAACATTTTTACCGCTTTACTCCTGCACTAGTATGACCAATCTACCATCTTTTTCCTTTATCTTTTGCGGAGGAGCCCGAGGAACTTCTTGTTTTCTTGACTCCTTATTAACCTCAACCTCATAATTCATATCACCATCGGTCCATCACGTACGTACTCACTATCATTGGAGATTTTCAAGTTCGGGATCATCACAAGCTTCAATCAAATAAGTCATTAACATTGGAAATTGGCATCTCAGCGGACCCCCCCAATTATTTCCATCAATTTGTATATGTAGATTACTAAAAGTAAACATCGATCTTCAATATCACATGCTTCGAGCAAACACAAGTCATCCAATAGACCCCGATATTCCCATTATTTCCATCAACCCCTGGCTCCTCCTTATCTAATTCCACATATAACTCTGCAATCCTTTTACTATTATGTAAATAGAACATAGCTATATCAGCATTGCCTCATTATCAATTCCCTTGGCAATTCTAAAGTTATTAAACCCGCATCCTGTCTCTCGCTATCGATTCCACATATAATTTTGGAACATTGTGTAATTTCGGTATTAATCCCTGACCTCCTTCACCATTAGCTTAAGCTCTAACATGGACATGCGAGTCATCCTCAAGAGTAGCTCGAGCAGAGTCACATTCCCCACATATAAGGCGGAAATAGGGCCATCATAAAGTGACCCCCGTGATGAAGGCTTAATGGTAAAAAATTGTGGTGATTCGCACACAATAAACAATAAACACCAACAAAGTCCATATAAGATTTTAAAAACTACAACACTATGCAATAAACCACTAAATCAATTATATAGAGAGTATTCATTTTCCCACGGTTTCAAAAAGAACTGATTTTTGAAAATCAAAGATGTGTATGAAGCATATGGCATAAAGCGGTGTAGCATGGCCTATGCAAGGCCCTTCATTTTTCGTTTCGACCATGTCATCTTGTATCATTCGATTTCTTCTTTGATTTCACCTTTGATTTCTTCTTCGATTTCTTCTTTGATTTCTCCTTTTGACTCTCCCGACTCCCTCTTTCTTGTGCAGAAATATTCGTATCAAGAAGAAAACCCTCCATTTTACGTTCATGTTTTGATCGGCGGATCATTCTGACCTCATATAGCCACAAAAATTACCAAAAGCCCATTGGAATTTGACCAAAATATCCTCGTATAAGTGGCACGTGACACAGCAACATGGGCATTTAACCCAAAAATTGACGATTAAAGTCAAAAAAACCCTCAATTACTTGCCAACATTTGGTAACTTTAGACTTCTTGCAATTACCAAATTTAGAACATCGAGACCCACGTCCTGTGATGACGGGGTGCAAACTTTGGGCCCTTATTTGTAATTTACCCTTTTCAAAAATACTGTTCTTTTTGTGAAGTGAGAAAATGATACTCTATATAATTGATTTAGGGTTTATTCTTGTAGTGTTTGTAGTTTTTAAAATCTTATATGGACTTTGTTGGTGTTTATTGTTTATTGTGTGCGAGAATCACACAATTTTTTACCATTAAGCTTCATCATGGGGGTCACTTTATAGATGGCCCTATTTCGGTTTATAGGGGAATGTGACTTGGTTTAGACGTTACCTTGAGGATATTTAGCATTGTCCGTGTATTTTAGAGCTTAAATTTGAATGGTGAAGGAGAAATTTGGGATTAATACTGAAAATTACACAATGTTCCAAAAATTATATGTGGAATCGAGATAAGAGAGACAGGGGAGTTGTTAATAACTTTAGAATTGTCGAGAATGATAATGAGGCATGTGATATAGCTATGTTCATTACATAATAGTAAAAGGATTGCGGAGTTATATGTGGAATTAGATAAGGAGACGGGGTTGATGGAAATAATGGGAATCTGCTGGGGAGTACGAACGATGACCAGTAGTAAACATTTCTTTGAAGCATGTGATATTGAATCGATGTTTACTTTTAGTAATCTACATTGGGTTGATAGGAAATAATGAGAAAGTCTGTTGATGCCATTGCAAATCATTAATGACTTATT
>JAFEMH010004974.1:0-183414 GCA_022495995.1 Adenophora triphylla var. japonica | reverse complement strand
AATAATTGTGTGTGGGGGGGGGGGGGGTTGGTTTGTCCAAAGCGTTAAAATTCCTATTTTATCCCTTCATTGAAACTTATTTTTCTTTATTAATTGAATTATTGTGTGAAGTAGTGTAAGATAGAGCAACATTAAATAAGGGCAATCTTGACAATTTTATCATAAATTTAGGGTATCAATTGTATTGCTTAAAATCTGTGAAAAGTCAAAAAGCGACAGTTATTTTGGACGGGAATTTTGTATATCATTAATAAAATAAGAAACTCAATTATTGAAAAAAAATATATTAAAAACTCGAGTCATCTTCTCAAACTTGGTAGAAAATAGGACAATCAATCTTGCCCATTTTGTCCTATGATAATGAGGTTCAAGAAGGATGTGAACCCTTACATACACAAAGCAAAAGCCACCTATTCTAATTCTAAACATCACACACATACTTAACGGTGAAAATAAATAATCTCATACAGCAACATTACTGACCATATTTGTTTGACATAAAGCCACTTGATGGCAGCATGGAACTCCTCAACTTGTAAAGATGACGGGTTTTGGGGGCACTCCCACCCAAATTTCCTTGTGAAACAGGCAAAAAGCAAGGCAGTCTCCATTTACTCAGAATCCGAGGAGTCATCTACAGTTGAGCTTTTTCGTACGTTTCTTGTTTGGGCTTTCGGCTTGGCCGTTAGAGAAGATTCACCTTCAAACCGGATTACTTGAGTTTTAGCTAGTCTC
The DNA here is from genome assembly GCA_022495995.1 of Adenophora triphylla var. japonica. Taxonomy (NCBI): domain Eukaryota; kingdom Viridiplantae; phylum Streptophyta; class Magnoliopsida; order Asterales; family Campanulaceae; genus Adenophora; species Adenophora triphylla. Next base: position 182,679 of record JAFEMH010004974.1, on the reverse strand, counting down.
TCCTCCAGCTCCTCTGTACTGAAAGAATCTGTCCCACCAAGCTCATCAAATCCCACCTAGCAAACATTTACCATAGTTAATACTCCCTCCGTCCCAAAAATAAATATCCAAAAAAAAAAAATTCAAATTTGCTCTTGATCTCCGTCCCAAATGAATGTCCAAAAAATTCAAATCTTCTCTTGATCAAGAGCAGATTTGAAAACTTTTTGGACATTCATTTTTGGACAGAGGTAGTAACAAAGTAGTAAGAGTAAGAAGGAAATTGTAACTATTAATCACTAGGTCCGTGTATCCTTCCTCACAACATACCACATAATCATCCACTTTCGCATTTCTTATGAGGGCAATGGTCGGAAGCACAATTATCTTGAGCTTCTCAGTCAAGAATGGACTTTTCTCTGCATTAATTTTTATAAATCGTGTCTCGATATGCTGCTTCGCCAATATGCTCAAATGCTTGTCCACTACCTGCAATTGAAATGTAAAAGTTACTAGTAATTCTTTGTTTTCAAGTCTTGAAATTTCGGAAGAGCAGAATTATGCTAAGACAGTATAACACTTACTCCCTCCGTCCCATCTCAAACCGGACTTTTTGCCATTTTCGTTCGTCCCACCTCAAACCGGACTACTCAAAATTGCAAAGGTTTTATGCTTTTATATTCAATGAGACCCACTTGTCATACTCACAACAACAATTTACTTACTATTCCTCCCACTCATTCTCTCTCATATTTTTCTTTTCATACTCACAACACCTCCTCCCACTCATTCTCTCTCCTAATTTTCCTTAAACGTTGTGCCCAAAAAGTTAATACAGTTTGAGGTAGGACGGAGGAAGTATAGAACAAAATAGAAAACTCAACACTGACTACTAAACCAGGTGGAGAGAAGTGATCAGAAGTTATTGTTGGTCAATTTGCAAGTCCTTGCTTGCGTGGTTGATCACGATCTAGTTCTCACTAAACTTCAAAATGGAACCACCACACACCTTCAATTACAATGTGGGCCTTTATTTGAAGTCCAAAGATGAATCTAGCTTATAACACCAACAGCATTGTTTGGACGATGACCCCTCCGTCCCAAAATAATCTTCCCACTTTTTTTTTATCGTCAATATGAAGGTAATTTGAGCAATAATTTAAGGTTAATTTAATTATCCTAATGAAAACTTAAAACTTTTTATTGATATAACATTATAAATACTACCAATAACAAGTTTTAGATTTTATTAGGATAATTAAATGGACCTAAATTTAGTGCTCAGTAACCTTCATATTAACGACAAGAAAAGTAGGAAGATCATTTTGGGACAGAGGGAGTAGTCAACTAACAGACAACATTTATTGGTGGAAGTAGTCTTCATACTTGCACAAGATTGTAAAGGAAATAGTCCAATCAAACTTCTAAATATAACTAGTACGGAGTGCATGGTAAAATCCACTCTACTGAATTTGGCATTTGTTTTACACAGTAAACACATGCAAACCTTGTATGACTGATGCAAACTATATCTCCATTACAACTAGACTTATCTTAGGTTTCTAACAACAATCCAATTGTATTCAGTAAGAAAGCTTGGATAGCTTCCCTGAGATCAAATAACATTTTATAGTTTGTTAATCATGCACATTTTCTCTTTATTGGCTTGTACAAGCTATGTTTCCCTCCTTTTGAGCAAAAGATTTTAGATAGCTGAATGAAGTAAATTATTTGAGTATAATGGGAAATATTCAAAGATTATATTCAAAAGATTTTAGGCTAATTACCCTATAAGATCCTTGTGAAGTTTATTTGGGTTACTTCATTGCACGCTAGAATAGCAAAACACAGAAAATATGTTTTTCTGTGATATTTGATCTATGGCATAAGCTTGTTAACTTGTTAAGCGGACCTTGTGTGTTAAATGGTTGTCTTGTTTTAGAGTCTCGTAACGATATGGTGATCAAGACATTTTCTGGCCTGGTTCTAGGTTTGATTCATGTTTGTGGCCAGATAATCTGCCAAACATTGATGAAAGATTCTTTTCTGGTCTTGATGCAAGTTTTTGCAGAACCTTAGGGAGCTTGAGACACTGGGAATAATTTGTGATTATGTAGAAAACTAAAATAAATTTTCAAGGATACCTTGATTTAGATGTTACTGTGCTATGGGCTAGAAACTGAAGACTCTCCTTGAATTTCCTTATCATATGCTATCAAGGAATTCTTTTGCTCCATTGTATTGCCTAGAAAAAAATAAGTCACAAAGTTAAAATCCATGAACTATTTGTCCTATTGGATCGGCAGGAAAGCAACTTTATTGAACTGAAGTGGTCAGCTAGCTCTTCACATGAGTAAAACAACCTAACCTAAATCCCTAGTGGTGTCAAGTGGCATGATATTTGTATAGACTCCCCGCCTACGATCGTACAGCTGTGATCACCATTAATCATGAGTTTGAAACAGTTGGATGGCTCCGTGGTGCCGGATGAGCTCCCTACTGTAAACTCAAGGCTCCTCAGAAGCAAGCTTTCCCCAGGTTAGTCTTTCCCATAGACGGTAAGAAGGGAAAGGAGAGCTACTCAGCCTACTCAGTTACTTTTTCAAATGAAGCCACTGAACTGAAAGAAGGCCATCTTCTCCTCGATGAAAAGAAGCACATCAATGAGTTAACCAAGAGATCAGCACATCAATTCAATTACCCAATTCATGGACTTCAAGAATAAACTAGTACATGTCTGGCCAACTCTAGAAGAAAAGAAAGTTCTAAAGATCAGGCACTGGTTCATTCCAAAAATTCAGTGATTCCTTACAAGTATTGAGGAGCCATCCCTTCCTTCAGGAAATTCATTATCAATTCCCACTTCACTCAACCAGTTTCGCTTCTGAATGTGCAGCTACTTATGTTATTATAACTTATAAGAGAAAGAAAATTCAATGGACTTCCATGAGAGAAAAAAAGAACTTTCCTTATTTAATATGAATTTGTCGGTAATCAGTAGCCTTGGCTTCAACAGGAGCGGATAGGATGCTCTCACTAGTACTGAATGAAAAGGAAGTCTTATATCCAACAACAGATACGCATTCAGTAGCGGTTTTTCCTCCATCTACTCATACAAGAGCACCACTGACAAGCAGCCTATTCTGATTGAATTACCTACACTGCCAACTCTAAGAGCAGATAGGAAACTGGGGTTATTGCCTCAAGCCTAAACCTTAAGGGGCCTTTTTATCTATGCACTCACTAACAAATTCATTAAGCTTTTCCAGGAATATGAATAGTTTTTCATAACAGGTCTCAGTCCAAGGAAAGTCATTCCAGCCCTGCTTAAAATTAAGCATGTCTATCATTCTATTTCGCACATGCGAAAAAGAGTTCGCTTAAGACTTATTTAAAATGGGAGGGGGGGGGGGTTACTACTACGACCGATTGAAAGAACACGCCTTGATTTCATTTTGGAATGCCACAAAAACAATGTCAACTTTGATTGAAAAGTCAAGCTCAAATGACAAGATTCAAGAGGTACTACATTGTCAAGTTACAATTACATCCCCGACTGATTGAAAGAACAAGCCTTCATTTTTGTGATGATCATAATGATCTTTAAAACATCTACAATGATACATAAACCTAAAGCTTTTCATATTGTGAATAGTAGTGTATGGCTGTGAAGAAATTACATTATTTAAGGTAGTACTGTGAATAGAATTGACAGACCTACGTCTACAGCTACTTCTTCACAATTTGCAGATCTAGTTAAAGCAACAAATGACATCCCTCCCAACTATCAGCATCATAGGGACCAAAATGATTCTTGCATCTTCGGTTTGTTTCATGCATTGTGCGCCAGTTCGGTTGGTTAAAGGGTTTTTTTTTTTTTGAGCTTATCAGTGAAAAAAATGGTTTTTTTTTTTTTAAATTCTCTATATAGTTATGCTGAGAAAATACCAATATGAAGATCCTAAACCCTAGAACATATGTATGTGATAGAAGGAGATAAGGAGGAACCTTGCAAGGCCAATTTTCACGAAAGAAATGGCAGACGACGCGGTCGCTAGCTTTAACAATGGAAAAGAATTCCTTTTCGTTATGGATCTCGGAGTATTCGCCGTGGCCAAGGGCAACCCAACGGCTACGCTTCTCAGCCATCTTCTTCATCTGCTGCAACCGTCGCTCTCGGAGGACCTCAATGTCTTCGAGGTCAAGCCGATCCAAGGCGGAGATCTCTTCATCGATACTGTCTTCTACGGCTTTGGCGACCGTCAGAACTTGCTTCTCTATGATCTGCCACAAACAAATGAGAATTAACCTCTATTAACTTTCATCATATATATGTATGCACATACAGAGGGAGAGAGAGAAAGAGAGAGAGGCAGAAATGCAGTACCTCTTGAACCTTATCCGCCATTGATGTAGTAGTTGAAGATGTAATTCGCAAACTGAAATTGGAAATGGCAATGGAAATTGGAGGGGGAGGGTCCGGATCTCCGCGCAGGTTGATTGAATTGGGAGAACGGACTGGAGAGCGGAGGTGAAAGATTGATGGGAAGACAATGAATCAGTGAATCATTTATATTTTTTCAAAATGCTCACTTCGTCTACACTCTCGTCAAAAATCTAACTAAAGCTAGTAATGTGACTTCACTTAACTAACTTTCGTTAGGAAATAATATAAATTATTCCTTATGAAATACTATGAGCTAATGACGTGTTATACTAATTAACTTGTAATCTTCAACATCTAGGTGAAGAACTTAACGAAATTCAGTCATATGATGTCAAATAGCTAATTTTCATTAAATATTTAGCAAATTTATTGATGGGGTAAGCAGATTTTAAAAAATTATGAAACTTCGATGAGGAAATTTTGAAACAAAAAAAGTTAAGTAATCATATTTTTAAAATGACTAAATTTTAGTGACTAAAATATACTTCCTCCGTCCCGGCCCAATGTAGACTTTTTTTTTCCTTTTTGGTCTGTCCCAGCCGTATGTAGACTCTCCAAAATGGAAGGGAATCTTTACTATTTTTCTCAGTCAGTCATTGTATCTCCATTTTACTTTTACACTCACAACACCAATCAAATCACTATTCCTCCCACTTATTTTTTCTTCTATTTAATTTTTCATACTCATAACATTTTCTTCCGCTTTTTATCTTTTTTACTTTTCCTTTCCTTAATCTATGTGCCTAAATATTTAGTCTACATTGGGCCGGGATGGAGGGAGTATGATTTTTGTCTTCCATTAAAAAAAAAAAATTGTTTCACAAAAGTTGGCAAATTAGTCCAAAACGACCGACCCAAGAGACAAAAATTACAAGAATGGCCAAAGAATTTGGAAACTCCAATCCTGCACCAAAATGGTCCTTACTGAAAATACATTTGGGCCCAGTCTTGTATAAGATGGAGTCGGACTGTGTGTTGAATTGTGATGAAGATTAGTCCGACTTCATCGTAATAATAAGTTAGGCTCAAGATTATTTTAGTATTACAGCCCAAAAAATAAAAGCATATGAATATTTATTTTAGGACGAAAAAAAAAAAAAGTAACACATAGAATACACCCCACATAAATAAATAAAGTACATCTATATTGAATTGAATTGAATGTAATTACATCTACTTTGGGTTACAGGAAATATTTGTGATATTTAAATTGGAACCAAATTATTACAAATTAAATAAATGGCCCTAAGAGCCCAGCCCACATATCAACTCAGGTTCCACCATGGAGTGGGTCTCATGGACTCATATGGGTTTAACAACTCCTGGAAAGCCCACCTTAGGCCTACACATTTTGAGGTTACAATTATTCCAAAATTAACTCACTTTCTTTTTTTTAATTTATACTCCATCCTTCCTGAATCCTGAAAGATTGTCCTATTTACTATTTTGACTTGTTCCAAAAAGTATGTCCTATTTTTAAACTTAGACATGAATGTTAGTACAAATCTACTAAGGTACAAGAAGGTGAAGCTCTTCCTTAATAATTCCTTAATAATTGCAAAATGTACAACAGGACAATCTTTTAAGGAATGAGAGAGTATTAATGAGTGGCGTACTCAAAATTTCAAATTTTTGTAGCATAAGACCATCCCCATCAGTGACCCTGACCCAACCCAACCTCAAATAAAATATTAATTTCTCTCACTTCCATATACACACTTTCAACCTTATATAATTTATACTCCCATCAGTGACCTCGACCCAACCCAACCCAACCTTTTAAAAATAAAATTAATATATAAAATATATTAATTTTAAAAATATATTTATATAAATACAAAATCAAAATAATTTGATCAAAAAAAGAAAAAAAGAAAATGCACAATCGGGGTCAACCTCAGGGCAACCAATTGCCCAAGGTCACCAATTTTGGTGACTTTCCTTGCTTTTTTTTTTTTTTTTTTTGGGTGACTCTCCCATGGAGAGTCACTGATGTGAGTAGTCTAATGGTCGGGCGGACTTTCGAAACAGTAAAATTTACATCAATTTTAATTAATTATGGTGCGGCGGAGCAGTAAAGAGATGAAAGGAGTGGGCCTTTGTTTGAATTAATAGGTGCCTAAAATTAGGATAAGCAAAATGCGATAGGGTGAAGAAATAATGAAAGCGATTGGTTTACTCATGAAAATTCTCATATCATATCGTTGTGGAAATCTAGCGATGCTAAAAAAAAAAAATCACTCACCGAGGGTTATCAAGCTAGATATAAAACATGATTGACCACGATCTAAAATCTTTGATGGTGATATACAAAATAAGGCATCGTTAGGGGTGGGAGCTCTTCCCCCCAAAAGTGTCATAATCATCAATCCATTATTTGATTGTATAAACATTGAACATAGAGATAGATTTGAGGTTTTGGGAGGAAGAGAGTGAGAGAGTGGACCTGAATTTGGTTGAAATGAAAGGCTTCCTTTGTATTTATAGTAAGTATGGGCTTTATTCCTAAAGTCCATGATAAAACATTTGCTTGTATAGGTTGTCATATTCTCCATAATACCTTTTATGTCCTATTTTCATAAGGAAAATTGCAAATAAAATCAATGTACTTTTCAGTTTTTGCGATTTTCATCACTAAACTAATATTTTTTGCATACAACACATTAAACTAATTTATTTTTGCTTACAACACATTAAACTAATTTATTTTTGCATCCTTGATCATATTTACTAACTGGATTAGTTTTTTCCGTTAAATAGACATGTGTCATTCCATTTGACATTTTTTTCAGGGGTATTTTTGGTATTTAGGTATTAAGAGTAAACTTTAATCTATAGGGTTTAATTTTCTTTTTATAAACCATAGGGGTTGAATTGAAAAGAAAAAAAAAAGAAAAATAACCTAAATTGAACTCTCTCCCCTCTCTGTCTCCCTCTTCCTCCCCCACTTCCACGGCAGCCTCCCCTCCCCTCTCATTCGGTCATTCTTACTCATCCTCTTTCTACCCTTTTGTCTCCCTCTTCCTCCCCCACTTTCATGGCAGCCATCTCTCCCCCACTTCGCCGGCGATTTTTCGATCATCAGGCACACTCAAATAGGTTCTTTTTTTAATGGGTCGATCTTAATTTGATTTCTGATCGTGGGTGAAAATTCTTGTTGAGGCCCATATCCAGGCTTGCTTTTGGTAAATTTGAAAGTAGAAGGAAAACCAATCAACCTATAGCATCTTTCTTTAGTGTGATTGTTCTTTCCACAGTGAATACATGTCTCTCTTTCCTTTCTTTTGTTAACAAACATGACAGAAGCTTACAAAGAACGATTGTTTTGGATTTTGGGCATCTTCTGTCTTTCTTCTCTTAACACCATGGAGTAAACTTTATCCAGAAAAGGAAAAGGAGTCATGAGAATAATCTGACCCCTAACATGCTCAAACACCTCATTGACCCCCACAAGATATTTGAAGAAATGATCTGATTGTTGGACATCAGCCATTGTTTTGATAGCATTGCAAGTGCACAGCTCACAGGTACATGTTGGCAAAGGCATATAGTTGTGAAGCTCTTTCCACATGCCATTGAGACTAGTGAAATGATGCCATGACGGAGCATGGTTCCTTGTTACAGGGCGAGTTCTTCTTGAAGATGGTAAATCCTTACATTATTAGGTTGATCAATCTTGCTTTGATCCTATTCCATATTTCATGGCCGAGATTCAATGTAGAATATAATAGCATATATTTCATTTGAAAGCAGAGTTAATCATCCAAGAGGTGATAACAGGTGTTGCAGCTTGATCAATCCAGCAGGGGTAAACAGTGTCTTTACTATCGAGTGCAGTAATAGTACCATCAATCAATCCTAGCTTGTTCTTAACTATTATGCTTCTAATGAACCTCTTAGACCAAGTAAGATAATTAGTCTCATCCAAGGGAGAAGTGATGATTACAACATTAGTGTTGTGGTTAGAGGGAAGTAAATAGTAAGGACTGATAGGAATTTCATGAGGTTTTAGATTTGAGGTGGTTGATCCAATAGTAAAATTAACATCATCTTCACTAATATTATCAGACATATTGATCAAATATTAATTCCTGTTGAGACAAGAGAATTTGAAAAAGAAAGAAAACAAAAAAAAAATCAGTAACAGACCAAAGTTAAAATGACAGGAGAAAATTATAAAGAAAATGATGGAAAAAGTTGTTTGAGACAATTTATCGAACACTGGATGATTAAGATATAAATTGAGCTGATAAAGAAGAAAGAGTGTTAATCTTCTTCTGAATGAATTAAAGTGATAATATAATCTATCAGAATCAATGCTCTGATACCATGTAAAAGATATGAGTAGCGGAATTCATAATAGATGAAGTTGATAATAATGAGATTGAATTGAATGAAGTTTGAATGAGGAACAAGAACTTGCAGAAAAATAAATACAAATATAAGAGGACAGTGGTTTTAACCTTGCTATATTCAGTATGAAAACAAATTTTCTCTATGTGTTTACAATGGATGAGAATGGCTCCTATTTATACACTAAGAAATCTATACATACACACATACATCTATACAAGAATCTAATAACAAATGTTTATTCCTTTCTCTCTCTCTGCCACCTGCAGTATATGCATGCACCATCCAAAATGGATCTTCTAGAATAATTTGCTGACTTGCTTCATCCATGTCATTTGATGACCTGACATTCCTTTGATGAGTTGTGTTGTGATGTGGTTATGGGTGTCATAAATATGTGGCAACATCCTCTCTATTTCCTTTACTAATTTGAGAAATGGTCTGTTTTCAATTTCCATAGCTCAATTTCGATTGACAAACCAATCGACATGACCAAATCGGTGACCCCAACCGATTCATCTATCGAACTAAAACATGTTAATCAACTTCATCTCCGCCTTTCCCCTTCCCCCTCCCCCACCTCCCATCTCTCTTTAATTCTACCCCATTCCTCTTCCCCACCTACGAGAAACCCTTCCCTTCCTACTGCCTTCCCCACACTTTCCCCCTCCCATCCTCCTATCATCTCTTCTCTTATTCTGCCCCGCCTTCCCACGCCCCACTTATTCCTGCACCACTCTTAGTCATGGTCAAACTAAACAGATTCCCACATTTGGGTAAGAGGTTTATAAAAACCAGTTGTGAGGTTTTAATGATTTTTCAAATGTGATTTCAAAATTCTTTTTTCTTTTCGAATTCTGCCCGAATCTGGGGTTTTAATGATTTGGGGTACGAGGGATTGAATCAACTGGTTAGATTGCAGCTTGGTTACAGTGGTGGTATGGTTAGATAATGTTAACTTTGATGGTGGTGGTGATTGTTACATTTAATGGAAAAGATGGCATAATTGAAAACAAAAGTAAATATTTAGATCTAAAGTAAAAAATAAAAGATAAATGGTGACATATGAAAAGATTATTAAGTCAGGATCTATTTAGAACAAGTTAAACACACAAAAAGTTAACGGTAAGTGAACTATCGAAAAATACCCCTTATAATTTGATCAAATGCTCTGCACATGACCATTTAAAAGGAAAAAACTTTGTTAGTAAAAGTGAGTATGTGACCATGGATTCAAAAATAAATTAGTTTAATGTGTTGTATGCAATAAATTAGTTTAATGTGTTGCATGCAGATATAATTAGGTTAGTGGTGAAACGCGCAAAAACTGAATAGTACAGTGATTTTATTTGCAATTTTTACTTTTCATAATGATCATTTTATTTTCATGGTATTGCATATTTATCATATATCAAAAGTATCCATTTTGCTCTTTATGCATATCGTATTTATCATAAAATTTTCTATGGCCACATATGTTATAATCAACATTATTCATGAATTATTGATTGAACTTGTGGTAAATTCAATTGATTCAAGGTGATTTTGTTTTAACGAATCAGTGCACAATAATCGCATAGCAAATCAAAGTCATGCAATACCCTATTCCGTACTCCATCTGTCGTGAAATAATCTTTCCATATTTTTCATTATTACTATAAATAAATTTTGAACAATTATTTTAGATTGATTTAATTATCCTAATGAAAATGTAAAACTTGTTATTGATATTATTGTTGATGGTTTATCAATTACAAGTTTTAAATTTACATTATTATAATTAAATTAATTTATAATTATTTCTCAAAGTTCCTTTAAATTAACGGAAGAAAAAGTAGAAATATTATTTTGCAACAGAATAGGGTATTTGGTTATGTTATTGGTTTGATGTATATCGTCTAAAGAGATTGAATGACCTAATAAATTTATGTATACTCCCTCCCTCTGTCCATTACAATGGTTATAAAAACTGAATGGACTGAAACTAAAAAAAATGTAGTAAATATCAAATATAAAGTGGTAGTAGGAATATTTTACTTTAAATGAGCGTTACAAGTGGATCTCATGTACATGACTAAACATCTCACCACAATCAATTCCGACCCATTGAGTTTTCCAATCACCAACCAATCGTGTCTTGTGTTGTTCAAAATACCCATCTGACCTGTGCTTATAAGTAACTATCCACATGGAATGAATGATATTGGTATCAGGTGGATGGGGCACCAACTCCCACGTCTTATCTATATAATATTAAAGCAGAAGAAAATGCCGTGCCCACAGCTTGCCACGTGGACTTATGACGTGGAATTCCACGTGGCGATTTCTCATTCGTCAATCGTCATCCATTCTATTTAGTAATTAGTAATTTTCAATTTTTAAATTAAATTTTTAAATACATATAAATGTGAATTTGTGTTTGTTTGTTGAGATTAGGATTGATTGACTTTGGGAGTCCAATAACTTACTGTGAGCAAAAGCAAAAAACGTGGAAGTTAGTCAAATGTAGTATATCTCTTATTAATAATTAGTAATTTTTGAAATTTAAAAGAGATGTCAGAATTCACATGTGAGTTAGCAGTTGTTGTGTTTAAGAGTTTCAATTGCACAATAACTCTAAATTTATGCTTCTGATCATACCTTTAACCATAAATTTCGAATGCAGTTTCTAGAAATCAATAGAAATTAGAATTATTTGAAAATAAAAAGTATGATTCATTTAACTTCTATCTAAAATTCAAACTTGGATGGATAAGTGATGATTTTAAATTCATCTATCTTAAACACTGATAAAAGATAATTTTATTTACACAATTCTTAAAAATAAAAAACTCAACAACCCTACCATTCTATTTCTTTCAATACCTGCCACCGTCTTTCTCCTGCTCTCCTGCGACACATTCAACACATTCAGGTAATTGCAATATTCTCAATTCGCAACTTATTATTATCGTCTTTAAGTATTGTATTTTCATGGCGCTCCAACTGGTCTGTATTGATAAATTATATTTTAGGTTTCTTAATCACAGTTTAATAATTAACTTGTACTCCGAAAATTACAAATTGTAGAATTTTCAGTCAACTTAAGTATAGTACTAAAGTGTATAAGATCAAGTTTGATGTAATAATTTACTCTTAACTAAACTGAACTGTCCTTTGAATTAAATTTGTTCTCATGTTAATTTTTTCTGATATGAAACGTCCAATATTAAGTTTATTGATGGTTTAACCAATTTATATCACAGGTAACCAGTGATCATGCTTCTTTAGAAAACCATTTTCCTTATAAACACATGGCTGATGGGTCAAAGAGTCTGTGTCCCAAGTTTTCTCAGCGAACAGGTATGCTTAGATTACTGTTTTAAGTGCCCAATATTTTATATAAGCATTCTGGAGACTTCTAACAATTGTTTTTGAGAAAGTATCTTGTGCAACCTAAGCAAGCAGAATAATATGCACAATTCAAGTTTTCAAAGAAAATATTTATCAAAAGTGAAGTTTGTCTCTACAATGCTATATAAATGCACTACTTTCTTTATTATCGTTTTTCTTTTATCTCCCTTTGCAATGTGTATATTGCTCATATATATGTGTGTGTGTGTGTAGCACTTTTGAACAAATATGCATTTTTTGAAAACCATTTAGTATGAAAAGTTGAAAAAAGAGAAGACAACTGAATTTTGACTTTTATGATTGACTCACAAGTTTATTTTATCGCAGTAAAATGCACAAGTGCTTTTCCCAACATAAGTACTCTGATAAATGCACTATTTCATTTATATGTTATTGGATTTTGTTTTTTGGTGCTCATTTCCGGTTGCGAATTTGATTTGTAGAAGTAGTTATCCTTTGTGGTGATAGAAGTGAATATAACCAAACAGTGACTTTGAGATAACTATTTGTTGACTGAAGAAGTTGAATGAGATTGTTCGTCTTTTGGCACGGAGCTGAGATTCTATCTCAAGTATAATTATTTTATCTAACGTTCTTGTTTTATTAAAGCAAGAGATGAAGGTAGGTTCTCATGCTGTTAAAATTTCAATGATATTTACTTCGTCTTCCTGAAAGTAAGAGTCAAGATATACCTGAAGATAACAATTTTTTGAACTATTCTACATTGGTGTTAGAGATAAGGGATCCCAGTAGAACTAACATTAGCATATTGTGAAATTTTTTTTGAAAAGCACAGTGTAAATGGAGCATGTTTATGTACCAATATGTTTTAGCAATAAAAGATTATCTATAATCACAAGTATTAGCATGACCATTTATGTTTTGTATTGTTGTTGAATTTTTGTTGTGTATGTTTAGCTTCACAAGCACGTGATCAAAAGCCCCAAGAGGCATAGCTCTAGCAAGAGTCAGAGCCCAGATAGAAAAAATTTAGTTTTGTATTGTTGTTGAATTTTTTTTTATATATTTTGAAGTGTTCAAGTGTTAATTTAGTTTTGACTCAGTTAGTGCTGGGATTGGTATTCTTGGGGAAGGCTGGAGCCTGGAGATGGAGAGGTCAACTACTTGTAAGTATGCATGTGTTCGTGCCATGTAGTAGCATAGGCCAAAAAAAAAATTTGAAAATGCCCAAGCCTAGGCTACCTGCACCAGGTTCAAAAGGGAAACGGGGATCTGAGCCCAAATCTTCTGCCCTTTGTGCAGTACTTGTAAGTATACCCCTCCATCCAGAAAAGAATGCCCATTATTGTAAAACAACCCCCCTCCATGATGTCAAATGGACATTTATTTTGGCTTGATTGAAAATAGTAGTAAAATATTTATTTGTTCCATACTAAATATTGCACATCTCTCTTTGGTTCATATCAAAAACTAAATATTGTTTTCAAAAAGCAAAAACTAATATTAGCATAATTTTTTATTATAGGTGATATTGGAAAATGGTTGATATGAAGACTGATGTGAATTAGTACAGTGAAAAAAGTGAGTGGTTGTGTAAGTGAGGGACAATGACAGGAGGGAACATCAAAATTTGGCTCACCGTATCTCTCATGAAAGAAGGACAAAGAAAAGTGCCTTGAATAAATAGCCTCAATATGCCCGTCGAATTTCGACGGGTTACTCACTAGTTTTTAATAAGAGCTGTAAACTCATTAAACATGGCTAATTTTCAATTAGGGTCATTTAGAGTATCAATAGGAGAGCGGGGAAGGGGAGATTCAATTATAGACGCAAGAAGATTAAATTGGACCTTAGGCTTATGAATACCCCTCATGCTCTGAGTAACTGAGTAGTTGGCCGAACACTAGGCGGCGGAGAAGTGGGCAGCTTGTGAGGATAAGAGGTCAGCCCAATGGTGGTAGGGTCAAAATATGTGTGTGGCGAAGGGGGAGGAGATGCCACGAGCTGAACTGTCAGAGGAGTAGGTTGCGAGGCAGACTCGGCCCAATGTTGGACGACAAAAGGAGACAGAGCACAATCTAAGAAATCATAGGTGGGTTTGGCCGAATTTGGCAAGGAAGAAACAAGAAAGGTTTCCTCATCAATCAAAACATGTCGATTTATAATAATTGGAACGAGAGGACAAGTCAAAACACTCAAATCCCCGATGATTAGTCAGATACCCTAAAAAACACATGGAGTAGAACGGGCCTGAAGTTTATTAATTTTTGTAGAAGGAAACAACGGATAACATAGACTCCCAAACACTCAGAGATGATCATAGGATGGATCCCGCGCATAACGCATGATAAGGGGAGATTAAATGATAAAGACATGTTAAGATGGACATTTAAGAGATATGTGGCCATTTGAGTTGTATGGTGCCAAAAAATTGGCGGAAGAGGTGCATGAGCTAATAATATGCGAATAATGTTATTAAAGGTACAAATTTTTTGCTCAGCCGTTCCATTTTGAGAAGAATTATAAGGACAACAGAGACAGAAATCAAGACCATTTGTTTGCAAATATTTCAAAAATGTGCATTATAAAACTCACGCACATTATCACATTGAATGGTTTTATGTCACTTTCAAATAGAGTGCGTATGTAAGCACGAAAATAAAGAAAAGTAGTGTACACCTCTGATTTATTGGCGATAGGAAACAACCACAGAAACTTAGAGTAATCATCTAAAAAGAAAACGTAATAATGATGCACAGATGAACTCAAAACTGGAGACGTCCATAAATCATTATGAATAATAGCAAAAGGCATATGCGTTCCAGAATAAGAAGAAATAAAAGGTAGTCTAATATGTTTACCAAGAGAACAAACATGACAAAGTTTAGAAAAACTAGAAGTTCGACAATCTATAAATTTATTCTTCCTAAAAGAATCCACAATTGGTGTGCCAGGATAACCCAACCTCTCGTGCCATAAACTAGACGACAAAGTAATAAAAGCTAAAGAAGGACTTGCAGAAGCGATAGTGACTGGATAAAGATCTCCCCGACTCTCACATCTCATTAGGCGCCTCCCCGTCAGAAAATCCTTCACGGAAAAACCAAACAAATCAAAATCAATAGTGACCGAATTATCAGTTGTAAATTTACGGACAAATATTTAATTTTTAATGATATCCGGAGCAGGAAGAACATTCTTTAAAGAAAGAGGCGGCGAAGGAGATTGTAACTGAGTGTGACCATAACAACTAATTGGAATAGAAGTGCCATTACCTATGGTGATACCGTGTTTAGTGCTCAAATTAAAATAAGGCGTAAGAGTACCTGACGAAGAGGTTATGTGTGATGTATCACCGGTGTCCATAAACCAATTTGGAGGAGGCAGAGCAAGGCCCAAAGTGTGCATAGCTGCTTCAACGTCCGTAGGAGTAGTGGGACCATTCACAGTATAAGCCTGTGCCGGCCGCTGCCCAAGAACACCGCTGGCTGACTGCGGCTGCATGTGAGAAGGAGCTGGAGCCCTTGGTCACGACCCTTGATTTGTGGGATAAGGGCAAGGTGACACGGCGCAAGGCCATCCCCAATTTCTGCCTCATGCCTGTTGTCTAGGCGCACCCCAAGCAGGTTGCCATGCCGAGAAAAGCTCAGAACCACGGCCACCTAATGTTGCTCATGTACCTGTGCGCTGATCCCCTTTACCATTATTTTTGTTCTTACCAGCCGCCTAGCTAGTGCCCCTATTCTGAGAATGAGAACCACCACTAGCCTGCGAAGGCGAAAAGGTAGAATCAAGGGCAGTAGAGAGCGGTGCAGCAGCCCTAGCAACCAAGACCACACCTGTAGCAACTTTCTTTTAGAGACCCGCTTCTTCAAGTGCCAACATCGATTTGGCCTGATGAAACTGAGGAATAGGATCAATTTGTTGGAGGAGAGTAGCAACTCCATTGTATGCCTCTGTTAGGCCAACCACCATCTGCAAAACCAACCTATCATTGGAGACGGGGAAACCCACGTTCTTAAGTTGATCCACCAACTGTTTAAGGCGTTGACAATATGCAGAAGTTGAAGGAAAAGAGCCCATCAAGGTATGAGAAAATTCATGTTCAAGAGCCATTGCCCGCGAGGGGTAGACATATTAATGGACAGATTGAAGAAACCGTGAGGGAAGAGAAGAAATAAAAAACAACAAAAGAGAGAGAGAGAGAGAGAGAGAGAGAGAGAGAAAGAGAGAGGCACAGCAAAAAAAGACCTACATCTCTCCTGATATCATGAAATAATATTTTTTATACCTTTTTATTCTATATCAAAGACTATATATAATTACAAATGTCCTATCTATACTTGTCAACCAAGTTAGGACTTGTTTGGTAACCAAATTAAGATCTTAATTAGGAGCAAATTAAGGAATTTTTGAAATAAGATTGTTTGATAAGGAAAAATAAAATCACTTAAAAATTAATTAAGAAACTCTTAAAAATCGATCTGATTTTTAAGCGGGGCAGGGGAGTCTTAACTCTTATCTATTAACACGCTAAGGGGGGAAGGGTTTTATAACTTTTCCAAATATGATCAAATCACCCCTCCTTCACTTATAAACACGCCGCTTCTTTGTCTGCGCCATATCCTCTTCTTTACTCTTGCAGTCTTGTGCCATATCCATCCCTCCAACTGTAATAATCCTAATTTTTAATTCATTTATTTAGTAATTATTATTTTCTAAATTGATTATTTAGGTTATTTGATTAAATATTGGACTATTTCTTTTCCTAGATGAATTAGGTAAGTGGGCTCAGGTTACCTAAATTGGGTTTCCTTTATGGACTTGGACTTGAATTGGTTGGGCTTAGGATTAGGAAACCTAAGTATAATTATATTTCATTAATCCTAGAGCCTCTTGGTATTTTATAACGGACAAAAGTCTCTTGGTATTTTATAAAGGATGAAAGTCTCTTGATATTTTATAACGGATAAAAGTCTCTTGGTATTTTATAACGGATGAAAGTCTCTTGGTATTTTAAAACGGATGAAAGTCTCTTGATATTTTTTAACGGACGAAAGTTCTTCACTATTTAAACGGCAAAAGAGAATTAGGGAGAGAGCCGCATAGAGAGGAACGACAGAGAAAGAGAGCCAAGTAGAGAGAGAGAGCGATGCAGAGACCGAGAAGAGAGAGAGGGAGGCCGGCTAGAGGAAGAAGAAGGAGGAAGAACTCCATTGTTGTGTGTTCGAGGTCCAAACTAAGGTAAGGTCATCTCTTCTTGTTTTGATTCATAAGATTGAAAACCCTAGAAACCCTAGGGGTATTTTGGTAACCGAAAGGGTTAAGGGTTAACCTTTAGAGGAGTTAAAAGAGAACCTTTTGTATGATTGTAGATTCGTGCGAGGATTCGTTGCAAGGATAGTGCAATAAATCGAGGTAAGGGATTATGCATCATTTAAGTTAATTGATTTCCGCTCCGTTTCATTATGTAGGCTTTCGCATATTTCTTGGCGATATACGTTCCTTTGATACGTAAAAGCTGACCTCGCGTCAGTATTTGTTTTGACTCCCTCGTCTACCGTTATTTGCTAATCTTTTGTTGTTCGTTTGCTAAATCGTTCTTTTGGTTTCGTAAATACGGAAATTTTTTTGTCATTGTGAAAATTCGTATTTTGTATAAAATGAGTTTTGAAATGATATGATTTTTGTTCCATCAATGATCACTAAGTTAGACAACCTGCTTTGGCGGGGTATATTTGATATTTGGCCTTCGGGCAAACTTAGTTCACCGCTTCAAAATTAGTGGTGGGGTGTTCCGGATACACTGTTTAGGATTCTGCGGAGTCATTTTGTTCCCTTGTGGAATTTTGTTTGATAAGGTCAGTGGACCACTTGTGTGATCATGATGTCTTTGAATGATTTGATTATCTACCGCTGGTATGGGACAGTTGTAGATAATTAGATCACTCGAGTCAACTTTGTTCAACTTATCAGTCCTTTGAAATTTCTAAAATCTGTGAGTGGTTTAGTTAGTTAAACTGGTATGGGACGGTTTTAAATAAGTAAACCATTCGAGTCAGTTTGATTCGATTTTGTCATCATTTGAACCTCCAAAATATTTTCAACTCAATTAGTGTAACCGCTGAGGTATTTTTGAAAGATATGTGATTTTGAGATTTGGTAAATAATGATTTCGAATTTGTAATTTGTTATGTCTTCGATTATTATTTGGAATTTGTATCGTTTGATATTCCTTCAGGTCAACTCCTCCTTAGTAACCGGAGGGGTTGTATATGAACTTACTGGGCATTGTCCGCTCACCCTTTCATACTCTTTTTCTTCCAGGTATTAAATAGGAAGAATGTGATTCGATTCAGGAGCATTTCATAAGGAGTTCAAGGATCATTTTAGTTTATTTCAGTTTAGACTCTTTAGTCGGTTATTTCAGTTATTTGAGAGTTTGTAAGACTTTAAAGATTTTGTTGGATTTTAGTTACCGTTATTTGGTTTTGAATTATTATTTATATTGAAGAATTATTATTATTATTTTTGTGGAAATTCGGGTCGTTACACCAACGATTCATCAATCATCATTCTCAAGGTTAAGGTATGTCACCGCTTCTCTGATCATTCCTCCTCTTCTCTTGCGTGTAAATTTATCTATATTATGAAGATGGTGGATTCGTAGAAGCATGCTCTCTTTAGATTTATTGATGTTTTGTTGTTGATTGATTTGATGAGATTTGGAGTATGTTAATAAACTGATTGTTGTGTTTTTTTCTTGATCTGATTTTCAAATCCTTTTGGCAGTATATTCAATTTTGTTCTTTTATTACTCTAGAATTCAAAGAGAGAAAATTTATGAGTATAGGAATACCATAGATCTGCTATAGCCGAGAACATGGGAGGGACTTGCCAAATCTCCCCACAAAAAATTGCAGCAGCTTTCCTGATGTCCTCATCTTTAATATGTTCCCATGGCTCGCGTTGTATCACCTTAATTTAAGAATGACATCTCATTAGATTTTTTCTTTTTGCAACATCTGCAACTTCATGGCCATGTTTGAATATAGTTATACTCCATCATAGAAAGGAGGAAGAACATATAGGTTTCCAAAAGATATATGGGCCGAAACTTAGTTATGATCACAAAATAAATCAAAGAAGGGAAAAGAAAACATTCTTAATTAAGGAGCCATATAAGATTGAAAACCTACATCAATTTGTTGCTGGTTTAGGCCACCATCTGCATGTATAAATATATATCCATTTGTTGCATTTGCATTAGCATTAGGGAGATCTGATAGAATTATTGAACAAACTGTAAATGAAGTCATGATAGACTTTTGAACAAATTTGCAACTTTGATTTTTCTTATGGTTTGAAGTTCTTTTTATCAACTAAATAGTGTTTTTATTGTTAAACAATATATATCCAATTTTGCATTAGAGATGTAAAACAATATATTTAGGCTTATAATTTAAGAGGTCAAAAATAGCTAACAAGAAGTATATGTAGAAATAACTGCTAATTGGAAAGACCCGGATATATGCAAGATGTTCATTGAGTTATGTGTGAAAGAATCTTCCGAGACAGGTTACAGTGGAGCTAGTCTCAAAAAGGAATCATGGGACAGTATGTGGACTGCTTTTAGGGAGAAGAAAGGTGTTGACTTCAATAAAAAACAATTAAAGAATCGGTGGGAGTATCTGAAGAAAAAATATATTGCATAGGCTAAATGAATTAGCAAAACGGGAAATGTGTACAATTCAGTAACTAATACTATTACAATGAGTTCAGAGGAGTGGGATGAATACATTAAGGTATGTTTCAAAAATATATCAAGCATTTATATTTTTTCATCCGTTCCTAAATGATTGTAGATTTTTGTTCTTGATCAAGAACAAAAAAGATCATTAATTTGAGTGGGATGACTAGATAAAAATAGTAGTATTTTTAAAGATAAATTTTTACATACTGTTTGGATTTTCAATTGACAGGCTAATCCAAATGCAAATCAATTTCGATATAAAGGATTGCAATATCACAAGGAACTGAGTAAAATATTTGATGGTTTAACAGCAACCGGAAAAACAGCATGGAGTCCAGCAATGCAAGGATTACCTACAGATGAACTTAGGTCTTCGTCTCAAATACCAATTGATTTAGAGTCAGAGTTTCTTGATACATCAGTAGTTGAACCAAAAGAAGACTTAATACCAACTGTCAAGCGTCGTAAGAGATGCAAAGATGAAGATCTTAATGGCTCCTTGGTGAAAGTATTGAAGACATTGGAAGAGTCTGATGGACCAAATATAGAAGAATGCAACAAGATTTTGAATGAAACTTTAGAGGTGACCGATATGATATACCACCCTCCGTCCCATGATAATATATAAACTTTTCTTTTTGGGCGTCCCATAATAATATATACTTTCCTAAAATGGAAAGGAATCTTTACTATTCCCTTTACTCATTCTCTCTCCTACATTATTTTAATACTCACATCACCATTATAATTTACTATTCTCTCCACTCATTCTTCACAACACTTTCAATATAATAATTCCTCCTTAATTTCCGTGCAAAACCCAAAAGTCTATAAATTTCTGGGACGGAGGGAGTATACTGTAGCTTGCAGCATTTTTTGCCATGGTAAGGCATATAAAGAGCAATGGATGATGTTGAGCCAAAAGCCTAAAGACGTTAGTAAGCAATGGATTGAGTTAAATGGTAAAAAGATGGGATATCTCTAAATATGAGTAATGAGGTTTGATAAGAACTATTCAATTATATTAGTTTTAGTTATTAAGTTTAGAAATGAGCTTTATGGGACTTATTAGAGTAACATGACAAATTAGGTATTCTAAATAGCTGCAAATTACTTTTTTATTAGATATTCATTATTTATATTTTCTTGGTTGGTAATAGATTGATTGTTTTCAACGATTATATTTTGTTTTGTTATATTACAATTCTATTATGCAATTTTCATTTATTTAGCTCATATTCTTATGTGCGTATTATTTTGATTTACAGCATGGTTAATGAAAAGCGAAAGAAAGCAATAAAGATTATTGCTTTAATATTAATTGCTAAAATAATACTTAAAAAGCGAATTGGACTCAAGCCAGATACTGATTCAATGCTCACCGGGTCTGCATATCTACAAGAAATTCTTAATGGGAATGATGCACATTGTCAGGAAACACTGAGAATGAGCAAAAGAGCATTTTTAGAATTATGTGCATATTTTCAAAATAGAGGTTGGTTGAAAAATAGTCGTTACATATCTTTGGAAGAAAAGATGGCAATGTTTTTTATAACAATAAGTCACAATCTTCGAAATCGCATTGTGAAACGAAGATTTAATCATTCGACACATACAATACATACATACATACTTGATACTTCCATGAAGTTTTAATAGCAATGCTGAAGTTTTCGAAAGAGATGATCGTTTCAAACACAAATGATCTAGACTTGTCTCAAAGTGCATCCATTAACGTCTAAGAGAATTTTTTTTCGGTAATTGTTAAATGCTAGATTTATAATGTAGTTTTAGGTATTTTATTTGTACAATTATTTAATAAATTTTCTAATGGATTTAGGGTGTTGTGGGTGAACTCGATGGAACTCTAATCAGTGTTGTTGTACCATCAGATGAACAAGTGCCATAAAGAGGACGAGAGAAGGGAGAATGTTATCAAAATGTACTGGCCATTTGTAATTTTGATATGATTTTCACTTATATTTTAGCTAGTTGGGAAGGAGTGGCACATGATTCAAGGGTGCTTTCAGATAGTATCAATGATTCCATAAATAATTTTCCACTTCCTTCGCATGGTAAAATAAATTTGTTATATTAACAAGTTGGTTATGAAATTATATTTTATTACCTAGATACTTATAAGATTTAGCTTTTGCAGATGAATATTACTTGTGTGATGCAGCTTATACGCATACTCGTTGGTTTATGACTCCTTATCGAAACATACGATACTGGTTATCTGATTTTCGACGTGGTGGGAGTGCTAGAACAAGAGAAGAGTTGTTCAATCAGTCACATGCCAAACTAAGAAATGTGATTGAACGTTCTTTTGGAGTATTAAAAGCACATTTTCCAATTGTGATTGCTTGCACTGCTATTCATAATTTCATTCGAAGATATAAAGCACCGGATTCATTTTTTGAAGAATTTAATGATGTGAATACTCCAATTGAGAATGACCAACAAAATGATAACAATGTAGCAAATGCGGGAGGGGTTGGATCTAGAGTAGTTGATCAAAATTTCATGCTTAATCTGCGAGAACAAATTGCAACACAATTGTTCAACTCTGAAATTTGAAATTTGATTTAGTTATTTTTTGTAATTTAATATTTTTATATATTATTTATAAAACTGGAGTTAGTTGTTTTAAGATAAATTATATGTATTGAAATTATTTTCTTATCGGGTTTTGTGCTAACAAGTCAGGAAAAAAAAAAGATAAACAATGATTCTATTATATTAATATTAATGGATATGTGAAGTTGACTTGATTTTATGTTATGGTATGATCATTGAGATGATTTAATAAAGTTTCATAGGATAAATTTGAATTTTTTTTTAATTTCAGATATTTAGGATTGTCGTTATTAAACACAATAATCAATTTCAGCACTTAATTTTAAGATTAACACAAATAAATTTTCAGCTCTTAAAATTCAGAAACTTAATTGTTCCAGGCTTTCAACTCTACTTTTTCAGATATAAGTTTTCAGAGCTTAATTTTCAATTTTATCAAACAGACCCTTAGATAAACTATGAAAACTAGATAACTATATAAAAAAAATTAGATCACTATTATGTAAAAGAAATTAGATCACTATATAAAGATACAATGATAACTATACAAAATAATATCACTCTAATACTAAGGCTCCGTTTGTTTCGGGGAAAATGACTTTCGGAAAATGATTTCCTGAAAAATGTTTTCCGAAAAAGAAAAACGTTTTTCGAAAATGTGAAAAACGTTTTCCGGAAAATGAGGAAGATGTTTTCCTGGAAAACAACTTCCTTAGGAAAATGGGGAAAACGTTTTCCGGAAAATGAAGATGTTTTTCGGAAAATTATTATTATTATTATTATTATTATTATTATTATTATTATTATTATTATTATTATTATTATTATTATTATTATTATTATTATTATTATTATTATTATTATTATTATTATTATTATTATTATTATTATTATTATTATTATTATTACTATTATTTTATTATTATTTTATTATTATTTTATTATTATTTTATTATTGTTTTATTATTTTATTATTATTATTATTATTATTATTATTATTATTATTATTATTATTATTATTTTATTATTATTTTATTATTATTATTATTATTATTTTATCATTATTTTATTATTATTTTATTATTATTTTATTATCATTTTATTTTTATTATTATTATTATTATTATTTTATTATTATTGTTATTATTATTTTATTATTATTTTTTTTATATATTATTATTATAATTATTTTATTATTTTATTATTTTTTTATTATTATTTTATTATTTTATTATTATTTTTTATTATTATTTATTTTTTATTGTTTTTTTATTATTTATTATTATTATTATTATTTTATTATTATTATTATTATTATTATTATTATTATTATTATTATTATTATTATTATTATTATTATTATTATTATTAAAATATTATCCATCCACTTTTTTTACACCATTTTCCGGAAAACAACTTCCTTAGGAAAAATCCGGAAAACGTTTTCCTTAGAAACGGCGGAAAATGTTTTCCGAAAAATATTTTCTCCATTTTCTGAAAAACTACCAAACACCGGAAAATGGGGAACACGTTTTCCGAAAAATAAACATGTTTCAAAGAAAATGGGAAAAACGTTTTCCGAAAAATTATCAAATACCGAAAAATGGAAAAAACGTTTTTCGAAAAACGTTTTTCTCTCATTTGCCTGAAAACAAACGGGGCCTAATACTAGGGCGATATTCTAAAAAGAATTACACAACCACAACACAAGGCTTTGGTTTTGTCCTTAAAATAAACAACCCACGTGAAGTAAAAGCATGTAGTTTTTGGTGGGCCTTGGACGGAATCCATCCTACTCTCCTTTCGTCTCGTCCCAAAATTTCAGAAAATAATTAATTTAGTTAAATTAAAAATTTTGTTATTAATACATCAATAAAATATTAGCAATGATAAGTTTGAAATTTACTAAATAAACATTATGTGGAAGACCATAATTGATTATAAGAAAACTAAATAATATTAATTAATTTGTTATGAATGATCACATTTAATTTGATAAAAATAAGAAGATGATTATGAGTGGATGTCTATGTCTGCCTCACACAGACGCAAATAGTAGTTGGGATATTGATTATGTAAGAAAAATCAACATTCAAGACTCTTTAATCACCTAATCCACAACTAAGGACTACATTAATATTTCTCTCCTGTTAATGGCAACAAACTTTATGATGCTAGCATATGAAAATTTGATCTGCTGGCTAGAGCTCATGACTTTCAATCTGGAGGTTATGGGTTCGATCCCTTCAAAAGTTAGAGGGAAGACTTTCTCTTCCTATAATTTATCTCCTAGGCGCTTCTGTGCGTACATGTGTGTGTATGTGTGTGTGAGTAGTGAAAAAAAAAAAACTTTATGATGCTAATCCAATATAGAAAGGGGGGCAAATAGCACTTTACTATTGTCTCCAAGTTTATAAGAAGTTGCAATTTAGAATTTAATGTTATAGTTTTTATAATAATGTAGTATATTATATTCACGTTTATTGCAATTCAAGATAAAAATGAATGTCACTTAACGAAATCTAATAAAATAGACAAAAAAAATGTGACGGCATTTATTCACATCAGCCACTAAAATTTCATATTTTACAAAAATAAATTTTAAAAATAAATTTAAGAAAAACATTATATTTTTAATTAACAATACCACACCCACACCCACCCACTAGGGCCTCCGTCACCAAATAAACTTTAAGAATTTTATATTAAATTTCTTAAAAATTAAACTTAATAGCCTAAACAAATTCAAAATGGTTTGAATTATATGACCGCCTTCTGATCTTTTTTGCTCAAGCTAAATAAGTAAGAACTGCTCTTATCTTAAATAGAAGTAGGTCGAAGGGCAACAAAGAGGGTAATTCCCAATTTTTTTGAAGATTTGATTTTTGAATCGATTTTTTTTCCCGCAAAGCGAAGATGATTTGCTATTACCTTTTTAACATAAAATGATAAAATAATATCCTTAAAGAAAACAAATATATCCTCCACCTTCCTCAAATACTCAAATAATCTAAACTGCCATATTAAAAAAATGAAAAATAAGTAATTTTTTTTATATAACGCATTTTTTTGGGCTAAGGGAGAATAGTTTTTTTTAAAGAATGTGTAAATAGGAATTTGATTTTTTTATATATTTTAAGATTTCTAATAGTTATTTTTTAATAGAATTAATTGTTGTGAAATATGTTCATAAAATATGAAATTTCAGTGGCTGGAAATGTGGATTTAATTGATGCTCAATGAATAAAATTAAAATATGACTTTTATTTGGGATGAATGAGTATATTTGATATTAATGATTTCTTAGATTTTATATGTTTAAATTCAGTGAAACGTTTATGTAATTATGATCCTCTTTTTAGGGAAGGAATCCACACATGAATCAATTTATTAGACTCATTTTGTTGACCATAAAGTTCATATCACCACAAAGTATAACAACCACCTTAATTTTCTGCAAAGGATAATGAGTGTTCTAATTTAATTTAATTTAATTTAATTAGGGTTCTGAAAATGCAGCAGTATTAAATTTTTATTAAAAGAGTTTCCGTTTGGTAGGTCGATAAATGACCGGACATGGTTATTAGTTCAATAAAAGTATGTTTGGTAGATTAAATGCAACCGTATTAATTATTCAAAGTACAATCCAGATAAGCATCTGAACACCTCTTATCTCCTTCTTATTTATCCTAAAAAAAAAGGTGGTATTATTAATCCCTGAATTAATAACCTCCTCCCTATTAATACATGTCAATCCTATCGACCTACCAAACCAAACGAGTGCTAAATGAATTAGCATCCAATTTAATTTTCACCCTTTTTTTAGTGAAGTCCAATAGATTCATCATAATGTTAAATTTGAAAATTTAATGAGTTTTATACTACAATTTTTAAAATAAAATTATTTTTTGGATAAATATAAATAAAAAATAGAAGTATTATTTTAAAACGGAGTAGTATTAAGGACTTTCAATGAGGGATAAGGTTTGAGAGGATCCTTCATACCCAAGCAATACCAACTTTTTGAAGGATTATTTTCCCTAATAAAAGAGATTCAAAACCCCACCAATTCAATAATTATGTATGTTGTACTGTACATGTTCAACCTGCGGCCCAGGACATTATCTTTTTATAGATGGATTCATGACTCAGAATAAATTTGTAATTTTTATTTTTATTTGTTTTAAAATAAATTATGTAATTTTAAAGAAGAAATATTAAGAATAATTTTATTATTTATAAATAATATACAAATTAATAAAATATCTTTTTTTTTTTAAATGTTAACAGGTCAACTGACATTTATTCCTGTACAAATGGAGTATGATTTTTTAACAAGTTGAATTACACTTTTCTTTTTTTATATTATTATTATTATTATTATTGTTATTGATATGTAACGGAAACAAAAGAGACATAAATCAGTGTCACTCACAACAAAAATACCCACGAATTAATTTATGATTTTATTCTGTTAAAGCAGGATATTATCCTGTCGATGGGTTTTATTGTCTGTTTAATTTTAAATAAAAGTTTGCAGAAGACAGCAAATTATGCTTGTTGTTCGTACTTTTTTTTTTAATTATTATTATTATTAAATAATGTTAAGTGCGATGATGCAAGAGAAGTGAAAATGAAGGGATAGGAAGGGATTAAACAAATTTACTTAGGAATCTTGTTTACTTGTTCTTTAATCTCATAATTAGTGTTGTAATTTTCCTTTTAACCATCTCACAAATAAATATCACTTTTTTTAATGAATAAATTTCACATTTTAAATAAAAACTATTTTAATGTAATTTTAGTACGATAAAAAAAAAATGCACAAATAAGTATAGCATTACTTAAACAGTTTTAAATCAACTGCAACCGTTATTATAAAACAGATTGAGTATAATTTTTTTCAACTTTTTATTTAATTTAATTGGTAGCGAACTCTAAAATGATAAGTTAATTTTTTTATAAATAATGTCTTACTCGTCTGTGTTTTTTTTTTTTTTTTTTTTGAAGTTGCACTGTAATTTATTTATTTATTATAAATTTCTATTTTCTTGTACTAATAAAAAAAGAGTGAAACGATTTTTGTAGAACAGACATAATATTTACCATCACTAGATTAAAA
This sequence comes from Adenophora triphylla var. japonica, assembly GCA_022495995.1. Lineage (NCBI taxonomy): Eukaryota > Viridiplantae > Streptophyta > Magnoliopsida > Asterales > Campanulaceae > Adenophora > Adenophora triphylla. Next base: position 155,091 of record JAFEMH010004974.1, on the reverse strand, counting down.
AAAAAAATGTTATTATTTTTTAAAAAATTGGCTTTTTATTTTATTTATTTCATTAACGATAGGTATAATGTTACTAGAGCTATATCAATTGGCGTATAAATATGCTAGTATATTTCCTTAACAAATTTGAACTCGAGACCTCCACTACGGAAACTATACCGGATACCATCCGAACGAAAGTTTTTTGGTAAGTTAGATTTAATAAAATACACACTTCAACACAAGAGAAAGTTTCCCAAATCAAGATAACCAAAAATATTTCTTCTTATTTAAACTATTGAAATGGTTACATATCCGTAATGGCTTTTTGTATTATTATTTTTTAACAATAAAATAAAGAGATTTGTTTTTGGATGAAAAGTTTGTCAATATTATAACGTAAAATCTAGGGAGAAACGCGTTTCTCCATAAGTTATGGAGAAACGGGTTACGGATATCCAGAAGCTATTGAAAGGATATCCAGAAACTTTTTGTATTGGCCATGACCTTGTCGTGGTTATACGGATATCGATCTCAATGGTTACGGATATCCGTAACCCTTTGAAAGGATATCCGAAGTTTATGAAAGTGATATCCGAAACCTTCAAAATGATATCCAGAAACTTTCAAAATGTTTCTGGATATTCATTTGATGGTTTCTGGATATACATTTGAAGGTTTCTGGATATCCAGAAACCTTCAATAAGCATTTTCTGGTATTGGCCTTGGATTTGGCTTCAAATATGTTTCTGGATATTCATTTGATGGTTTCTGGATATCCATTTGAAGGTTTCTGGATATCCAGAAACCTTCAATAAGCAATTTGTTGGCTTGGCCTTGGATTTGGCTTCAAATATGTTTCTGGATATCCGCCCAAAGGCTTCTGGATATCCGTTCCAAAGCTTCTCGGATATCCGTAACCCTTTGAGCATCGATATCCAGAAATTTTCTTCTGGTTATCAAACGTATAATTTCTGGCTATTAAAAACGCGTTTCTCCATAGTTATGGAGAAACGCGTTTCTCAGCAGACCTACTCATATTATAATAATGACATTAATAATTTAAATTAGTTAGCAAAAAAAGAAAAGAAAGAAAAGTGACGGTGAAGCGTACCTGATGGCTAATGGTAGCGAACAAACAACAAATACAAATTAACAAACGGCGGAATGTGCCTGACGGACATCCCCCACCATTCCACCATACCATTACATATGCTAAAGATAATGTTTTCCAAAAACTGAAGATTTCTAGATTTTCCAACTTTTATAATTCAACTAATTTATTTTATTCAGCAAATTCAACAAATTTTTTTTTATTCATGGTCCCTATATTTCTATGTTCGATCATTTTTTATAAAGTCAAATATTTACTAATTTTTGATTTAGAAAATATGATGGAATAAAGCAAAATGATTCAATAAACTGTTTGCGATTCTTTGTTATGAAACAACAGTTAGTCCATACAATTCTCAATGAAATTTTTATCATGTATTATCCGGAAACAGTCTATATGCGAAATGGGTGTTTTTTTTCTCTAAACTATTTATTTGACGAGGGATCAAACGTCTCCCCAACATTTATTAAAAAAGGGCTTATATTATTCCCTATTGTATTATGTAGATATTTTTATTAATACAAATATTACTATACATAAATATTCTTTCATCTTGATCTCAAATTCACGAATAAGGGCATGAATATGGAAAACCTATTGGGATAATAATTTTTCTATAAGTACAGTAATTTATTTTAATAAAAAAATACAATAAGTAATGTAAAAATCGGGAAAATTATACTTCCTCCGTCCCACTTCAAGGTTTCACCTTTTCCTTTTGATCCGTCCCACTTCAAGGTTCTTTTTCTTAAATGGAAAGTTTTTCATATATTTATACCCTTATCATCTCCATATATTTACAAAAAAACCATTCATTATAGCCTTATAAAGTTAACATATTTACAAAAAAATTAATCATTAACTTACTATTTCTCCCACTCATTCTCTCTCCTATTAAATATTTTTAACTTTTACATTCTCTCTCCTATTTCCTACCACACATTTAACTTTTACATCTTCTCCAATTTTCTACCCATTTTAAAAAAAAATCTTAAAAAATGCGTGTAAACCCACTCATAATACCTTGACGTGGAACGAAAGGAGTAACGATGAAAGAAAATAAAGCTTGGCAAAAAACAAAAAAATGGTCGGAAAATCAAAGAATTTCGAAAAATCTTTGCAATTATTTAGGCCCGCCGCTAGGACTAATAGGGCCTGAGTCTGGGCCTGGACCTGGGCCTGTAAAGATTTATGTTGTTGTCGTTCCTAAACGTCACCTCACCTACCAAATCCCCTGAGTTGATAGTTCACACGATTATTATGTTTTTTTTTTCTTTTTCTTTTTTTAATTAATGTAAGGTAAGGGCCTGTTTGATAATCAAATTAAAATCTTAATTTGAAACACTTTAAGAAATTAAAAAATTAAGCTTGTTTGATAAGGTAAATTTGAATCACTTAAATAATTAAGATTGTCTTAAAATAGACTATTAATTTTAAGTTACAAGGTAAATTTTTAACAAGGTAAGATATGGTAATGAATGAGAAAAAAAAGGAATGAGTTCAAATCCACACATCAACATATTTTAATTATTTATTTATTGTTACTTCCTTTTGTTGAAATATTTTTTCTTTTCATACAAATTATATTTGACCAAGTATGAAAATATAATTTTTTTAATATTAACATTTAATAATATTTTTATTAAAGTATCATTATATTTTTTTTTATTATTTGTCAACATTTGTGATCATATTTACCAAACTAATCAAGATAAATATTATTATGGGATAAAGAAAGTACAAATAAAAATATTTAAATATTATAAGATTAAAATTTACTTATAATAATAATAATAATAATAATAATAATAATAATAATAATAATAATAATAATAATAATAATAATAATAATAATAATAATAATAATAATAATAATAATAATATTAATAATAATAATAATAATAATAATAATAATAATAATGTATATGTCAATAATGAATTTATTTTATTATAAAATCATAAATATTATTCATATAATATTTTAAATGTTGAGTTGAAATTCTGAAAATTCAGATGTAAGTGGTTTGTCATTATCAAACAAACATAAGTCTTCAAAATTCAGCAACTTAATGATTTCAGCTCTTAATTTTCAGCTCTACATTTTCAGAGCTTAATTTTCAGTTTTACCAAACAGGCCCTAAATGCATCGATTAGTAATAGATTATGTATAAAAGTTTTCATAAGGTGGTAAACTATTTGCATTTTCTGATGCAGGTGAACAACAATTACTCCGCCCCCAAAATAATTTTTTTTACTTTTTTTTTTATTAACATGAATATATTTTAAATAATAATTTTAGTTTAATCAAATTATCCTAATGAACATTTAAGAATTATTATTTATATAGTATATATATATATATATATATATATATATATATATATATATCAATAATAAAATTTAAATTATCATTAAAAATATTAAATTAATCTAAATTTATTGATTAAAATTTTTCGTGTTACCCTAAAAAGTTGAAAATATTTATTTCTGAATATTTTACGAAAATAGGGGGCACATTGGCAAGAATTGTCAACATAAGGGACCAAACTAATAAAAAATATTCATGAGAGACCAAATTAATAAAAAATGTCAAGTTTAGGGATCAAATTATTATATAATTAAAGTTTATTTGTGTTGATCATTAAAATACAATGAATAAGGCTTATATTTCGGGAGAGAGTATAAAATAATTTGAGCAATGTATAATGCCAAACAAAAAACATGCTCACTTTTTATCAATTGAAAAGATAAGATATTAGTAATCACTTTGAAAAATTAAATCATGCAAAAAATGTGTTAATTACCTTTTTCATCGATCTAGAAGAACGTCTTTCAAATCAAATGATGACTTAAATATTAATTTTAAAATATAAGAGAAATATCCAAAACATAAAATTAATTAGTCCTAGAATATACGGAGTGTGATTCATTTTTACATCTCAAAATAAATGTTCATATTTTATTTTAAAGAAATTTAACAATACTAAAATTCAGTATTTTTTAGCATGTCTAGCCGCATTCGAACCGTGGAACAGCCGGTTACAATTCTCATGGTTTCCGGTTCTTTCACTGTTTCGGTTCTAGCGGATTTCGGTTCCCGATTTTACCCGCCGATTCTTTCGATTCTCAGGTATTTTTTAGCATGTCTAGTCGCACCTTTGCTAATAATTGACTGACTTAATTATATGTTACTGGTAGTCAATAATTTAATATTCTATCTCAACATAAATAAATAAATAATGTGTATATCGTTTTCCTATGCTATACGAATATTTTTAAGAGCATTTCCTTTTCTACACTAATACTTCTCATTTACAAAATACCATTGTACATTGTAAATTGAAAAATATTTCATTCTGACCCCAAATCCTTGCCCAAATATTTCAGCTTTAATCAAATGAGAAAATGAGAAATGAATATTTTCTGATGATGCCAAAATTGTCAAAACAGCCCAGATCCAAGTGATGATTGCCCCGGTGATTGCAAGGCCTGAAAGTAAGAGAAAACACGTAAGCTAAGCCGGGGCGGATCCGGCTAAAGGCCCTCCGGCGTGAGAGTAAGTTCACGGTTTGTATATGAGAATACAAATGAACAGAGTTTCCCCAAGGTAAAAAGTAACGTACCAAATAATGAGTCATGGGGCTTGTATTTATAGGGATGGATTGATAGAATCCATGTTGAAGTAAACTTGTAAAGAGATAAGATATAATTCTAAGAGAATTATATCTGTTAAGGAGTCCTTGTTTGACTTGAAGTGGTGTAGTTGGTTACAATCCTGATTGGATCATGAATGTATAATCCTTGCTGCATAAGAACTGTATGATCTGCTAGCCGGAACGCCGAGAAACATGAATGTTCTACCTCGGCTTTGACAAATAGACCGAGGTAAATAATCCTGCTTCCTCGTCATTTGGATATTGGCCGGCATGTATATATGCCGGGGTAAATGATTTTGTTTCCTCGTCATGGTGATGAAATGCCGAGGTAAGAACTTTTCTTTCCTCGTCACTTGCGACATGACGGCCCAAGCATGGTGACATAAGGCCGAGATAAACGTTCCTCGTCATACGAGGAAGACCTTACTCGGCCCTGATACTTGGTTATTTAGATAATATTCATGGCCCAATCCAATTAGGCCCTGCTCGAGCAAGCCCACGTTCGTATCTCGATTTATACCGTTCATTTTCAAATTTGCTCAATTGGAACAAATGCGAAATGAGATTTTCCTCTTCATAACTGAAAAATGAGATATTATATTTAATTGTGAATAAATGAGAAATGGTTATCTTAGGTATTTGGTGTTTAAACTTTAATGGAGATGTATAAGTGTGTATTCATATTAACTTTAAATAACTGCGATATTAATTTCTCAGATGTTTAAAAAAGATGTCTTTAACGTATTCATTTAGCTTTAACAACTAAAAAATTGACTCATCAATTATATGTATGTCGCTTAAATATATCATATTAAATTTGTATTAAAATTATTTGTTGTTTAGAAATATTAATATTTATTTTGAAGCGGGCTAATAAAAACACTTTTATTATGAGAAATGTGTAGTATTCCCTCTTATTCAAATAAATATTATTTCATTCAAATAAATATTATTGCAGAAGTTTTTACGCATTCAAAAAAATATAATCAATATTACAATTTTACTCCCTCCGTCCCTAAATGTTTGTCCCATTTGATTTTTCAAACATTGTAATTTAGTGATTTTGAAGCTTTAATTTTGGTTATTTTTACGAACGCTTTGAAAATTATTGATAATATAAATCGCCGTTATGTAATACTCCGTCCCTAAATGTTACAAGTTTTGAAAATTTAGTGATTTTGAAGCTTTAATTTTTAAAATGAGACTAACTTTTTGAAATTAAAAAAAAGAAGAAATGGGACAAACATTTAGAGACCAAAAGAGTATAAAGAAAGAATCAGAAGTCCAATGTGTTAAAAGGCTTCAATACGAGTATCTTGATCAAATTTTAGCTTTTAAAAAGATATTTATTTTAAAATGGAGGGCGTATAAGACACCTTAAACTTTAAATCACTGAAGAAAATGCGATTTTTTTTCTAATGATTAGAAAAAATTGTGTTTTTAGATATTCGGTGGCATTTTTTAAAATAACTGGATCTTTTTATAAAAATGTATGGTGACATTTTTGTAAATAATCGAAACTTCGCAACACCCTCTGAAACTTTTCAACACACGAATTGGACCTCTGTAACACCACATCTGTCATCTCAAACACTAGCACTAATCATCTTTTAACACTTCATTAATAAAAATATCATACGTACGTTTAAATGCCTAAATGACGTCATTTGGGGTTTTTTAACTCACAATCATGGGGCAAAATCCAGTGGTCTCGATATTCCTTCCCAAATATCAGTCTCAAAGATTGTGAATATCAATCTCAAAAGTTTTGGATATCTATAAACATTTGACATTAATATTTAGAAGGTTTGTTGGTCATGGATACAGTCACACGAAGTTTCATTTATTTACAAACCTTCTAGATATCAGTGTCAAAAGTTATGAATATCAATTTCAAATGTTTTAGATATTAAGAGACCTTTAACATTGATATTTAGAAGGTTTGTTTGTCATGATCTTGTTCAAATGTGTTTTTTAATTTATATTTAGAAGAATTTAATATGAGTTGGTCTTATAAAAAAACGCGTTTTTTTTCTAAGCTTAAGGAAAAATCATTTTTACACTGTCACTTAATAATACATGCACTGGCACTCTTAACACTGACACGTTTTTATACTAACACTGACACGTTTTTACCCTACACTGACACTCTTTATACTGGCACTTAATAATACATGCACTAACACTCTTCACATTGACACTTTGTTACACTAACAATGACACTTTATTACACTAACACTGACACTTAATATACATGCACTGACACTTTTTTACACTGACACTTTGTTACACTAACACTGTCACTTTGTTACACTAACACTGACACTTTTTATACTGTCACTTAATATACATGCACTGACACTTTTTTACAATGACACTTTGTTACACTAATACTGGCACTAGCGGGGAAAACAAAGCACGTTTTTTCTAAGCTTAAGAAAAAATGCATTTTTTGTAAGATTTTGACATTTAATATTGATCCAAAAATCTTTAATATTGATATTAAGAAGGTTTGTTGGTCATTACCTTGTTTAAATAGACTTGTTAATTTATATCATGAAGGCTTTAATTTTATACATGACCCTTTGAGCTTGATATATGTTTGTTAATTCTTATACACAATACTTTAATATTGCTATCTATAACCCTTTAATCTTGATAGGTCATGGACCCCAATGTGCAAAGTTTTAATTATTTATAAAAATATCATAGCGCACTAAGTTTCATTTATTTATAAAAATGTCAATACGATTTTTAAAACACGTTTTTATAATCACTAAAAAACACGTTTTTCATAGATTTTTACATTATTGAGATAAATAGAACCAAACTGCAATTTTTCGATTCAACTATTACAACGCCCGTGCGTTAAACGCACAGTCATAAAACTTTAACAAAACGCATGAACCAAATAAAAAAAAGTTACAATAAATATAGATATTGTTGTAATTTTTTTAAATAAACGTTATTTATCAAAAATATATTTCAGCCCAACCTGACCCATTATAAAGACCACATATATTTCAGTCAAATTGTTCACATTATAAACATCAAGGCCTTAAATAGTATATTTGTAAAAAAAAATCATTGTATCCCAATATGGTCATCTAAATAGAAACTTATAACCCTAAAACATACTCCCTCCTCCCAACCCAATTGAGATCAAATTTTTGGACACACAGATTAAGGAAATGTAAGAGAGAGAAAAAGTGAAAAAAAATGTTGTGAGTATGAAAAATTAAATAGGAGAGAGAATGAGTTGAAGGAATAGTGATTTGATTGGTATTGTGAGTGTAAAAGTAAAATAAGAGAGAAAATGAGTGGGGAAAAATAGTAAAGATTTCCTTCTATTTTGGACAGTCTCAATTGGGTTGGGACGGAGGGAGTATATACTACAAAATGTAATATTATACTCCCTCCGTTCCACGTGAGTGTGGACTTATTTCCTTTTCGTCCTCCCAGGTGAGTGTGGACTGTCCAAAATGGCAAAGAATCTTTACTATTTCACCCACTCATTCTCTATCCTACTTTACTTTTACACTCACAACACCAATCAACTTACTATTCCTCGCACTCATTCTCTCTCCTATTTAATTTTTCATACTCACAAACACCGCCTTTCACTATTTATCTCTCTTACTTTTCTTTAATTTGTGTGCCCAAAATTTTGGTCCACACTCACGTGGGACAGAGGAAGTATACCATTTTTTCCCAATTGACAACCGCACGATCCGGCAAATGTCACTCTATCATCTCAAAACAAATAAGAGGGACCCGCGCCATACATACAACCCGTACCTTATAGTAGTAGGTCATAGCTTGTCGATCTCTATAAAGCTGCCACACAAACTGATCATCCGTTAGATTGGCCGGCTGATCATGATAGTCTCGCAGGTTATGGGTAGTAACCTCCTTGAGATACAATGATGATTCGGTTCACCCAAAATTTCATAAAAAGAATAATTATAAAAAACAGTTAAAAAAACTATAACGACGAGAAAATAACGTATGATATATGTATACTTCATCCCAGTGGCATGTGCTATTATGCCGGACCAGTATTTCGCATTCGAATTCTAGGTTGCACATATAGCAACCGCTCCTAAGCCCAAATCTATATCATTAAAATCTATATCAAATACTATAAATAATGTAGTTAATTAGAAATCAAACTTAAACCAAAAAACATAATACACATTAAAATGAGATAATCATAAATGTAAAATGTTGAGAAATCAACCGCACTGGCTCGTCAGAGGGTTAGTCGCACTACACATCTCTCGATATAGAAAAGCCAACGAAGCACTACCCCAAATGTACATCCAGACCCTCGAAATCTCTCGAATCAATGGCAGATAATACAACTTAACCTTGTTGTTCGTACACCGTAGAACCCAAGGCTTGCATGATATATGCCCGTGTATAACTATCGACAATGTCTTCAGGAGTATCATCAACGAGGTCATGGATATGTGGAAACTGGCTCGTAATCCACCTTAGCTTAAGACTACTCCCATCCATTTCCGAGAGGTGGGATAGCCCCTAAAAGATCGTGACATAATACCCGCCAGTCTAGAAGTGGTGGGATGTCAGTATCAGTAACAACATCCCTATCAATCGGCAACCCGAAAATCATGCCGATATCCTCTTTGGTAATAGTCATCTCACCAACCGGGAGGTGGAATGAATGGGTCTTCGAACGCCATCTCTCAATCAATGCCTCAAGTAACCCATAATCGTACTTAATTCTCCTTATATAATGAACCCCACTAAAGAAACTCTCGGCTAATCTCGAAAATATCCTCGGCGCTAGTCTATCCGGCAAGGCGTCACCACGACAAAATGAAATCGGACTAGCAACCTGCTATACAGCCCAAATAAAACGAGCTATGTGGTCCTCATGTGCAGTCAAAACAGAGTTATCGATAAGCCTAATATCAATTAAGGTATCCATCTGTTTCAATAAAAGAAACTTCATTTCAATATAAATAAATAAATAAACATAAAGAGTTTGAAACATCAATAGCAAATACTTATAAATGAAAAAACAAATATACTAACAATTGAGTTCAAAATAGCCCACAAATTGAGTTCAAAATCCCAAAATTTCAAATATACGACAATTGAGTTCAAATATATCAACAATTTAGTTCAAATATACCAACAATTGAGTTTAATCACAACAATAATTGAGTTCAATATCAACATATACAACAACTCAAATCAAATTATGTTGGACAAAATTGTGTAGGCTTCTCAAGAACTCAAATAGAAACTTAACAGAAAAAGATAACGGAGATTGAAAGAACAATAAAACAAGTCGAGTCTTGTATTAGATACAATCTCCGTAAGAAGTTATTGCCCCGCACAGGTGCTTACGGTTTATATGGCAATCTTCTAGTAAGATAAAACGACTTACAAGCAAATGATAGGAGCACTCCAAATCAATTACTCTAACGAACAACACTTTGTTTTGAACTTTGGACTTTGAAGGATTGAATGCAACAATATGCAATGATTTGGGTATGTTAATCTATCTTACTAGAGGGTAGGGAGGCTCAAATGACTGTGTATATGAATTGAAATTCGGAGGGGAAGTATATAAAGAGAGTCAAAGGGTTTGGTGGCTTTTCCTTTGAAAAGTCACAACTTTTCGGTATAATAAAGACTTGCACGGCCGTGTCCAATGAACTGCACGGCCGTGCAAGGCAATATGCACGGTCGAGTTCATGGCTCAGCACGGTCGAGTGGCAAGGCAAGGCACAGTGGAGTGGCAAGGCAAGGCACGGTGCACGGCCGTGTCCTAGGCACTCGCACGGCCGTGCAGAAGCTTCTTCAGCCTGCTCGTCAGCCCTTTAGCCACAACAAGTCCACACCAATTTTGGGACCAACCCAAATCACACTTTGACCCAATATTTAAGTTACAAATCATTTGTCATTAATTTCTCATTCACACGGAAATGGTTTTGAGACATTAAATGAGTTATATATAATCTACAACAAATGTAGATTACCATTTGTAACTAGTTCCGTTAACACATAACAATCTTCCGTTAGAAACTAGATCAACGTTAAGTTAAACTTAACTTTCCGTTATTGTAAGTACCCAAATCTGGCTCATGCCTTCCGGTTAAATTTCCCGGCAATTTCGGTAAGTTTTCCGGTAATTCCCCAGACCTTCCCAGCGTTCCAGAAACATTCCGGAACTGTTTTTAATTAAATAAAGGCTGAAGGGAATCCTTCCTAATTAAGAAACACGTTTTTTTAATTAGGAGGGAAGCTTCTAGAATAATGCCACCTTGCATGGTTCTAGAATGCTGAGTCATTGTGGATAAGCCCGCACGGCCTCATTTGCAAAGAGCCTGCAGCCGCACGGCTTCATTAGCCTTATCCAGACTGCCTATAAATAGAGCCCTCCTCTACCCATTTTAATCATCAACAAGAAGCATAATACTCTCATAATACGAAGAAGATCCCCCAAAGAGCTGCTGGAAGTCCAAGAAGGTGAAGAAGAAGCTCAAGAAGCCATCTCCCTCCTCCTTGAAGACCCAAGAAGAACCTCTCCTCTTAGCTCCGTCCGAAGAAGCGAAGGAAACGATTGGTAACCTCGCACGCCCTAACCTTGCATTTTAATTGATATACTTGCTCATTGCATTCACATATCTTGCTTGGGACTTGGCATTTATTCATAAAGATCATATCTTTATCACCCCCTTTCCCCTTTGCATGCATTAAGACCTCATTTGTCATAAAAATGTAGTCTTTTTCATAAAGGTGCATCCTTTGCACCTAAAATCCCTATTTTCCAATAAAAATGTCATCTTTATGCATCATTTGCATATAAAGATCAAATCTTTTTCAATGAAAACGCATCCTTTGCATCAAAACCCCTTTCTCAATGCATCATTTGCATAAAAATCAAATCTTTATGCATCATTTGCATAAAGATCATTTCTTTAAATCAAAAAAGCATCATTTGCAACCTAAAAATGTCATCTTTTCATTAAAGAGTCATTTTTTCTATCATGCATTTCCCCTTTCCCCAACCTTGGAACGGACCGGTGTAAAAGTTCTCATCTTTGCATCGTTCCTTCCATTAAAGGTTCATGATTTCTTTAGGAAAATGATAACCTTGAACCCTATATCTCCGATTATCGCTTAAGAATGAGTATGAAGCCTCTATACGAGCTCGACCGTCTTAAAGCGTAGGATTGATGGGCTAAGGACATTCCTTCCTAAAGAACCTCATCTTTGACCCAAAAGAGAGTCATTCTCTCGATCTCGCAAGTCCCAAGGGTCCCGAGGCTTAAAAATGCGATGATCATAAGTCATAAGATGAGGACGGGATCATAATCCCAAATACATAAATTCCAAGGAATCCCGAGCGACAACCAACAAATGGTTTGTACGTCCGGAAGATAACTTGGGACATTCCCCCCCTTTATTTTCAAACACATGCACACAAAGAAAGCACGCAAGCAAACACGATTAATGAAATCTAGGGAGACTTGCTCCGGCAAGGCACTTTGGGTGAACGCCAAACGTTCTTCCCAAGGGGTAACTTAACCTCCGAACCCATAAAACCTTTTTTTCAAAGTTTTGAGGTAATCAAAATGGCGTGGCGACTCCGTTTTTCAAATTAAACCGGTTGTCTTCAAACTCGCGTGAATTCCAATAAACAAAAAATTTTGGGCACACATTCACAGTTTGGCGACTCCGCTGGGGATTCATCCCAAAGGAGAAAAGCTTTATTTTCAAAACAAAAGTCGATACTTGGTATATAGGTGGACCCCACTTACCCTTCCTGTATCGCTCCCTAACCCGGGGCTTGGGATAACAAGGTGGTTTAACAATCCCACGTACCAGTATCCTTTTTTGAAAAAAAAAAAAACAACTTTGAAAAAAAAATACAAAAAAGCTTTTCCCTTTGAGCGGGTTAGACTCCCATCGCCGATTTCATTAATCGTGTTTGCTTTCTTTTACCTTGCATTGCATCATTTGCATCTTGGAATCTGTGCATACTTTGAACGGGAAACAACCCGAAAAATAGCAAAAGGAGTGGAACCTGGAAAATTGATCCATGCAGTCGTACGGCTAATCCTCATAGGATTCTGACCATACGACCTCGGGCAATTCCACCAGAAAAATCATGGTTAATCTGGGCGGTCCTAGCAGCTTGGGGCTACTCGGCTCCATGATCGATCGGGGCTCCTTAAAATTTACGTGCTTATGTGTTGCATTTTCCCCCGTCCCGAAAATCATTCCTTTAAAACACATTTTGAAAATCTCTGTTTTAACTCAAAAAGGAACATTTTTAGGAGACCGCACACTACGCGCACCTGATATATCCTGTACACTTTTGCACGCACGTCCCTCAAACCCGAGGGTGGTTCCAGCTGCAGTCACGGACAGCCTTACGATGCTCCCGGGCGCGCACGGAATCATCCCAACCTCCCCATGGCAGCCAGTGTCGACCAATGCACAGTCCGTGTCACACGTTTCAAAAAACCATGACTTTTTGGTTGGTTTTTGGTCTAGTCCATGTCATATAGCCTAGTTAGATACTCGTAAAGGTCAAGCCTTAGTTCATAACGGAAGAAGAACTTTGCCAAAATTCCGACAAGGAAAAATTGGCGAGATCTCAACTCCGACATTGACTATTGACCTTGACCCGCACGGAATGCGTAAGAGTCAAGACCGAGTCTTTGCCAAAAATCAAAAGATCTTTCGCTCAAGCGAAGCTCTGCCAAAATTCCGACAAGGAAAAATTGGCAAGATCTTGACCCGGCATTGACTTCGATTCCGACCCACGCACCGTGTATGCAACGAAGTTCAATGTGACACCGTGTCATCCGGCTTTTTACCGCCCGACCCATGCCTATTATTCTCTCGGACATTACCGAAAGTCAGAAACCGTCATTCGCTCAAGCGAAACTCTGCCAAAGATCCGTCAAGGCAGAGAGACGAGACTTTCCCGGTATTGCCTTGACTATAATCCGCATTGCTCGTGCGTTGAAAGGTCCTATGACCCGCTAGACCCGATAGGAGCATTCTTTACTCTCGGTCGGTGGGATCCGCGTGCCCTATAGGACCCTCGCCCGGGGTTGTCCACCCTGGGAGGTCGAAATACAGGTGGAATACGAGGGGCTTATAGACGTAGTGACGGAACCCACTGATCCAGGATCTAGAGTAGTTGCGAAAAAGAAGGGCAAACCCCCTTTTCCAACCAAATAGAAATTAATAAAAGACATTGTTTTAAGTAAATTTGAACAATTAATGTAATCATAATTGCATTTTCCTATCTCTGATAACCCTAATCGAGATCTCCTCGGTCCGATTTCCGATTTTTTGTTCCGAACTTTCACGGTCCAAACCCTAATCGAGACCTCCTGGCCCGATTTCCGCATTTTCTTGTCCCGACCTTTCATGGTCAAATCCCTAATCGAGACCTCCTCGGTTCGATTTTCGATTTTCCTATCTCGACCTTTCACGGTCAAACCCGAATCGAGACCTCCTCGGTCCGATTTCGATTTTCTTGTCCCGACCTTTCATGGTCAAACCCCTAATCGAGACCTCCTCGGTCCGATTTCCGATTTTCTGTGCCGACCTTTCATGGTCAAATCCCTAATCGAGACCTCCTCGGTCCGATTTCCGATTTTCCTATCTCGACCTTTCATGGTCAAACCCCTAATCTTTCCAATTTTCTATTCCGACCTTTCACGGTCAAACCCTAATCGAGACCTCCTCGGTCCGATTTCCGATTTTCCCATCTCGACCTTTCGCGATCAAAACCCTAATCGAGACCTTTTCGGTCCGATCTCCGTTTTCCTCATCCCGACCTTTCATGGTCAAATCCCTAATCGAGATCTTTTCGGTCCGATCTCCGTTTTCCTTATCCCTACCTTTCATGGTCAAACCCTAATCGAGACCTCTTCGGTCCGATTTTTGATTTTCTTGTCCCGACCTTTCATGGTCAATCTCTAATCGAGACCTCCTCGGTCCAATCTCCGATTTCCCGACTCGACCTTTCATGGTCAAATCCTTAATCGTGACCCCCTTCGGTCCGATCTCTACTTCCAATCTTGACCTTTCAAGGTCTCATCTTTTCCGATCAATTAGGATTAGGAGAAAATGCGTTTCGAGCAAAAGTTAAAGCGATAAGGGAATGTTACTTGAGCCTTCAGCCTAAACACTTACCTTCGAGTCTAAACCTTACCTATCCCCGAGTCTAAACCTTACCTATCCTAAACCTTGCCTATCCCTTTCCCGCAGCGAAAAAGAAGTGAGCGAGAGTACTGGGTCAGCGGCTTTTTAGTTCAGACAGTTCATCAGCTCAGAGAGTCAGAATGGCAGATTTGACAGAAACAAATGAGGGTATGGGAAATCGATGATTAGGAAGGAAGAGTTAGTCCTGGCTTTGGAAAATGCCCAGAAGGATCATGAAGAGCACTGTCATTGCTCATCGGTGCTCTTCGCCGCAATGGAATCCAAGTAACAATTGAATCCAACGGTTCTTCTGGTAGTGGTCGAAGATGAGACTCCGGAAGTAGCCATCTCAGTTCCCCCAGCCTATAACCAATACCTTCCTCCATCCACATATCATACCTTGCCAAGGACCACTTCTCCTCGCCCTTTCCAACATCCCACTCATCAGTGGCCCCATTGCCCTCGCCTTCTCGTAACGGATTGGATTTCACCCCACTTATCCCTCGCCTCGAATACCGCCAGCTTATGCTCCAACCTCACATAATCAGCTTGAGATATGTGGCTATGTTCAAGCCCCTATACCCGCCCGAATGCGATCATGAGTTGCCGAAGGATGAACCGAGTTTTCACTGTTACCTACCGGACTTAATGAATTCAGCCGTCGCTTTGCTACTACAAGTCCTTGCCGCGCTCCGTAGCCCAAGAGTCCCCGTTGACCCCTATGTGGCAATGTTGATGGAGCAAGTGAAACGAGATGCAAGAGAAGCTTGACCTCATGATGAGTATCAATACTCCTTGACCCAAGATGTCGGACTGTGCAAGGAAATGACTCCACCGAGCATAACCCAATACCAAGCAAAGAACCGTACCTGGCTCAAGACCAAGACTCACAAAGGAAAGAATGTCACAGCCTTCCTTCACCCAAATCCAACAGTGGAACCAATTGACAATGGGAATATGAGTCTTGAGAATAACAAGGTCCCCCGAAAACCTCGCTCCTTTCACTTTAACAATACAGAGATGCCTTTAAGCAAGATTCTCGGGAAGAGCTAGTGAAAGAAAACTGATAAAGCCACCGGAAAATTGGAAGCCCAGAACCCCAAGATTCGGTTGGATGAGTCCAAGCATTGCCTTTTCCATCAATACCATGGGCACACACACTGATGATTGCACCTATTTGAGGCATGAGATCCAAAAGTTGATAGAAGATGGGAAGCTTGAGAACCTCCATGGGCCAAAGACAGAAAGTTATGACAAGAGGTCAATTCAAGAAGTGCAAGGTCAGAAACGTCAGCCTGATGATTTTGGGATGCCCATGAGCAAAGTTTTCAACGATTTGGTGAAACGAAGCCTTCTCACACCTCTCGAGAATCATAAGCTAAGAAACCCAAGTAGAGTTGACAGGGCCAAGTTCTGTGAGTACCACAAGCATTATGGTCATGTGACAGACAAGTGTGTGGAGCTGAAGAAAGAAATTCAGTGGCTGATCTACGAAGGAAAGCTCAAGCTCCCTGGCAGTCCAACCCGCGAAGAGTAACTAGACTAGGGTTTACCTATCCTTAAAAAAAGAAAAAAGGAAGAAAAAGAAAAATAGTCTCTCAGTCAACCTTCATAGGTCCTAGTATTTTTTCCTTTCAATTAAGTCCTCTACGGACATTGTATTAAATCTTCAATTTTCTATAAAAGAGTCTTCTTCTTTTCTTGCTAGACTTAAGACATTATTTGCACACCTACATTACATTTAATGAAATGGTTTTATTTTATATGATCACTTGCATTGCTCAACGAACAATCTCTCGAAATAATTAACATTCTGATTAATCGGTGTGAGAAAGTCAACTAATGCCATCAAGCCATACACTTTCCTTACCCCACAAAAGGCCTTCATCAAAGCCATACATTTTCCCAACCATGTCCTCACCATCACCTTGACCAAGTCAACGACGGCATCATCAAGGGATAGCAAAAGGCCATTTAGCTTCAAGAGATTGACCCCGTGTCGATAACAACTTAGGGGCTTGGTTTAGATCTCAAGGGTATCAAGAATGTTCAAGCAGGGGCTCGCCTTGGTCCTCATGTGCTCCAGAAAATAAAAAAAAAAGAAAGAAAAATGTAGTGCAAAAAGAGTAATACCCGGCTAGACCGAAAATCCTTAAAAAGGGCGATCTAGGCAAAAACAGGTTGCACATATATAAAAAAAAAAAAAAAAGGGTTGCACATAAAAAATAAAAGAAAAAAAATGAGGCCAAGTACTCAGCGTCACCAATCAAAAGCTTGACGGACAGGTAAGATCAAAGCTCGGAGAATGAAAGTTGGTGGTCGAAGCAAAGCCAGAAGTATTTCATAAGCCTGTAGGCACGTGAAAGAGGAAGCAATCAGAAGCAGTCGTCCAAAAATGACTTGGTCAAGGAGCCATCCCGAGGCCCACGCCTCATCATCCGAGCCTTTTCACTAAAGGAACCACAAAAATCCCATTTTCCAAAGCAATTCGGCCAAGGCCGAACTACGGCGACCTGAGCTCCTCATAATGAGGGGAACGTAGGCAACCAGCAATGGTCCGGTCATAAGCATATCCAAGTTTCAGAAAATCCGGTCTCATCAATGACCTCCCTCATAAGCATATCCAAGTTTCAGAAAATCCGGTCTCATCAATGACCTCCCTCATAAGAATATCCAAGTTTCAGAAAATCCGGTCTCATCAATGACCTCCCTCATAAGCATATTCGAATTCCAGAAAATTCGGTCTCATCAATGACCTCTCTCCCATAGACACAGTCAAATCCCAGAAAACCCGGTCTCATCAATGACCTCCTTATACACAATCCTTTCTTTCACACCCAGCCAACCTTGATCCGCGACATTGGTTGACTTTCTCCTCATGATTAATAAGAATGTTTGTTCATATCGAGATTAGTGGTTGAATAACCCGAACATTAATAAAGGGTTTTAAGCAATCTTGTGATCATTATAAATAAAACAAGTTTTCAGATGTCTTGACAAGTCTTCCTTTTCTACATCTTAGGAAAGATAGCGCTAAACACCGATTTTCCGTCGCCAGGGGCTTCCATACACTTTTACCAACCTTTCTACGCTTATACTCTCTCAAAAGAGTCAAACCCAAAGCGAGTTTTGTGCCTACATCGAATAAGGCCATCAAAATAACACAAAATCGGGATTATTCCCACCTTTTGAAAAATATGCCCCTGCATGTACATATCTTCCTAAAATTCTTCTCTTTGTCTGCGTCTCCTTAAGGTGGACTCGTTGACTAAAAAAAATAGAAATGAAAAAAAAAAAGAAAAAGGATAGGTTTTCCCTCTTCTCGCTACAATTCGCATTAGACCGCCTCGAAACTCTTTCGATGCGGGGCTTTGCCAAGTCATTCCTTTAAACTGGGGCTTCTTTAGCCATGTTTAGGGTTCATATCGGGTTCTTCACTAGGTCCCTAGATGGATTCGGTCTTGGTCGAGATCAATTTCAATCACGTTCGCAATACCATTCGGATTGGGATTTTTGTTAGGTCACTGGCGGGGCTTCGCCAAGTCACTTCGCCTACTCGGTTCATTCAACCGGGGCTTTGCCAAATGAAAGGATCTTTCCTTGCTTTAGTAAGACATGGGGCTTTGCGAAAGTTTTTCCTCGCACGGGGCTCAGATAAGTCACATCCATCCCTAGAAGAGAGGTTTGGTCACTTCAACATACGCTTTGGTTATAAAAGCCCGTCGCATCGCCTTCAAGCGCCGTAGAGTTTAAGAAAAGGACCTTAATCGGGACCCGAGGTTTAAACCCGGTCTCGGCCCAAGAAAGGAATTCTAGTCCACGTTGACAACATCTCAACAACAACAGCGGTTCGATCCCGCACCCAAGGGATACAACCCACGCTGCTTGAAACCCGTCTTAAACACATTCCATATGTACATCCAGACTAGTCTCTACCATTGTTTCCAAGAAAAAAATCACCCCAGGCTCAAGTAACGTGCCAATTGCTAAAAATAACATTTTCTCCCAAAACGCCTCCGTTACTTCCGTTATAACGAGATAACGCTAGGCGACAGTTTCCTAATTGTCAAAAATCCAACTTTGGCTACCTCTATCACAGCATTGAGAAGTATGCTCAAGTTTTCCATTATAGCCTCTATCTACTCGATAGTGACGTAAGCTTTAGCTTCCTCAGTGACGACCTCCACTAATCGTCAAAACCTCAAGAATCCTAGACATCGTTCCTAAACTGTCTAGGTAAAGCTTGAACTACGATCAAGGCTTGATTCCTCCGGGATACGTAGGTAGCCTTTCATAAAAGGTTCAGCCATCCGACCACTTTGGTCACCTTTTTCTTCCTCCACTCTCCAATGGTGCGTAAGCTTTTCATAAAAGTCCAATTTTTTGACCACATTGGTCACCTCTTTTGATTTGGCACATTCCTTGTAGGATCGGTTGTTTGACCTACTAGGTCACCCCGTTTCCATCCTTATAGAAAGGGACCAAATATCTCTTTGCCATTGTCCCAAGAAGGCCAGGTAAGTGATCTCTTTTGGTCACCCAATTCCAACACAGTGTCTGCAATTCCATTCCGGTTCAAAGGCATTAAAAGCACGGTTCGGGCTTACTAAGTCGCGCGACATACTAAGCCCCTGTGGCTGATTTTTACAATTTTGCCCCTAAAGGCTCCATTTTACAATTTTGTCCCCCGTAGGCCTGTTTTATCCTCTGTGCCTCTGGCATTTTCAATCACTTTCAATCCAGTTTTCCCTCTAGTGCCCCCGAGGCCTATTTTACAAATTTACCTCTGTGATTCAGTTTATTTGCCCTTGGCATTTTCAATTTTATTTTTCAAATAATCAGGGTACATCCCAGTTTTCTTTACAAAAAATTATTCGGGTGCGTCCCACTTTTCTTTACAAAAACTATTGATTCCTTCCAACTTCTCTACAAAATCCAACCCTTTTCGCAATCTCCGTTATAACGGGATGACGCTAGGTGACAACCTCCGAATTGTCAGAACTCTAAACTTGTGCTACCACTATCCGCGAATAGTGAAGTATGCCCAAGTCATTCCAAGTCATTTCAAATTGTGCTATCACTATCCGCGAATAGTGACGCATACCTAAATCATTTTCAACTTGTGCTACCACTATCCGCGAATAGTGACGAATGCCCAAGTCATTTCAACTTGTGCTACCACTATCCGCGAATAGTGACGAATGCCCAAGTCATTTCAAATTGTGCTATCACTATCCGCGAATAGTGACGCATGCCTAAATCATTTTCAACTTGTGCTACCACTATCCGCGAATAGTGACGAATGCCCAAGTCATTTCAAATTGTGCTATCACTATCCGCGAATAGTGACGCATGCCTAAATCATTTTCAACTTGTGCTACCACTATCCGCGAATAGTGACGAATGCCCAAGTCATTTCAAATTGTGCTATCACTATCCGCGAATAGTGACGCATGCCTAAATCATTTCAACTTGTGCTACCACTATCCGCGAATAGTGACGAATGCCCAAGTCATTTCAACTTGTGCTACCACTATCCGCGAATAGTGACGAATGCCCAAGTCATTTCAAATTGTGCTATCACTATCCGCGAATAGTGACGCATGCCTAAATCATTTTCAACTTGTGCTACCACTATCCGCGAATAGTGACGAATGCCCAAGTCATTTCAAATTGTGCTATCACTATCCGCGAATAGTGACGCATGCCTAAATCATTTCAACTTGTGCTACCACTATCCGCGAATAGTGACGAATGCCCAAGTCATTTCAACTTGTGCTACCACTATCCGCGAATAGTGACGAATGCCCAAGTCATTTCAAATTGTGCTATCACTATCCGCGAATAGTGACGAATGCCCAAGTCATTTCAAATTGTGCTATCACTATCCGCGAATAGTGACGCATGCCTAAATCATTTCAACTTGTGCTACCACTATCCGCGAATAGTGACGAATGCCCAAGTCATTTCAACTTGTGCTACCACTATCCGCGAATAGTGACGAATGCCCAAGTCATTTCAAATTGTGCTATCACTATCCGCGAATAGTGACGCATGCCTAAATCATTTCAAATTGTGCTATCACTATCCGCGAATAGTGACGCATGCCTAAATCATTTCAACTTGTGCTACCACTATCCGCGAATAGTGACGAATGCCCAAGTCATTTCAACTTGTGCTACCACTATCCGCGAATAGTGACGAATGCCTAAATCATTTCAACTTGTGCTACCACTATCCGCGAATAGTGACGAATGCCCAAGTCATTTCAACTTGTGCTACCACTATCCGCGAATAGTGACGAATGCCCAAGTCTTTTCAAATTGTGCTATCACTATCCGCGAATAGTGACGCATGCCTAAGTCATTCCAACTTGTGCTACCACTATCCGCGAATAGTGACGTACGCTCAAGTTTCCCAACTTAAGTTACCTCTATCTCCGTCATAAAGAGATAGCGCCATAAGCTCTAGCTTCTTTAGGTGACATCCTCCAGTAATTGTTAATCAGGTGACAGCCTCCGAATTGTCAAAATCCCAAGGATCCTAGACATCGTTCCTAACTATCTAGTGATGCTTGAACTACGGCCTGGCTTGATTCCTCCGGGATACGTAGGTAGCCTTTTATAAAAGGTCCAGCCATTCGACCACTTTGGTCACCCTGTTTCTTTGTCACTCCTCAGTGATAAAGCGCCCCCTCATGAAAGTTCAAATATTCGACCACCTGGGTCACTCCTAGCATGTCCCCAGTAGGATCAATTGCTTGACCTCCTAGGTCATTTTCTCTTCTTCCTCCCCCAGCGGATCCTAATTCCGAACTACGGCCTGGCTTGATTCCTCCGGGATACGTAGGTAGCCTTCCAAAAGGTTCAGCCACTCGACCACCTCGGTCTCCCAATCCGTCTCGGCATTCGCCAGATCGGATCCTTTTCTATCGACAACCCCACTCGCCTTGCAAGTGACGTTGCCGAGGGGCTTCTGTAAGTACCCAAATCGCTCATGCCTTAGGTTAAATTTCCCGGCAATGTCGGTAAGTTTTCCGGTAATTCCCCAGACCTTCCCAGCGTTAAACATTAGGAACTGTTTTAATTAAATAAAGGTCGAAGGGAATCCTTCCTAATTAAGAAACACGTTTTTTAATTAGGAGGGAAGCTTCTAGAATAATGCCACCTTGCATGGTTCTAGAATGCCGAGTCATTGTGGATAAGCCCGCACGGCCTCATTTGCAAAGAGCTGCAGCCGCACGGCTTCATTAGCCTTATCCAGATCGCCTATAAATAGAGCCCTCCTCTACCCATTTTAATCATCAACAAGAAGCATAATACTCTCATAATACGAAGAAGATCCCCCAAAGAGGCTGGCTTTGGAAGTCCAAGAAGGTGAAGAAGAAGCTCAAGAAGCCATCTCCCTCCTCCTTGAAGACCCAAGAAGAACCTCTCCTCTTAGCTCCGTCCGAAGAAGCGAAGGAAACGATTGGTAACCTCGCACGCCCTAACCTTGCATTTTAATTGATATACTTGCTCATTGCATTCACATATCTTGCTTGGGACTTGGCATTTATTCATAAAGATCATATCTTTATCACCCCCTTTCCCCTTTGCATGCATTAAGACCTCATTTGTCATAAAAATGTAGTCTTTTTCATAAAGGTGCATCCTTTGCACCTAAAATCCCTATTTTCCAATAAAAATGTCATCTTTATGCATCATTTGCATATAAAGATCAAATCTTTTTCAATGAAAACGCATCCTTTGCATCAAAACCCCTTTCTCAATGCATCATTTGCATAAAAATCAAATCTTTATGCATCATTTGCATAAAGATCATTTCTTTAAATCAAAAAAGCATCATTTGCAACCTAAAAATGTCATCTTTTCATTAAAGAGTCATTTTTTCTATCATGCATTTCCCCTTTCCCCAACCTTGGAACGGACCGGTGTAAAAGTTCTCATCTTTGCATCGTTCCTTCCATTAAAGGTTCATGATTTCTTTAGGAAAATGATAACCTTGAACCCTATATCTCCGATTATCGCTTAAGAATGAGTATGAAGCCTCTATACGAGCTCGACCATCTTAAAGCGTAGGATTGATGGGCTAAGGACATTCCTTCCTAAAGAACCTCATCTTTGACCCAAAAGAGAGTCATTCTCTCGATCTCGCAAGTCCCAAGGGTCCCGAGGCTTAAAAATGCGATGATCATAAGTCATAAGATGAGGACGGGATCATAATCCCAAATACATAAATTCCAAGGAATCCCGAGCGACAACCAACAAATGGTTTGTACGTCCGGAAGATAACTTGGGACATTTCCCCCCTTTATTTTCAAACACATGCACACAAAGAAAGCACGCAAGCAAACACGATTAATGAAATCTAGGGAGACTTGCTCCGGCAAGGCACTTTGGGTGAACGCCAAACGTTCTTCCCAAGGGGTAACTTAACCTCCGAACCCATAAAACCTTTTTTTCAAAGTTTTGAGGTAATCAAAATGGCGTGGCGACTCCGTTTTTCAAATTAAACCGGTTGTCTTCAAACTCGCGTGAATTCCAATAAACAAAAAATTTTGGGCCCACATTCACAGTTATCCATTTCCAACAATCCCCCACATGAATGACAATTAATGCATGTATGCAAATTCGTCCAAAGTTCCGGCGAACTATTATTACATCGGGATAGATAGCTTGTGGCCTTGAATCCTCCTTAGTGAAATATTATCGGATATACTAGCCATTTGGTAGCGAGTCGCTTTGAACCAGTGACTGTCGGGTGTATACCAAGACAATAATACTCACATAATAACAGCTCTAACAATTGTTGTTCTCACGTTTTGTCCATTTTGGCCCTGGACCGTATCTCATTCATAAGCGTTCAATTAGAGGCGGCCTAATTACCTCTCGCTTATATAGGTGATTCTCACTATAAGGAGTATCATGCACTACTCCACCCGTAGGTATAGAAATCATTAAAAGTTTTCTCAACTTATCCTTACCACTGCTGCATGTGCTAATACTTGGATGTTCTGGGAATGAGTATTCAACATCTCCAGGTTAATAAACCGAGTTGTTGTTTCCAAGTAACTCTACTAGAACTTATAACTTGGTTATCTCATTGAACCAAGGTCCTGGGATCTCCATTTCTCAAGGTTGAGTTTCCGCTATAAGTTCTTTTGTTGTGGATTTTAAACACATTCCCCTTAACAGTTTATACAGTTGATCTCGATTTATACCTTTGGTAAACGGATCCGCTAGGTTATCACATGATTTCACATAATCAATAGTGATAACGCCATTCTTGATCAACTGTCTAATAGTATTGTGTCTACGACGAATATGTCTAGACTTACCATTGTACATACTATTCTGTGCCCTTCCAATTGCTGATTGACTATCACAATGGACTAGTACAGCATGCACAAGTTTGTTCCAACAAGGAATATCCTCCAGGAAGTTCTTAAGTCATTCTGCTTCTTCCCCAGCTTTATCCAAAGCTATAAACTCAGATTCCATCGTGGATCTGGCTATACATGTTTGTTTGGAGGATTTTCATGACACTGCTCCTCCACCTATTGTGAATACATATCCACTTGTGGACTTAGAGTCTTTCGTGTCCGATATCCAATTGGCATCACAGTATCCTTCTAATACTGCTGGATATTTATTGTAAAGTATCCCATGGTTTAATGTATACTTTAAATATCTTAGTACTCTCATTAGTGCTTTTCAATGATCAGTACTAGGATTGCTTGTGAACCTACTTAGTTAGCTTACTGAATATGCAATGTCCGGGACGAGTACAATTCGTTAAGTACATCGATCGCCAATTATTCTTGCATATTCCGGTTGAGAAGCTGGTTCCCCTTTGTTCTTGGCTAAATGTAGAGCCAAGTCTACAGGTGTCTTAGCCGGAGGGTCATCAAAGATATTGAATTTCCGAAGAACATTCTCTAGGTAATGGGATTGTGAAAGAACTAATCCTTCAGATGTTCTAGAGATCTTTATCCCTAATATTACATCAGCTAACCCCATGTCTTTCATGTCAAAGTTCTTCTTTAACATGCTTTTGGTATTCATGATCAAATCATGATTACTTCCCATTATGAGCATGTCGTCTACATAAAGACAAACGATAACGATTGATTCAGATGTTCCTTTAATGTAGACACATTTGTCACATTCATTGATCTTGAATCCATTCGATAACATGGTTCTATCGAACTTCTCATGCCATTGTTTAGGTGCTTGTTTTAGTCCATACAAGGACTTTACGAGTTTACACACCTTCCTTTCTTTACCAGGAACCACAAACCCTTCGGATTGTTCCATGTAAATTTCTTCATCAAGTTCTCCATTTAGGAAAGCAGTCTTCACATCCATTTGGTGTATCTCAAGATTATGCACTGCTGCAATAGCTATGAGAACACGAATTGATGTGATCCTTGTGACAGGGGAGTATGTATCGAAGAAATCATATCCATCTTTCTGTCTAAAGCCTTTGGCAACTAGCCTAGCTTTGTAATTTTCGATTGATCCATCCGCCTTATACTTCCTTTTAAGGATCCATTTGCAACCTAATGGTTTGCAACCTGGAGGGAGATCAACTAATTCCCAAGTATTGTTGAGCATTATGGATTCTATTTCACTGTTAATAGCCTTTTTCCAGAACGAACTATCCGGACCGGATAAAGCTTCTTTAACAGTTGCTGGTTCATTTTCTAACATGTAAGATAGAAAATCAGGACCAAAAGACTTTTCCACTCTTGTCCTTTTGCTACGTCTCGGTTCTTCATCTTCTATTTGAGAAGGACCGGTTGTAGACTCATATGTTCTCTTACTAGAACCTACATCTTTCCTGTCCTTAGCCGGAAAGATGTTTTCAAAGAATACCGCATTCCTTGATTCTATAGTAGTTCCTACATGCATATCAGGAATGTCCGATTTATGTACTATGAAAACGGTAGGCACTACTATTATTGGCATATCCAATAAACACACAGTCAATGGTCTTTGGACCAATCTTGACTTGTTTAGGCTTAGGTACTTCAACCTTGGCCAAACACCCCCACACTTTAAGGTATTTAAAACATGGCCTACGATTATGCCACAATTCATAGGGCGTTTTATCAATACCTTTCTTGGGTATTTTATTAAGAACATAATTAGAAGTGAGTATTGCTTCCCCCCACAAGTTGTCGGGTAAGCCTGAACTTATCAAAAGCGCATTCATCATTTCTTTGAGAGTACGGTTTTTGCGTTCAGCAACTCCATTAGATTGAGGGGTATATGGAGCCGTTATTTGATGAATTATGCCGGATTCCCAACATAATCCTTCAAATGGTGCTTCATATTCTCCACCTCTATCGCTTCTAATTTTCTTAATTTTCAAGTTAAGTTGATTCTCAACTTCTTTCTTATAAGTCTCAAAAGCCCCTAAGGCTTCATCCTTACTTCTTAAGAGATAGACATAACAATACTTAGTGCAATCATCTATAAATGTAATGAAGTACTTTTTACCTCCTCGAGTTTGCACAAGTTTCAAATCACATATGTCGGTGTGAATTAACTCGAGAGGAGTTGTGTTTCTTTGTATGGCATTAAATGGAGATTTTGTCATTTTTGCCTCAACACAAACTTCGCACCTATTAGTTGAGTCAGATTTAGTCATATGGATTAAATCTTGTCTCGCTAATTTCTTAATGGTGTCGAGGTTTACATGTCCTAATCTATCATGCCATAAATTAGAACTTTCCGACAAATAAACGTAAGAAACACAATTTTTATTCATCGCACTTTGGCGGATCACAGTCATTACATTCATTTTGAAAAGGCCCTCCTCGAGGTAACCTTTTCCAAGAAACAAACCATTCTTGGTTAGTACAAATTTGTCGGATTCAAATACTAGTCTAAAACCGGCCTTACTAAGCAAAGCATCGGACACCAAATTTTTACGGATGTCTGGGACATGCAGCACATCCAACAAGGTTACTTCTTTTCCGGAAGTCATCTTTAAAATCACGTTTCCAATGCCTTGAACATTGGAGGTCGCAGAATTTCCCATGTAAAGCTTTCTTCCGGAGATGGGAGTATAGGAGGAGAAACTTTCCTTGTTACCACAAATATGGCGGGTAGCACCGGTATCTATCCACCAAGCCTTTGGATTCTCCTCCAAATTTGCAACGTTGGCCTCAAAAATCATCGCCGCAAAGTCTAGGTCCATGTGGTCAACATTATTTGCCTCTTTCTTCGGGAGACGACAATCCCTTGACAAGTGGCCCGGTTTTCCACAATTATAGCAAGACCCTTTGAACTTCTTAGAGCCCTTCTTCTTCCCTTTCTTAGCATTCCCGGCATTTTCGGAATGCTTTCTCTTTGTGCCACTTGTGCTAGCCTCGGCGAGATTGACTTTTGCCTCCATCTTGCCCTTAGCAACCTTGGCCTCATTGATTCTATTGTTCTCTTCAATTTGAAGACGAACAACAATGTCTTCTAAGGACATCTCTTTGCGTTTATGCTTGAGATAGTTCTTGAAATCCTTCCATGAAGGAGGCAACTTTTCAATGATAGAAGCCACCTTAAATGGATCATTCATGATCATTCCCTCGGCATCAAGCCCATGTAGAATGATTTGGAATTCATCTACTTGAGTTGTTACCGATTTGGAATCGACCATCATAAAGTCAAGATACTTACCGACGACAAATTTCTTTGACCCGGCATCTTCTATCTTGTACTTCCTTTCCAAGGTGTTCCACAAAGCCTTGGCTAACTCGACGGTACTATACACATTGTATAGTGCATCATCAAGTCCATTTAAGATGTAGTTCTTACAAAGAAAATTACCGTGAGCCCAAGCTTCCTTTGCCATTTGCCTTTGGGGATCGGGATCACCATTTTCCACCGCCGGAGGATCTTCCTTTAAGAAGCGGTGCAAGCTTAGGGTGATCAAGTAGAAGAGCATCTTCTGTTGCCATCTCTTGAAATCCACACCAGTAAATTTCGCAGGTTTCTCACCATGACCGAGGTGATGAGTTGTAGGAGCGGGAGCAACATGGTTGAATGTAGTATCACCTTGCGAAGGAGGCGTCACATTCCCTTGACTTGATTCGGTGGAATCTTTCTCATTTGCCATCTTGATGATCTTGAAGAAGCGTTAATAACTTCTTACGATTGTTGGACAAAATTGTGTAGGCTTCTCAAGAACTCAAATAGAAACTTAACAGAAAAAGATAACGGAGATTGAAAGAACAATAAAACAAGTCGAGTCTTGTATTAGATACAATCTCCGTAAGAAGTTATTGCCCCGCACAGGTGCTTACGGTTTATATGGCAATCTTCTAGTAAGATAAAACGACTTACAAGCAAATGATAGGAGCACTCCAAATCAATTACTCTAACGAACAACACTTTGTTTTGAACTTTGGACTTTGAAGGATTGAATGCAACAATATGCAATGATTTGGGTATGTTAATCTATCTTACTAGAGGGTAGGGAGGCTCAAATGACTGTGTATATGAATTGAAATTCGGAGGGGAAGTATATAAAGAGAGTCAAAGGGTTTGGTGGCTTTTCCTTTGAAAAGTCACAACTTTTCGGGTATAACATCACTTGCACGACCGTGTCCAATGAACTGCACGGCTGTGCAAGGCAATATGCACGGTCGAGTTCATGGCTCAACACGGTCGAGTGGCAAGGCAAGGCACGGTGGAGTAGCAAGGCAAGGCACGGTGCACGGCCGTGTCCTAGGCACTCGCACGGCCGTGCAAAAGCTTCTTCAGCCTGCTCGTCAGCCCTTTAGCCACAACAAGTCCACACCAATTTTGGGACCAACCCAAATCACACTTTGACCCAATATTTAAGTTACAAATCATTTGTCATTAATTTCTCATTCACACAGAAATGGTTTTGAGACATTAAATGAGTTATATATAATCTACAACAAATGTAGATTACCATTTGTAACTAGTTCCGTTAACACATAACGAACTTCCGTTAGAAACTAGATCAACGTTAAGTTAAACTTAACTTTCCGTTATCCATTTCCAACAAATTATACCAACAATTGATTTCAAAATATAACAACAATCGAGTTGAATAAACCTAATTTTCAAATAAACAAATGCTCAAATCAAAACAAAATCAACACACAATGATTTTAAAAAAACTTGAATGTAAACTTACAATGACGAAATTTGGAGGATGAAAAGCTTGGATTTGATGAAAATGAAAATGACAATGACAATATTTCTCCTTCTTCTCCCTTCTACTCGGTGGCGGCACACTTAGAAACTTAGGTTTTTTTTTTACACACTGTAAGTCGCTAGTAAGGGAATTCTGAATTTTGAAAACTCGATACACCATGTATCGAGTTCTGTTTACGCGTGAACTCGCTCACGCTGTAACGAGTTTGACTGTGTTAATTACAGTTAATTAATCAAACGCTTTAATTCATGCTGTACTAAACTTGCTAAATGGTGTAGCGAGTTTTAGCGGTCAAATGTTAAAGTCGCTACACCATGTATCCAGATCTAAAAATATGATCATTTTAGAAAATAATTTCAAATACTTCCTCCGTCCCGGCCGACTTAGGATTTTTTGAAATGGCACGGGGATTAAGGAAAAGGTAAATGTTGTGAGTGTAATTTAAAAATAGGAGAGAGAATGAGTGGAGGGAATAGTAAATTATAATGGTGTTGTGAGTATTAAAATAATGTAGGAGAGAGAATGAGTGGAGAGAATAGTGATTTAAGGTTTCCATTTTGGGCCGTCCTAAATCGAGTGGGACGCCCAAAATGGCAAAAAGTCCTAAGTCGACCGGGACGGAGAGAGTATACGTTATTTTGGTAATTATAATTTTAAAATAAAATTATCTATACTATAATAAAAACACATGACATCCTATTTATGGCAATTTGGCGCCAAAACTGTGTTCTTAAAAATAGCAGTTCATAAGGGTGATTTCGTCTTTCCACCTTTCCACAAAGCCTTTGCCAAATATGTATATTTCAGGTGCTTAAAACCTAAACCTGTGATTCCAAAAATTGCAACAATGTCTTTTTCACATAAAACAAAAGAGAAGAAAGAAAACTAAAAAACAAAATGAAGACCTTCTGTATTTGTTACACGTATTTATTGGTTTATGTGCCAGCTGCAAAATATGGACACGTGTTCTTGCTTTTGTATTCTAGCTTTATTTTGAAAATATGCAGAAGCTTTTTGAATACTCATATTTATAAAAACAGCTCTGGAGTTCCCAAACCCAACAAATTCAAATGAAACCATGGGATGAAACTATGGATTTTCAGTTTATGGTTTTGTGACATAAAAAACTGATGTTCATTTCAAAATTGTGCATACATAAAAGCCTCAAATGGAGGAAATACACGCACCAAAAACACACAAGTGGCAGCGGGCAAGCGGTAAAGATGGTGTGTCCTCTCCGTTTTCATCTCTTCCTTTCACTTTCTCTCTCTAGAAGCTCTTCACTCTGCTATTATCAACGCTCCCAGCTTACTAATTGCTCAAATTTACAGTAATCTTAGAACTAATATCTCGATTTCATGTTCCATATCTGAGATATGCTAATTTTTGGATGGGTGTTTGTAAAGTAGGGAGGGACGACGCGACATTTATGGATGCATAGAACAAGGAGATCACGAGAGATTTTTCATGTTCCATATCTGAGATATGCTAATTTTTGGATGGGTGTTTGTAAAGTAGGGAGGGACGACGCGACATTTATGGATGCATAGAACAAGGAGATCACGAGAGATTTTTCCATGGCAAGGGAGCATATATGGATTTCTCTTTTTAAGTCCAGTCTCGGTGAAGGGGATGGCAAATCAGTTTGACATCGAATAAATAAGGGGACATTTGAAAGGAGAGTGGTTAATGAGTGATTTGGGTTGGTTATGAAAATAATAATATGATAATTAAACTTATTACTCTTTTGTTATACAGTGACTATCAAATTGAGAAAAGAGAAAAATAAAATAAGGATTTTATTTTATTTTACTTTACTTATATGGAGTATGTAACAGGAGAGGGAGAGAAATGGCGAAGGGGGAGCAACATGTTTACTTTGCAAGTTGATGAGAAGTTGCCATGGAATACTATACTGAGAGGTTGTTTTGATTTTTGAAAATTGAAAAATATTAATCCTTATTTTATTTTTCTCTTTTCTCAATTTGATATATCTACAAATGAAAGTGGATAAAAATATTTTTCGTTGGCAAGTTGTTTTGATTTGGCGTTTTGTAAATTAAAAAAGAGAAACAAAATTGTGTCCATCTTTACATATTATTGTGGGATGAAGGGAGTATTTGCTTTTAAGTTTATGAAATATATTTTTAAATTTATATTAATTTATTTATAGTATTAGGATATTACTATATCACTGTACATTAAGTTATTATTTTTGGTATTGTTTTAGATTTTTTTACAATATTAGTTTCAGACGTTTTTGTAATTTAATTTAATTGATGGAGAGTGATTGTCTCATCCACTCTATAATTATGAAAAAGAAAATTGTTAGATGTGTGCAATTTCAATATAACACAAATTTATTTCTTATTTCCAATGATCACATTGATTAAAAATGCCATCATCATTTATTATTTTTATCTTACCTTTTTATTTAGTAAAATATTTTTCGTGTGTAGCCGTTTTCATTTGTTTTTGGTGAATTTGATTTCGGAAATGAGATGTGCTTTGTTTGAGATTTTGGATATTAGAAGCATGAATGATTATTTTGATTTGAACATTGTCTTGATTACTGGATCAGCGGCGAAGGTATGATGAGGACTAGGCATGCAGTGGGTAGATAGGTTTTCAGTTTTGGGAGGATAAAATGAAGAGGGTTTCAAGAAATCGGCGGAATGGAATGGTGGTAGTAGATTAGGTTAAAGACGCCTATTTGCTCAAAGACTTATTTGCATAGTTATTTATTTTGGAACAAAAATAAAATATATTACTCTTCTATTCTAAGATTACTTTACAATTGAATTGTGGATGCTCTTAGAATTAGTCTACCATTGTGGATGCCTTTAAAATTAGGATAGATGGCACGGCATGTAAATTGAAAATTGAAAAGAAAATAATTTTATCCTTATCCTCCCATTTCTTAATTACTAAAATTACGTCCCGTTTAACACACAATAATCACATTTTATTTTACATAAAAACATGAGTATTATTGACTAAAGCTGAAATGCACGTATAATAATGTAGACTGGAAATTGGGATGGATGTGTACCTAGGCTATTAATCCAAGAATAATCATATGTTTTACTATTTTAGCCGTTAACAAGGCTTCTTTTTTCATTTTGACAAATCTAATAGGGCTTCCAAAATAATAAAAATCTTCAATTTAATGGTGATAGACTATAACCTCTACATTGTCAATCAATACTCCCTAAGAAAATCAAACATTCATTAATATTTTTTTAGTTGTTTTTTTTTTAGAAGAAAACTGTAAACATTTTCAATTTCGAAATAAATGATTGTTTTAAATTTTCAAGGAAATGTTTTTGTTCTTTAATTATTTTTTTAATGGGAAGGGATTGCTGAAATTGAGGATTTTTCAGTGTCCCAAATTAAACTGAGGATGTTAACTTTCAAACGTTCTTAGTAAACATATACCTAAATACTGTAAAACGTGACATGTCAATATTCTAAAAATATACTCCCTCCGTCCCACATAAATGTGGACTAACTTTTTGGGTGTGGGAATTAAGAAAAAGTGATGTAAGAAAGAGAAAAAGTTAAATGTTGTGAGTATGAAAAATTAAATAGGAGAGAAAATGAGTGGGAGGAATAGTTAGGAGAGAGAATGTTGTGAGTGTAAAAGTGAAGTAGGAGAGAGAATGAGTGGGTGTAATAGTGAATATTTGTTTCCATTTTTGGCAGTCCACATTTACGTGGGACGGATCAAAATGGAAATAAGTTCGCATTTACGTGGGACGGAGGGAGTATATATATATAGTATAAATAGGTATTTTGAAAGGGAGAGGAAGAAGTGGGTTAGATTTGATGAGTGAGTGAAGTGTATGGGAAAAAATTTCCATTTAACACAGTGTTAGGTTTTTTTGAATTTTGATTTTTCTTCTCAAAATTAAATAAGTGAAATTGAAAATAAATATTATAATTATGTTCATGAGGGAGTGAAGTGGGGAATAAATATGAAATATTTTAGGAGTGAAATTAGATTACTCTGTACATATATTAAGAAGATATAATCTATTAGGTTTAAAATAGTTACTTTTACATGTACATGACATGTTTTAAATGTACATAAATATGTTGAAAAGAAAATAAATATAATTGCTTTTAAAAAAATCCTAAGTTTTTTTTTAAAAAAATATTTCTTGGTTTTAAATAAAATATTTCTAATACTGATTGTCTTTTCGTGTATATATTTCACCAACATGAGTGGTTTAAAATACAAATATTTGCAGATTTTTTGTAGACGTGCTTGATTTGTGGAGGATGTGTAGGTGTTCGTTGAAAATGGACTTGAGAGAAATAACTGATTTCAAATTTCAAGATATTGTATTTCAGAAATAGAAAAAATAAAAAAAAAATCAATGTTTGTAATTCATATTGTTCCATAAAAATGATGTACTCTGTAATTTCGCATTCTTTTACATGAACTTTTTTTTAATGGACTATTTTCTTTTTTTTTTTGGCAAGTTATTTTGAAGGTGAGAGTACTTTTTTTGTGTTTTATTCCTTTCTTTTATCTTTTATATTTCTGTTTTGTAAATTACGTTATTTTTGTCCTATATTTCGTTCATTTTTATTCAACGAAAAATGGAATAAAGAAATTGAGGGCATGAGAAAGGTTTTAGTAATATTTTAATTTATATAATTTTATTATTATTATTATTATTACACAAAGAAAAATCTTAAGTTTGTTTCTCCTCTCTTTAATGAAGAAAAGCCCTATTTTTCGAAAACTTTCCTCCCACTCTCCCAAGTCAATTCATTTCTAACAAAATTATCTTTATATTTTCAAGATTTTTCAAGATTCAAAGAAATATTCAGGTAAACCGAATGGGTGTGAAGCATGTTTGCTGACATAATTATAGGAAATTTCAACGTTTTTTAAATTGATTTATTATCATATTTTGGAGGAGAATTTGGCTTTACCAATAAGCCACTGAAAGGACATTATAGGGTTAGTTGAATGGATGATTTAAAGTCTTACAAAAATAGGGAATGTGTAAGTGGAAAAAAAAATTAATGGTGGGGTGAATTTTATGACTCATAGCCAAAATTTATTTTTTATGTTAGTTGGGCGTGAGTTTTTTTTCTTCCAAAGGAACCCCGACACGGATAGTTAGCGTGTTTGCACGGGATATATTCAATAATTCTAATTGTATAAGAACCCAATTCGTCTTGGCCCAAAACCGCACCAAAGCGAAACCTGACTTGACCCAAACCTCACTTGTCCCAAACCTCGGATCAAAACCGCCTGAGCAAAACCGCACCCCAAATCACTCATATGCCAAACCGCCTAATCCAAACCGCCCAAGCCAAAACCGCACCAAAGAAAACTCACTTGACAAACAGCCTGAGCCAAATCTCTTGAGGCAACCTGCACCAAAAATCGCATCAGTGCCAAACCGCACGATCCAAACCGCCTAATCCAAACCGCATTGAGCCCAAATCGCACAGCCCAAACCACCTCGACCCAACCCAACCCGTCCATCCAAACTGCTATGGGAGCGGACACTTCAAAGCCAAGGGAGCGAACGCTCCTTAAAATTCCAGTAACACCAGCCAAATTTCAGAAAATGGGAGTGATCGCTCCCCCTCAATTGGAGCGGACTCTCCACTATGACCAGAAACTTCAAGCTGAAAAATACCCCTTTGGACGGCCATGTCCCAATATCAGCATGGCCATGCCAGACCTTGCATGTGCGTGCCAGAAACACGGCATGGCCATGCACTGAAGCCAAAAAATCCATAAAAACCATAAAAACCCAAGAAATCCATCCCGTATCACAATTAAACCACATAACAACCAGTATCATCAAATATCAAGGCTTGAATAACATCCCCCGGGAGATCACGAGAGTGCAAATACCCCATATGATATTAACATATAAAGGTAAATATTAAGTTCAATGTGCAATAAATTTTTTTCCCAAATGATAACAGGATTAGATATTCTGAATAGGTATTTAAAAAGTTCGAAGTAGTACGAATCAAATCAACTTGTGTTATTCTTTATAGACTGAGACACTACTTTAGCGAGCTAAAACAAATCAAGTAGAGATTATTTTTGTATGGGCCAGAAATAATAGTCATGCATTACTTGATACAACAACACATTTCGTGTACATGTCATGTGTCAGTAATCTAATACTGATGGTAGCAATTAATGGGTACATATTATATAGGAAGGAGTTATGCACAAATTAATAACCACGAATGATATTTTTTACACGAAGGAAAATTTACTACCTTCACGCAAAGTGAGTAATACATAACTAAAAATATTGCCAACAGTATGTAATACATATCGAGAATGAAATGGTGACAAAGTGTAATATAGATGAGTATGAAATCTTTCCTTACTTTCTTTGATTTTGATATCATTATTCAAAACAAGCTTTAATGGAGAATGTAATGAAGATTTTATTTTAAGTGTACTTTATGAAGAACAAATAAATAATAATGTATGAGTAAAAAAATAACTATGGGTATTTTTATTTTAGTTTTTGGAAATGCAAAAAAGGAGTATACAATGTCCATGATATGAAAAGTTGACAACTTTTAAATGTCAAAAACAAAATCTTCTGTTTTGCTAAATAAAAAAATAAACAAGTTTTATCTCCAAAAAAATACAATAAAATTTTGACATGTTTGTCAAATAAATAATTCAATAAAATTTGACAATATTTTTTTGAGATTATATTATTGACAACTTGAAAGTGATCATTAATACAACTAACAAAATTTACTTTTCTCTTCTCTAAAGAACTTAATTTACAAGTTACTTAGTGGTATTTTTTTTCTTTTCGACAATTGCTTCATTGTTTAAAGAATCTTGAGTGCAATAAAAGTTTTTCGCTCCCAACTGATAAATTTACATGTCGCTTCTTCTGGCTGAATTGTCTACAAGTGGAGGCTAACCTTCAATGAAAATGAATGTTTTAAAAAGTCATTCTAATAGTAGTGTGTAGTTTTAAATGAGACGATTTTTGAATAATAATATAGTTTTAAATGAGACAAACAAATAATTTAGTCAACATAAATAAGGCATGAAAATTTAAAACTAATATACAATCTAATATTAATGGTGGAGCATGTAGAGTAGTGAACATAGTAATAAGAGAAGAAAACAATTGGGATGGAGTAGTATGTCCCAATAAGAAATATGACTTAAAAAGAGTCAATGACGATCTTTATCAAGCTTATTTATTTGAGCTCATTTATTGATGGGAAGAACTTAATCCTCGAATAAGTTTGAATGTCGTCATTTCCTTTGATTGATTCTTATGTCATGTCTTTAAACAAAAATCATGGACAATCTCTATATACAAGTGATTTTTTTTTTAAGGAAACATGTTTCCGTTCGTGGTCAACTTTATGTTGCTTTCTCCAGAAGCACCCTTCCTGTTGCTCTTCATATTTGGAAATCCAATTCAAGATAGTTCATCCGACAAATATACTATGAAGGTTGTTTATGGAGGTTTTCCAAAATGTGTAATACATATCTCTCATCCATACTTACTAATAATTGCTTTCTTAATATATATATATATGAATGTGTAGTTGTATGTGTTGTCCTCATGAAGATCAATATTATTAAATTTTGTATGTTTTGTTTACGGATGTATATGAAGCATATTAATTTGTAATGTTCTTTTTATGTTCAATTATCATTTTTTATTTTTTGTAAATAGAAAAATGTATATCTTGCCGTGCATCGCACGGATGATGCACTAGTTTTAGAAAAAATCATGTAACTATACTCTGTTATTCGCGCGGTAAATCTGAAGACCCGTGTAAATAACAAAATGCCTTTGACCCGATACCCCTTCGTATCCGGAGCCCAACCGTTTTATTATCCACCAATCTAACACGCGCCACTACCGCGCGTAAATTCATTCTCATCCCTCTCTCTCTATCCCCCACTCGCTTCCGCACACACTTTTTCTCTTCCTATATAATCAAGCCATCTTCTCTCTCTTCAAACACCCTTCTCCACTTTCTCTCTCTAAAAACCTCACTACTGTGTGTTTCCTTGCTCACTGACGAACTCGTTTTCTTAAAAAAAGCAAAAAAAAAAAAAAAAGTTAAATTTGTTCAATTTTATCAGCCGAAGAAACTGATTGAAGATCCACCCATAAATCGAGTGCACCCTGATTCATTGCTGCCTCGAGTTCGTCGCCATCTCTAACACAGCTGCTTAATTTTTGTGCATTTATTGAAGAAGAATTTCAATCGATTTGTTTTTCTTTTCGGTGTTAGGGATTTCCTGAAAAATGGAGAGGAAGCAAGGGTTCTTTTCTGCATTGAAGGACGAAGTAGTCCGCGGTTTATCGCCGGGGAGGTCACGTTCTAAGAGTCCGGCGAGGAGCGGATCGCCGATGTCAGGGCTGCTTCGCCGGAAAAAGAATGTGGGGAATCAGGATGCGTTGATTGGGAGACCCGGGAGTTTTAGGCCGGTAGGGGAGACACTGACGCCGTTGATTGAGGGTCCGGATCCGGATGGAAGTGAAATAGGGGATTCGAAGCGGGTCGGGTCTGGGTTAGGGAACTGGATGAAAGGACAGCTGTCTCGGACTCCTTCCATGACTTCTGCGAATGCGTACAGACAAAGGTCTGATTTGAGACTGTTGCTTGGTGTTATGGGTGCTCCGCTCGCCCCGGTTCACGTTAGCACCTCCGACCCTTTGCCTCACCTTAGCATCAAAGATACTCCTATCGTAAGCCGACTATCTCTCTCTCTCTCTCTATCTCTGCATATTTTGGTTAATTATGAGCGAGATTTGCTTTAGTAAAATCGATTTCGTTTTTTTTTGTTTCCAATATTTGTTTAAATTTAGTTATTTTAAGGGTTATTTGGTTTAAACTGTAAACACTCATGATTTCAGCTCTATTTTAAGCCTATAGATTCTTGAAATATATTGCTTTTTTATTTTCTTCTGCTGTGTTTTTTTTCCCAATTTAGTGTGCATAATTATTGGGCTGTTTGGTTGTAACTGTAAACACCCAATTCGTGCAAGTCAAAAATTGACTGTTGACTTTTGTGAAAAATTTGAATCTTTTTTAATGTATTAGAAAGAAACCAATGAACTTGTTAAATGAAAATCATGGGTTGTGATGTTGATGGATGGCACAGTTGATATTTGAGTTTTCTGCTGACTGCACAGAGAATTTAACTATTTGACTCAAGTCAAGATTATTATTTGCTGTGTCAAATGGGTTATTATTTTCTTGATTGTTGCTGACTTTCTGGTTGTTACAGGAAACTTCGTCAGCTCAGTACATATTGCAACAGTATATGGCTGCATCTGGTGGGCAAAAGATCCAGAACTCCATTAAAAATGCTTATGCAATGGGGAAAATGAAGATGGTAGCTGCTGAATTTGAAACTGCCACAAGGGTAATGAAGAATAGAAATGCTGCCAAAGCTGCTGAGACGGGCAGTTTTGTTCTCTGGCAGATGAATCCAGACATGTGGTACGTGGAGCTTGCAGTTGGAGGAAGCAAAGTTCATGCTGGCTGTAATGGAAAGCTTGTTTGGAGGCATACTCCTTGGCTTGGTGCTCATACTGCCAAAGGCCCTGTTAGACCTTTACGTCGTGCTCTTCAGGTGAATCATGATCTTCAGTTTGTGTGTGTTTCACCTACCTAATTCCATCAATTAGAGCAAAAAAAAAATCTTCTTGTTTTCTGATTTAACTCAATTCTTGTAGGGTCTTGATCCAAAAACAACTGCGAGTATGTTTGCTGATGCGAGGTGCATCGGAGAGAAGAAAATTAACGGGGAAGATTGCTTCATCCTTAAGCTTAGTGCTGACCCCCAGACATTGAAGGCTAGGAGTGAAGGTCCAGCTGAGATCATAAGACATGTTCTCTTTGGCTATTTCAGTCAAAAGACAGGTCTCCTTATCCACATGGAAGATTCCCATCTTACTCGCATTCAAACCAACGGTGGTGATGCAGTTTACTGGGAAACCACTATTAATTCTTTCCTAGAAGATTATAGGCCTGTTGAAGGAATCATGATTGCCCATTCCGGTCGATCGGCGGTCACCCTTTTCAGGTTTGGGGAGATGGCAATGAGCCATACCAAGACAAGAATGGAAGAAGCTTGGACAATTGAAGAAGTTGCTTTCAATGTCCCAGGCTTGTCAATGGACTGTTTTATCCCTCCGGCCGACTTAAAATCTGGTTCTATAAGCGAAGTTTCTGAACTACCTCAAGATGGAAGGGCGAAATCTGCAATTGCTGCTGCAGCTCATCGGGCAAAGGTTGCAGCTTTAGAGAACCCACGTGACAAAGGTGCTGATAAAATGCTTTGGAAGGTGGAAATTTAACGGAGGTAGGATGATATTAGGGTAATTGTCTATATAGGTGGGTAGTTTCTAATTGACTAACATATTAGAAATTACAACATAGGGCATAGGTTAAAAGTAATTTTTAGAAGTTGGGTTTTACCTCTATGAATCTGTAAATAGAGCATAATCTTTCTATGGTTCTTTGTCACGGGAGCCTAGATGGATTTTCATACTCTGATTGCAGAATCCAACCATGGGGGTTGGAGCTCGTTTTTTCCAGTATTTTGGATAGAGCAAATGGAGGTTTGTTTTTAGTTTACCTTCCATGGATGGGGAAAATGGTGAAGTTTTGGGGTATAGCTGATCCACCAAGAACCGTTTTTTATCCACAATCTACTAATTTTCTTGCCTGAAAATATACATCTGTGGTATTCTCAAGAAGGAACGATGCTGCGGGGATTCGACACTAGCTTAGTGTCTAGTTCTATTTTTTTTATTCTCTTGTTTCTATTAGTTTAAGTGTGGTTGTTTTGCTGGTGTTATTAGCCAGGGAAGAAGATCAAGGTAAATTTTCTTTGGTTCTTTTTTCATTTGTTTTTTTTTTTTGGTTCCACCACCTACTGTTACCAAAATGTTGCAGATGTGGATTTCTAGCTGTGTAGTGGCATCTTGTAAATGCTGCTAATGAAAAGTTGTAAACAGAAGATTCTGTCTATTTTATATTGAATGCTTTATGAGTTATGCATCTTCCCTTCCCTTCCCTTCCCTTCCCTTCACTTTCAACTTTTCTCTTCATTAATGGATTTTGCAACTTTTTTTTCTTTTCCTTTTTGGTAGAATTTCTTGTTAATCATGTGATGGGAGTTCATATATTGGGTGCCTCTCTACTAAGATTTAATTTTCTCCATGTTAACATCATACAATGCTTATATAGCCGTTGGATCATTTTTAAGAGCTTGATTATCTTTTTGCAACTATCCCTACTAGCATCATGGGAGTCGATTTGAAGAAGATTAAATCTAGATTACGCGTTTCATCTGATGACTGCTATTACTGTATCGTATTGCCGTCGGATGTTACTCAATAAATGTGAAAAGTATGTATCAAGAGAAGTCTCTCTTACTTTCTCTGTGAAGTCTGCAATGGTCTTCTTCTCTCTCAACTTTTGGAATAATCTTTTTTAAAGTCATATTATCTCATATGCGTGACAGTTCGGGGGCCTTTAGTTTCTTCCACTACTACAAATTGCTATCATGTGGACTAGAGAGGCTGCTTCAAGCAAAGCGTGTTTCTGAAAATATCATTCCCACCCCCCTTAAACTATTCATATCTTATGGTTACCTACCCCCCCCCCCCATTTCATCATTTTTTTTTTTCAAAAATGGAATTAATTCTTGTAATCATATATTTGCTTCATGTGTTTCACACAGTGAAAACTGTTTTTTATCCGTCCCAAAATAACTTTCCTAATTTTAAATAAAAAAATAATTTTGTACCATTTTTCTAGAATAACTTCCCTAGTTTTAAATGAGAAAATAATTGCAAAGCCCAAATATGGAAAATTTATAACATTTTTTAATCAATGGGATATATTTTTCATACTCACGTCAATTAACCACTTACTATTTCATATCTCACTAATATATTCCGATATACTATCCATACTCAGTTACTCACAATAACTTAATATTATATTATATATACTAGTTCTCCTTAATTTTCGTGGAGTGATGATTTTTTTGCAATTTAAAATGAAACAAAATGAGTATTAAATCTCATTTATAGAGAAGTTTATACTCCATTTCCACTACTCTACCCTATCATAATTCTAATCCCATACCACACCCTATTCCCACCACCTACCCCATTTTATATTTTCAACAACAGAAAATATTTTTCATAGATTTATCAAACACATGAAATTGTCTTTAGGTTTACCAAACAAACGAATGTCATTTTTCAAAAAACATTTTTATTTTTCAAAAATATTTTTCAGAAATTATTTTTTGAAAAACATTTTCCCAAAAACAAACGGATTCTTGGTCGTTAAAGCCTTGTTCAATTAATAATCTATAAACTAATTTTGCACCACTACTTGGATTAGGTTGAAGATTATACTCCCTCCCTTCCAAAATATTTGTCTCATTTGACTTTTTTGTTAAACTTTGACCACAAATTTATGAGAGATTAATCATGTTCATGAAATTCTAAAAGTTGTTGTTGATAATATTATTAATGGTGAATAAATAGGAATTTTTAAAATTTCATGAACATAATTAAATTGTCATATATTTGTGATCAAAATTCAATAAAAAAGTCAAATGAGATAAATATTTTAAAACGGAGTATAACTTTATTTCATCCAGTCTTAAATGAATGTATTATTGTGGGTGAAGTTTCCTGATGATGAGGTTTCTGAATAGTCAATTTCTGCCACCAAGGACTGCATCATTTAGCTTATACATTCATGAACTCTGAGTATGAATGTGGAATGGACAGTCTCAAAGTACCAATTCAAGTATCAAAAGTGAAATACTAGAGAGAGAAAGCGAGATTGAGAATAGGAAACGGAGTAATTGTTATCAGTTTTATTTTAAATAAATGTAATGTTTAGTGGAAAATTTTAATAGGACGAAGAGAAGTGGGTTTCATTTCCATTTTAGAATAGTACAGATTATTGTGAGACGTTTAAAATGTGTTTTTTTACGGATTATTGTGGGACGGGGGAAGTATGTGACAGACCAAAAAGAAAAATCTCATACTCCTCCCGTCCTGCCCGAAGTGTCCCAAAATCATTCATGCACGGGAATTAAGGAATGAATATATATAATGCAAAAAATGTATAGTAAAATAAATGTTGTGAGTATGAAAAGTGATGTAGGAAAGAGAAAGTGGGGTAAGAAATAGTTAGTGGATATTTATTATGAGTATGACAAGTTGATCCCACAAATAAAAAAGTAATAAAAAAATTTCCTTTATTGGTTGAAACATTTTAAATGGGACATCCAAAAAGGAAAGTTGGACATTTCGAGCGTTTGAGCGGGACGGAGGAAGTATTTGTTATGAGGCGGAGGGAATATTTATACGATACTAGTACATGCCGTGTCCAAGGACTCGGGTTTTGTTTTTTTTTTTTTTTTACTTAATTTTTTTTTAACTTAAAATTTTTTTTTTAATTTTTTTTAAGGACAAAATGATTACTCCCTCCGTCCCATACCTATGTGCCTAGTTTCACTTTGGCATGACATTTGGCATGACATTTGACCATACAACTACGAGAAATTGATATATTATAATTAAATTTTAAAACTTTTAATTTTTAGTGTTGTTAGTAATAAATCAATAACAACTTTTAAAATTTTCATCAAAATGTTCTAATTTCTCGTAGTTGTATGGTCAAATGTCATGCCAAAGTCAAACTAGACACGTAGGTATGGGACGAAGGAAGTATTTAGTTGGCATGGTGTCATTTATAATATAGATTATTTTTTTTTTAACTTAATTTTTTTTTTAACTTAAATTTTTTTTTTAATTTTTTTTAAGGACAAAATGGGAAATTTGTCACTTGAAGCTATTTATAGTACTATTTATTACTCCCTCCGCCCCATACCTACGTGCCTAGTTTGACTTTGGCATGACATTTGACCATACAACTACGAGAAATTGATATATTATAATTAAATTTTAAAATTTTTAATTTTTAGTGTTGTTAGTAATAAATCAATAACAACTTTTAAAATTTCATCAAAATGTTCTAATTTCTCGTAGTTGTATGGTCAAATGTCATGCCAAAGTTAAACTAAACACATAGGTATGGAACGGAGGAAGTATTTAGTTGACATGGTGCCATTTATAATATAGATTATGTTGTACTAACTTATTTTGACTTAACAAGAACTAGCACAAGGTAGAACGACTTAGCATTATAAAGCAAGTCCAGCTTACACCACAAATGAAATTAAACGTAGACGTGGTCATTTCGGTAATCGGATCGACTAATAGGCCGATTTTGAACCTGTCAAAATCGTGAAAAAAGGGTCAACTAATCTAATGTTTAATTAGATTAGTTTAAACTTTAGATTAGGTTTATTTTTATTTAATTGTAATAGTTAGGTTGAGATAAAGACTTCTAAATATCTCTCCTTATTTATAAAAGGATAAGGTTGGTTGTTCCTCTCTTTGTAATTTTATTTTAATTAATAAAATTTAAGGGTATCGTTTCTTTTTCTTTTATATACTTTTATATCTTTTAAAAAATTTAAGTTTTATTTTTTTCAAATTTCATAACTTTTTTTATATAACTTTTTGTAAAAAAAAATCAGGACTAACCAACATCTAAAATAGTCTTCTTTATCCAAAAAAAATTGTAAAAAAAAATGTTAATATACAGTATAGAACTTAACAGAAACTGTTAAAAAGTTAATTATTTTTTCAAAAAACTGTTAAAAGTTAACTTTTTTATTCAAAAACTGTTAGAAAATTAACTTTTTTCTTAACTGTTTTTAATTCTGTTAAAAATATATTTTAAAAACCTAATTTGAAAAAAAAATTATTTCTTTCAAAATTCATAACTTTTTTTTATAAAACTTTTTCCAAAAAAAATTCTGGACTAACCAACATCTAAAATATTCTTCTTTATCAAAAAAAAAATTGAAAATAAAATAAAATATGTTAATATATAGTATAAACTTAACAGAAACTGTTAAAAAGTTAACTGTTTTTTTCAAAAACATGTTAAAAAGTTAACTTTTTTATTCAAAAACTGTTAAAAAATTAACTTTTTTCGTAACTGTTTTTAATTCCGTTAAAAATTCTTTTAAAAACC
The DNA here is from genome assembly GCA_022495995.1 of Adenophora triphylla var. japonica. Taxonomy (NCBI): domain Eukaryota; kingdom Viridiplantae; phylum Streptophyta; class Magnoliopsida; order Asterales; family Campanulaceae; genus Adenophora; species Adenophora triphylla. Next base: position 110,802 of record JAFEMH010004974.1, on the reverse strand, counting down.
TAATTTGAAAAACAACTAAAAAAACAAAAACGGTTAACCGGATAAACCGGAAAACCGGTCTAACCGAAAAACCGTAAAACTGTAACCGAATTAGGCGGTTAACCGGTTCAATTTTGTTTTCGGTTCTAGGGTTTCCAAGGTTTAAACCGCCGGTTCGGTAACCGTAAACCGCCGATTAACCGAACCGGCCATCTCTAAATGAAACTAAAGAAAAAAATAGAGAGGTAAAAAAAAAGAAAAAAGGAAGAGAGTCAAACTACCTTAAATGTATACTCCCTCTGTCCCGTTCGAAAGGGCACAAATTTTCTTTTTGGGCGTCCCATTTGAAAGGGCACATCTCAAAAATGGAAAGTTTTTTATTAATTTTTTATTTGTGAGATCCACTTGTCATTCTTTCACAATAAATATCCACTAACTATTTTCTACCTCACTTTCTCTTTCCTACCTCACTTTTCACTCATAACATTTATTTCACTATACACTTTTTCTTTTTCCTACATCGCTTTTCTTAATTTTCGTACAAGGACATAAAAATGCCCTTTTGGGCGGGACGGAGGGAGTATGGTACATCATCAAAGAAGACCTCCAAAAGAGGCAACTTCACAAAGCATTTGCCCTTCAGTTCAGTGGTCTCACTCAATTACCATAGACAGACATTTCATCATCACCATAAATATATAAATTAAAAAAAAATGCAATCTAGCAAAGCTCACATTTATGCCATGGCATTCAAGTCCATTGATGAGCCACAATCAAATCATTTACCAGGGAGGACCTCTTGTATTCAATTCAATTGCCAAGGTAATTAGGTGGGAGCAGTATCTAAATAAATATCTAAATAAATATGGAGTAATTTTTTTTTAACACTTTTGTGTACCACATCGTATATTACTGATGCCGCAAGAAAAGTGCTTATCAATCTTCCTCCACGTGGCAGGACTGATCACCTGTCTCCTTGATCTGAAATCAAAACCCACGACTAGCCGGATGTGTCTCCGGCTTAGACCCTCGGGCGTGAGAGTAAGTATTTGATGATAGGAGAGCAAAATGTATTGAACAGAGTATATTCAAATAGCAAAATTGCAGTTACCTTTGCCCCGGTGATAGTGATGAAGTATTTATAGATAAAGACAGTTGTATATTTGGTAGTGCTGCATGAGCTCCGAGATTTTAGGGACAGTTACAAATAATGTGAACGTGTCTGGTAACGGCTCCTGATTTGTAGGGAACCGGTTATGAAAAGGTTTGACTCATGTGCGTCCACATCTGTTAGGTCGACACTTGGTGATTAGGTCGAGGTCGCCATTTGTGGAATGGTCGACCTGACTGGCGGGTAGAGCATGGTTCGTACCCGAAGGGTAGTATGGATCATTGGTTCGGATTAAGCTAGGTCGAGACCTTGCAGGTCGGACAATGAGCTTAGATCGACAGATGCTGTTGTTGGGCCTTGGGCCTTATGGTAATTGGGCCAGCTCCACCAAGAATGTGGATGCCACGGCTGTCTGTGATTGGGCTTTTATTCGCTTGGCCCAACTCGATCACTTTTGGTATGTTCAGTGGCCCCCAACTTTCGAGTTGACTTTGTTGACTAGGAAGTTAAGGAAATCTCGACGGAAATTGTTGTTACTCGCAGGTCACTACTCGTTCTGAGGCTTAGTCGACCCAAGATGATGTGGCACGATCCTGGACGTCGGAGATGAATGGTCAGAGATGAAGGAGCGCCGTTTTTCTGTCATCATTACTGTTTTGACGCTTGATAGTCCACCTCGGAAACCGCTTCCGTGTTTAATTAGGAAATTAATTTTGAATTTCCTTTTTCCTTTTCAATTTTGGAAAATATAAATACCAAAATCCTTTTTTGATTCGAATTTTTACCGTCTTTGAGCTCTGAGAATCTCCGGTGAAAATAGCAAGGAAACCATTGATTAAATTCGACCTTCGTTCTCTGCAACAGCCCTCTTATTCCGATATAAATCAAGGTATTCTTCTCTTTTCTTGTCTTAGGGTTTCAATTTCTGCACTGCATCTTCAATTTTTCCATGGCTAGGACATTTAGTAGCGAACCAGGAGCCTGGTATGGATATTGCATCTTCAATCGTAGGGTTTACAAGCATGTAGATAATGAGTGGAAAGAGATGTCCCTGACTGAATGTATCTCCATCTTGACAAGGTGGGGGTTGAGTTTTGGTGAAATTAGACTGCCCATTGGAGGTGATGTAGTTACCACATCAATTGACGACTCGAACATTGTCCCCTTTCATTTTTTCCATGAATTGCTCGATCACATAGCCTTGTTCTATGTTAGAGATGTCAATAAACCCTCCTTCCTTAGAAACAGAATAGGTTTTCCAGGGGAGTCTAGGTCGCCCTTAGGTAGGTCGACTGAATGTGATCATGGGACTGACTCCCCTGCTTCCTCTTTTTATTGTACAGATATGGCAGCTCAGGTAGGAGCTACAGCTTCAACCTCTTCAGATCCCAAAATTGTGGATGCATTTGATGATTCTGCTGTGCCTGGGAAGAATGAGAGAGGCTATGTTCCTCATGGGCCACTGTGTGGAAAGAAAAATTTTCCCTCTAGGTATAGTATGATCTGGGATTTTTGTGAAGTGAGCAAGGAGGACTATAGGGTGACCATCTATACTCAGAAGGATTTCATGAAACAGTTTAGGTCGACTTTCACCAAGGATGCCACTAGAGTATCCTTCTTCTATGGCGGTCGTGGTGGCCTTAGGTTACCGCTTGACCCTTTCATCAACGAGTTTTGGAGTGTGCCAATGCCTTACCCCTTGAACTCGGAGCCAATACCTGTAGGGTTCTAGTATGCTTCGCTATGGTGTGTAGGTTTCTAGGATATGAACCCTGTATGAGGGTCTTGAGGAATTCTTACGTATCGAAGTATAGTGGGGAGGATGCGAGCATTAGTACACCTTCTAAACCCAAATCTCCAAAACTCTTCCACGAACCTCCCAGCAAGCATAGTGTTTGGAACTCCCACGTAGTGGTGGTAGAGAGTAGGTTGGGATGGGAGTTTCCTTTGCCCAATGATGAAACGAAACCATGGATGAGAGAGACTATTGGGAGCCTGCTGGCATTTCGATTTATATAAGAAGTTGTGTAGATTAAGCTTGACAAAGGGCCCTTCGGTTGGGAGAGTTTGATTACCACCAAGTATAACTTTATCCAGCCGGAATGATGGCCGGAGAGGGAGAAGTGCAGCCACTTGGTGGCTATTGGTAGGGGCACAATATATCCGGCCGGGTTACCACGCTGCAGGTAAGTTTGAGGACAAGTGCCGGCGTTGTAAAAGGCGCCAACTATTGCAAAGACAACGGGGACCATCTTAGGTGGTAAGATTCCCTTATTTTGCAACCCTTTATTCGCCTATTATTTGCTTGCTTGTTGATCTTGGTAGCATAATAAATTATTTTGTCTTGCATGCTCTTCTCTTAGCTCGTCGCTTGTTAACTCGCATATAAGATGGTTAGGTCGCCCATAATTTGCTTGTACATAGAACTTCCGCTCGTATGTAGAACTTTCGTATGTCGATCTAACACTTTGCCATTTTGACTTTCTTTGCAGTCTTGACCCCAGAGCAAGAAGCAAATATGGGGCGCATTGTTGGCGTTTCGACAAGAAGAAAGCGAAGGCTCGTGGAGCTGCTAATGCTCGAGCTAACGAGCGAGAGGAGGCGAGAGAGGAGAACCAGGTTTATTGTCCAAGGACAACGTGGGGATGATTCCCATGGAAGAGATTGAAGAAGAGGACCTGCGAGTGGTACTCGGTTGTGGATGCTAATGAAGGAGGTGACGAGTCCACGGGTCGGCGAAGGAAGCCTAAGCTGACCCAATTCGGGAGGTTAATGTTGTGACCTCGGGAGGTGAGATGGCCGGGAATCGGCCCTGCGAATGTTGTGCTTGTTGAAGATGATGACATGGAGGTAGATGCGATGACCGACCTACGAATATGAGGAAGAGAGGCTGCGCTACGAGAAAGGGAAGTCAGTTTCTTCAAGCCAAATGCCTCCACCAATCTCTTCTCCCCCCACCAAAGAGTCTCTTGAGGACCAGATGAGGAGGTTGAGTGATGTTCCTCCACTCATAGGAGTCAACAGTTTGAGCCGCCGTTACCCAGACATGAGTTTGGGCCAGGTCGTGGTCAGGAGGGCTATTGATGTCGACCTCCTAGCTCACTTTTCTGATAAGGGGATCACCCCTGAAGAATTCTCAGCTCGCTCTGGGATGGTTCATTGCGAGGTAATTTTTTACTCTCCCTTTCTGTCTAGTCGCTTGTTATTTTAGTCAATCAACTTGACTTATGAGCTAACACTTCCTTGGTTTCCCTTAAATGTAGAATCTCACCATGGTCGAGCAGGTCAAAAGCTCTTGGAGGGCCTCCATTGAGAGGGAGAGGCAGGCTCTTAAGGACTTGTCCAAGAAATCACAAGAACTGGCCGAGTTAAAAGAAAAATACAGCGATCTGGATAACTCGTATGATGCCTTGGATATGGTGAAGAAGAAAGCCCTGGCCGATCATGAAGCTGCAGAGTCCAGGCTTAAGGAGGTGGAGGTGGAAAGAGATGCTGAGAAGAAAGAGCTTGAGAAGACCAAGACGGAACTGGCAACGGTTTCCAAACTTCTGAAGGAGAAGGACACCTTCTTGGTCGAGCTGCATGAAGAACATCGACTCGAGCGGGTGAAATGGCAAGGAGACCTCCAGACCGCTGCTAAAAATGCTGCTAAAGCTGTCGTTGATAAATTCAAAGAGGGAGATGAGTATTATAATACTGTTGTTGCCAAGGCACAGGACTTTCTGGAGGTGGGTAAACGTCACATGGCGCGTCGGGCCTTGGTAGATCCAACAGCTGAAGTCACCCTTGAGCAATTAGCTCGTTGGTTCTCTGAAGCTCAATATGATATATTTGCCGTGGTGGACATTCCATTGTTCCTTATCTTGACAACGATTTAGCCTTCATCGCTCAGGAAGATCAAGAGGATGGATGTGAGCCTTGGGTTGCCCCTGAATTAGCTCCTCGAAACTTTGATACTGTGCTCCAAGAAATGGAGGATGCAGAGGACATGGAGGAAGAGGACGAGCCTGAGAAGCGCTTATATTCCGAGTCGGGTAAACCCCTGAGCCCAACGCAACAAGAAGGCGACGCAAATGGAAAGACTACCAGTGATGGTCAGATCGAGACCGACCAGAACTCTTAGGTCGATTTTATGTTGATGATGTAAAAAACAAGTCTCGAAACGATTTTTTGCTTTTTTGTTTGATAACTAATTTGAATGCCTTGGCCCTGTTTTTGGGAGGCATGAGACATCATAACTTCTGTTTTGTGTAAGTCTTGGCCTGCCTTTGAGAGACTTATTTATATCTAATCGTAGTTGACTCCATATCCTTGTATGTTCTATGCTTATGATATTAGCATGTAGATGTCGAGCTAGATATGATAGGATGAATGAGACAACTTAAGCCTAGAGGCGACTTGATCTTTACTGATTTAGTCGACCTCAGTCTTGTATAACTTTTTGTAAACGAGATTGACTACGAGTCGAACCTGTTCAAACTATTGAAACTGACCAAGGGTCGAGCTTATTAGAACGAAGTCGATCCTGGGTCGGACTTGTTTTAGGAGTAAGGCGATTGAGAATCGAGCTAATTAGAAACGAGGCGACTAAGAGTCGAGTTTGTTAGAACGAAGTCGACTAAGAGTCGAACTTGTTAAGTAGACAAAGCTGATTGAGAATCGAGCTTGCTAAAATTAAGCCGACTAAGAGTCGAGCTTTGTTAATGGAACGGAGCTGATTAAGAATCGAGCTCGTTAGAACGAAGCTGACTAAGAGTCGAGCTTGTTGGGGTTAGTTGTAACAAAATGTTTGGTCGAATGAACTGCGCTTTTTATTGAAGTAGGGAAACGTTTACATCAATGGAAAGCTAGAACTATGACAAATTTCAATCTTGGGAATTGCCTCGACCACAGGCGAGTAGTAGACCTGAACTTTCGAAGTAGTACTTGATGAGGTGAGTAGCGTGCCATGGATGCTTCAACTCTTCACCATCTGGATGAGCTATCATGTAAGTTCCTTCTTTGACGACTCGAGTAACTATGTAAGGACCTTCCCAGTTAGGAGATAGCTTGTTTTGTTGGGTCCTTCTCCCTGTTGCCTCGATCTTTCTCAACATGTGATCTCTGACTTGGAATGACCTGGCCTTCACCTTCTTGTCGTGGTAACTTTTAGTCCGTTGCTTGTAGTTAACCATTCGAAGAAAAGCCGTATCTCGCTTCTCGTCGACTAAGTGCAAGTCGATCAATCTGTTGATATCATTCTGCTCTTGATCAAAGAATGTCACTGCGCGATAGGAAATCGAGCTCGGCGGGTGCCGTGGCCTCGATCCATATGTGAGAGCGAATGGGGTTTCCCATGTAGGCCCCAGAGTGGTTGTGCGGCTGCCCCGAAGAAGCGGGGAGTTCGTCCAACCAGTTATTGCGTCGACCTACGAGACCTGTCTTGAGTGCAGATAGAACTAGTTTATTTGCTGCTTCAGCTTGCCCATTTCCTTGAGGATAGGCGACAGAAGATTGCCAATGTTTGATTCCTACCCGATTCATCTCTATTTCGAAGGCTGCGGAAGGCTGCGGGCCGTTGTCAGACACTATGGCTCGAGGAAAACCAAATCGACACCAAATGAAATCATGAATGAAGTTGATGGCGTTTTCTTCTGTGATGCGAGCTAATGGCTTGGCCTCGACCCACTTGGTGAAATAATCAATGGCAACGATCACATACTTGCAATTTCCCCGGGCGGGAGGGAAGGGTCCAATCAAGTTGACGCCCCACATATCGAAGGGCCAAGCAGCGATCACGGGAGTCTGCTCTGTTGTAGGCACATGAGGTAGGTTGGCGAATCTTTGGCATTGGTCACTTTCTTGCCTGAAAGTCATGTAGGTATCTGCTCTCGTGTGTGACGGTAGTACCCCAAAGTGATCAACTTTTCGGCTAGAGTCTGGCCCCAGAGTGTCCGCCACAAATCCTTTGTGTACTTCATGCATCAGCGTAGTGATCTCTCGAGGGTGGATACACTTCAATAGTGGTCGAGTGTAGGATCTTCTGAATAGCTCGCCTCCTTGAATGACGTACCTCGGAGCTTTCTTTTTGATAGCTCGAGCTTTCTTCTCGTCATCAGGCAGATCGCCACTTTCTAGGTACGCCTTCATTTCTTCGATCCAGCACTTCTCATAAACCCAATTTCTCAAGGGATCTTCTATGCATTGAATTTTGACCCTTTCATAAGTTGGGCTCTCCAGGTAAGAGATGGGCTCTTCATGTGGCTCGTCTGATGTAGCTAGCTTTGAGAGCAAGTCGGCTAACTCATTGTCTTCTCGACCAATCCTTTGGATCTCCCAGAATTCTAAGTCTTTTATCAGTTCTTTCACCAGGTTGAAGTATTTGATCATAGTGGAACTAAGTACCTCGTACTCGCCTCTAACCTGGTTGACTATTAGCTGCGAATCACAGTATGCCATAATTTTAGTCGCACCAAAGCACTTTGCATACTCTATGGCTGCTACCAGGGCTTCATACTCCGCCTGATTGTTGGAAGCATCAAACTTGAACCTCAACGACTCCTCATATATGGTTCCAGACTCTGGTTCGATTAGAAAAATTCTAGCTCCACTGACACTCTTTGTAGCTGATCCATCTGAATAGACCTTCCAACAATCGTCGGGTAGGTCAGTGGCGACTTGGGACTCTGGCTCTTTCCCTTTGACTTTCTCTTTCTGAGCTCGCACTTCACTATCTTCCCTGGTGAACGTTAGCTCGACCAAGAAGTCTGCTAGTGCTTGAGCTTTCAATGCCTTTCGAGGTCGATACTCGATGTCGAATTCCGTGAGGGCAATTGACCAGTTGAGTAAACGACACGAACTTTACGGTTTATGAAGAATTTTTCTTAAGGGGGCATTCGTAAGCACGACAATAGGGTGAGCCAAGAAATAAGCTCGCGGCTTCCTTGAAGCCACGACTAAAGCGTACGCGACCTTTTACGCGTTGTAGTATCGCCTCTACGTCGATAGGGTCTTGCTAACGTAGTGCGCGGCTTTTGATGGCCCTCCTCTTCTCTAACCAAGGCTAGCTGCAGCGGTTTGTCTCCCTTTGAGATAGGTATACGAACAAAGTTTCACCAGTAGTCGGGCTGCTCAATAGTGGAGGAGTGGCAAGATATTCTTTGAGTTGTTGGAACGACGAATGACATTTGGCCGTCCACTCAAAGTTTTTCGTCCCCCTCAATGATTTAAAGAAGGGGAGAGACCTTTCGGTAGGCTTGGCTTTAAAGCGACCTAGAGTGCCACCACTGCCATTAAGTCGTTGCATCTCCTTTATTTGGTTGGCTCCTTCATCTCGACTAGAGCCTTGATCTTCTCACGGGTTAGCTTCTATACCCCTGCGGGACACCATGAATCCAAGGAATTTGCCGAGTTGCTACCCCCGACACACTTGCTGGGATTGAGTTTCATGTCGTTTGCTCGCAGATTGGCGAATGTTTCTTTTAGGTCGACCACGTGACGTCCGGTCTTAGTTTTGATGACCATATCGTCGACGTAGGCCTCCATGTTTCGGCCAATTTAAGAGGCAAAGACCTTGTTCACCATGCGTTGATAAGTTGCTCCTGCATTCTTCAATCCAAATGGCATCATGTTATAACAGTAGATGCCTCCCATTTGCTTGGAAAGTTTGTTTTCACAATGTCATCCTCGTGCATCTTTATCTGGTGGTACCGAGTAAGAATCTAGGAAGCGAGAGTAGAGTGACTGCAATGGAATCAACAAGTTTGTCGATTACGGGAAGAGGATAGGTTTGTCCTTCGGGCAGGGCAAGTTTTAGAGTGGTGAAGTCGACGCACATCCTCCATTTGCCATTTGATTTCTTCACCATGACCACGTTGGCCAACCAGGTTGTATGAGTGGCCTCTTTAATTATACCTGCACTCAAAAGTTTTTGTACCTCAGCTTTAATGGCTTCTTCTTTATCACGAGCAAAACTTCTCAATTTCTGGGGTCTAGGCTTTATGGTTGGGTTGACCTCAAGCCTATGAACAATGACCTCCTCCTTAATGCCCTTCATGTCCTCTACTCGCCATGCAAAGACATCATTACTCTCTTTCAATAGCTCGATGATCTCTGCTCGCTCCTCATCTGATAGCTGCTTTCCAATTTGAATTTTTTGGTCGGGGTAGAAAGGGTTGGTGACTACTGATTCTAGCTCGTCCACAGCCTCTAGCTCTGGACCATCTCCGAACTGCAGGGTTTCAATGATGATCTCTCTGACCCTTTGTCTCTCCTCGGCCCCCAGGTGTGGAGCTTCTTCTGCTATCATATCATCCAGCTTATCTGCAACCTCGCTGGTGGTGGCCCCCGAGTTATTGTTGACCTGGAGGCATAGGTCGCCTATGAGGACTTGGTCGACCATAACTACATCTGGATCGACATTGTGTTTTGGTGACGTGTCGACTCAACTATGACCTCGTCATTTGAACGATAGGTCGACTCCTCCATATTGGTGATTGTTGACAGTCGAGTAGTTTTGGTGACTGACTGGGACAGCTTTAAGTATCCATCTGCCGTCTCAATCTCTAGTTCCCTTTTCTTTCTTTCCCGAAGAACATGATCTAGGTAGGCTCGAGTTGTGCCTTGTACGCATCCTACTCCAGCAGGTGTAGGAAACTTGACTCGTTGGTGGGGGATTGATGCCACCATTCCAAGCGCAACCTGGCCAGGAATACCAAGGATAGCTGCATAGTCACTATTCACATCTATCACAATAAATTGTACCTTGGATACGACCCTGTAAGGGTTCTGGCCTAGGTCGACGTCTAGCTCTATCTGCCCCTTGGCGTCGACTCGATGATTTGTGAAGCCTTCTAACCTGCCATCATACCTTTCAAGCTGCTCGTTGGAAAGACCCATCTCCTGGAAGGTTTTGTAGAACAAAATGTCTTTACAGGCCCCCGTGTCGACCAGGAGTCTGCTCGTCGTACATCCGTCTATGAGACCTGGGATGACGAGAACTTGCTCCCTAGCCGCCATATTAGTTGCCAACTCATGGGGGTAGAAGCTAATCACATCATCTCTGACATCTCTCCTTGGAGGCACATGTGGGGCCTTGTTGAAATTTGAAAAATTTTATGTTTGATGGGTGTGTTCTTTGGCTTGCTCTGTGATGAATCCCAAGTTCAATCTAGGTTGCCTTGGTCCCTGCTTTGTCCACTTGCGGTTGCTCGCCCCATGACTGAGGCCTTTTCACATATGCGTCGAGCCTTCCCTGGTCGACCATTCTTTGGATGATACGTTTCAATCCCAAGCAATCCTCCGTGAGATGCCCTGTGTCTTTGTGGTAATCACAGTACTTGCTATTGTCTCTCCCCGAACTTGTTGCACAGGTTCGTGGGGCGAGTGGGGCTAGCTCGACCGCATTCATGATTTCAGTTCGACTCACCGTTAGGGGAGTGAAAGCCTCAGGCACCTTCTCTGTCGCCCTAGTCCTGTTCTTGCCATTTTTATTGTTTCCTCCATTCTTGTTGGAGTCCTTCTTGTCATCAGCAACCTCCACCTTGGGGCTTTTCCCATTTTTCTTTTCCTTCCTCTCCTCGGCTAGTGCGACGTTATAAACTTTCTCGAACAACTCCTGTCGAGTAGTGACTGTACGAACCGTCAGTTCATAATCCATGTCTGCCGAGGAAATACCATTCCGGAAGCAATTGATCACCTCCCTGTCAGTGAGATCCTCCTCGATCTTATCAACCATCTCCTTGAACTTGGTGAAGTAGCTCATTGAGCTTTCATTTTTGGCCTGCACCAAGTTATTTAGATCGGTCCTTTGTCAATTTTTGAGCTCTGCGGTTGAGAAGCGATCTAAGAACTTTGTCTGAAACACGTCAGGTGGAGATGCTACCGGCGGCAAACCATTGAACCAAGTTAAAATTTGCCCCGTGAGTATGCTTATGAGAGCTTTGCACATATTGTCATCCTCATTGGTGACAAAGCACATTGTGGCTTCCAGATGTGCTATGTGACTCTTTGCATTGGTTATCCCTGAGTATTTCTCTAGAAGGGGCAATCTAAACCCAGCAGAAGGTCGACTATCTCTCAGTTCCTTGGACAAAGGTTGAAGAGCAAAGTCAATTCGTTCAACCTTTCCAGTGTCCTTTTTCTTCTCCTCCTCCCATTGTTCGAACTTCTTTTTCATCAACAACCGTTCCACCCAGCGTCGGGTCTGTCATCTCTGCGGGGGAACGACATTCGACCTTTGACCTTCGCTCACAGGGGGAGTTACTGCCTACTCCTCCTGTCTCGGTGAGAATGAGCCCTTTACGATCGAGCGGAGACCTATGCTGTCATTCCTTTGGGGCGACTGCGCCTCTCGTCCTGGATGGCGACTGCGCCTATTATCTCCCAGTGGCGACTGCGCCTTTCTTCTCTTATGGGCGACTGCGCCCGTTCACATCCTATGAGGCTGTGATCTACGTATCTGGCGGGCGAACCACGTCGGCTTCGGTTGGCTTCTAAATGCGTCCTTAAATCCGTGAGCCTCCTGCTCCTGTTCTGGTGAGGCTAGCCACTTAGGTCGTTGCTTGGCACATGAATGAGGATGGAATCATTGCGCTACATTTGTCCCACAATTTCATTAGGCCTAGCACTCTGGCTGCTCCTGTTGGAAATTTGAGAAGGAGCCACCCTCTACGATCTTATATCCGCCTTCTCGGCCTCCTACATAGCCGATAACTCGGCGAGAATCTTGGCTCGCTCGATAGCATTTCCTTTCTACTCGATGGGTTGGATGAGGGACACGCCCTATTTCCAACATTCACGTGAGCCGAGTTGGACGCTTAGGAGGAGGTGGAGCTCCTTGTCCCTCCATGTGTCTTTTCCCTCTTCTTGTATGCGGCAATCCCTTGCCATGGCCAATCTTGCGGTAGAGCGTGTTGCTCTACCGTGAGAAGCGATTTGGTGGGGGAGGAGGTAGATTTATGTTTTCGGCATTTGCATTGGTATACTGCGTTGGTGTTGACATTCACTTCATTGATATCTTGAAGCGTGCGAGACATTGCCCGTCACAGGGGTTACCATTGTTGTAGGTTGAGAAAAGTTTCGAGGTCGAAGCTTAAGCACGATTCCGACAATGGAACCAAGCGATGCCGCAAGAAAAGTGCTTATCAATCTTCCTCCACGTGGCGGGGCTGATCACTGGCTCCTTGACACTGAAATCGAGAACCCACGACTAGCGGATGTGTCTCGGCTTAGACCCTCGGGCGTGAGTAAGTATTTGATGATGGGAGAGCAAAATGTATTGAACAGAGTATATTCAAATAGCAAAATTGCAGTTACCTTTGCCCCGGTGATAGTGATGAAGTATTTATAGGTAAAGGCAGGTTGTATATTTGGTAGTCTTTGCATGAGCTCAGAAATTTTAGGGACGATTACAAATAATGTGAACGTGTACAGTAACGGCTCTGATTTGTAGGGAGCAGGTTATGGAAATGTTTGACTCATGTGCGTCCACATCTGTTAGGTCGACACTTGGTGATTAGGTCGAGGTCGCCATTTGTGGAATGGTCGACCTGACTGGCGGGTAGAGCATGGTTCGTACCTGAAGGGTAGTATGGATCATTGGTTCGGATTAAGCTAGGTCGGGACCTTGCAGGTCGGACAATGAGCTTAGATCGACAGATGTTGTTGTTGGGCCTTGGGCCTTATGGTAATTGGGCCAGCTCCACCAAGAATGTGGATGACACGGCTGTCTGTGATTGAGCTTTTATCCGCTTGGCCCAACTCGACCACTTTTGGTATGTTCAATTACTAATAATCTAACATTTATAAATGATTTAGATATCATCAATAATACATAATCATTGGATCACGGGTGTCATACAATTCAGTAAATAAAAGTAGTACTACATCAGATTTCTTTCTCCTAAATATGTCATTTTTACCTACTTGCAATCTTTCTTGAAGAACTAATATGGAATTCAAGAGTAAATTTGTTCATTTGTAGGAAAATTCAGCTTAATTCAATTGGTGAGACCCACTAACTAACTATTAAGTTAGAATATCAAGATCTAAGTGTTTAGAAGAATTGAAGTTTGGTCTATATTTAATGCATGGGAGTCGTTCACATTGAAGTTTGATGTATAATCTTTTGTGTGGGGTGGGTGTGTGTTATTTTTTATAGCATAAGTGGAAAATGAAGTGTTTAAAAAGTATTGTAATACTCCCTCCGTTCCTCCGTTCCTGAAAGATTGTCTCATTTGCCATTTTGACTTGGCTCAAAAAGTATGTCCCATTTCTAAATTTAGGCATGAATGTTAGTGCAAATCTACTAAGGTACAAGAAGGTGAAGCTCTTCCTTAATAATTGTAAAATGTACAACAAGACAATCTTTTAGAGACGGAGAGAGTATACTCTTAAATAAGAAGAAGGGTATGTATACCTGTCAAATCAAATAAGAGAGTGGAGGCACAATAAGGTGAAACTCTTCCTTAATAATTGTAAAATGTACAACAAGACAATCTTTTAGAGGCGGAGGGAGTATACTCTTAAATAAGAAGAAGGGTATGTATACCTGTCAAATCAAATAAGAGAGTGGAGGCAGAGGTCGAGTAATGACGAGTTGACGGGTTAAGCGGGTAAAATTCGTTACGACCCATTTAACTCATGAGTTAAATGAGTTGGGTAATTCGAGTAATCGGGTTAGCGAGTCGACCAGTTAATTTTATTTAAATGGGTGATTACATTTATGATTTCGGCACATTATGGTCACGGGGGTCGGGTATGAGTGCAGGTCGGCCTGAAAACTTAACGGATTAAGCGGGTCAACTCGTTAGAATCTGGATATGTTAGCGAACCAAATCGAGCCGAATAATTAACGAGTCGAGCCAAGCGAGTAAATAGATAAAGAATCACATGAGTAGGTATCTGATGGAGTATTCTTTTAGTTTAAGAATTACCTCATGTATATTCCTCTACATTTCCAAGCTAGCTAGCTAGCTAGGATGACAATAATTTTAGATTCTAATGTTGACTTGAGACTACATTGATTTTATTTCAGTTCTAAACCATGTGGTAAGATTGGCAAATGAAACTAAAGGACAAGAAATTTCCATTTAAGAATCATTAGGATGGATTAATTTAACTGTCCACCCTACCCTAGAGGTTTGATAAATTTTAGGGTAAATGACAGGTCCATATTTTGAACTTCATTCAAAGATTAGGGTATAATTTTCAGTTTTGTCAATTTAGAATCAAAAGTTAAAAATAGTTCTGACGAAATCATTTAACAATTTCAGTTAAATCATATGTGTCATGCATATGCATAATCAAATTTGGTTATACTCAGTTAAGTCATATGTGCCATCTACCTGCAAAATCAAATTTGGTTATGCATTTGAGAGTTTCTGGAAACTAATGAAGAATTAAGAAATACTCCCTCCATCCCAATAGTAGCTGTCCGTTTTTTGCCTTGCACGCAAATTAATAAATTGGGTGGGAAGAAAAAATGTTGTGAGTGTAATTTGAAAATAGGAGAGAGAATGAGTGGAGGGAATAATAAATTATAATGGTGTTGTGAGTATTAAAATAATGTAGGAGAGAGAATGAGTGGAGAAAATAGTAAAAATTCATTTGCCAAAAAAGGAAAGTGGAAGCTATTAACGGGACACCCAAAATGGCAAAATGGAAAGCTACTATTGGAACGGAGGGAGTAACAATTATATTTTGGACCGAGGAATAATCAACTAATTGTACGGTTATGGCTATTAATTATAATGAAAGTCATTGCGAAAATACTTTAATTTCATACTCCCTCGGTCCCATAGATTTATGGACTTTTGGGTTTTGCACGGAGATTAAGGAGGAAATATTATATTGAAAGTGTTGTGAGTGTGAAAATAAAATAGGAGAGAGAATGAGTGGAGAGAATAGTAAATTATAATGGTGATGTGAGTATTAAAATAATGTAGGAGAGAGAATGAGTGGAGGAAATAGTAAAGATTCCTTTCCATTTTGGGAAAGTTAGATATTATTGTGGGACGCCCAAAATAGAAAGTTTACATATTATTGTGGGAAGGAGGGAGTATATATATTGCTCAATAATACCCTTTATTTGAAACAATTTTTCAAACAGCAATGACTTACCCTTATGATCAATTTTTCCTTTTGGATTTCTTTCTTAATCATATATGAATATCACATTAGATGTCAACTAATCTAATCTAAACTGATTCAGGTCAAATAGGACTACAAAGGCGGTAAAGCTATTCAATAAGTTGTAATTATGCTGCATTTTGAGAACTCAGAATCTAAAACCATTTGCTTAAAATAGAACGCCCCTTTATTAGACGATTAAAAGGACAATATGAACCTATCTTAAGCGCCCCTTTACTAGGTGATTAAAAGGAATATAAACCTTCATTTATTTTAAGCACATGGAAGACATGAAATCAAGAGAGGTGGAAATTAAATGGAATCTTCAACTTCGGAAATGGCTGATTAATTTTATTTTATTTGGGTTTGGGTATCAACTTTGACTTTGTAAACCTCATCTTTATACTCTCGGGACGATTTAAGATTCTTACTTTTTTTTTTATGTCCGTACCATTTTAAGGTTTTTAGTTGCTTAATTACTTAAGAACCTTAAATCGGGACGCAGAGAGTATGTTTTACCAAAATATTAAGAAGTGTAGTTAGATTTGGTTGACACATTTAGCATTTCAAAGTAAGAAAATAATTAAGATATTTGATGGAGAAAATTTTGGGAGAAGCAAAACCCTAGTAAATATAGATGCTCAAAAATGCTCAAAATGTGTCGGCAAACGAAGCTTCTTCCTTTTCCTTGCCTTGTAATTGTATAGTCACAATAATAATATTATTCCTACTAGTGTACTATACATGGTTTTCATGAATGTGGTGTCACTAGTAGTCTATGTAAGCCCCTTCAATTGAATTCTACCCCCCAGGCCCCAAATATGGTACAAAAATGTTCCCTTGATGCATTTACTCCCTTCTGTACTACTAGGGTACTTGCACAGTTGCACGCTCCTACCGTCCGAAAACACAAAAATCTATTTTTTATAATAACATATTTTAGTATGTATTATATACTCCGAACATTATAAATTAGGTTGGGCATAATAATTCCAACTCCACCTTCGATCGAGCCCATTCAAGAGTAGGAGACTAACTTATTAAGCCCACCAAAGTGGCGACCTAGGTTAAGTTGGCTTGAGAAGTGGTCAAACCTATCCGAGCCCGATATACAAAATCGTATGAACGGAATAAAAGTGACGGATTAGGCCCAACATACAAAATTCAACTATTCATGCATTATCACAGCAGAGTCATCAAGCAGGTCGACCCCGTTATCATAAAGCCCACAGCCCAACAACAAATATCAGTCGACCTAGCTCATTGTCCGATCTCCTTGGTCCCGACCTAGCTTTGTCCGACATATGATCCATATCTTATACGAGTATCATCCGACTGTATCGTTCGGTCAGGTCGACGTAGATCCATGCACGCGACCTGGACCCACGAAGACGTATGCCGACCTACAGGGTCATAACGCGTCTATAATTCTTTCCATAACAGAATTTCGACAAATCAGACGTTATTTATGTATGTAATCTCGTACACGATTCGTTCCATGATTCTAGGGATTCTGCACAATCCTACTACAATTATACTTCATCTCAAAGGCTATATATACCTTACAACATCAACGGTTTAGAGGTAATTGCTATTTGTTATTCTGAATATCTCTTGTTCATTATAATTTATAAGCTCATAAACACCATACTTACTCTCACGCCTGAGGGTCTAAGTCGGAGACCATCCCGGCTAGTCGTGGGTTCACTGTTTTAGATCAAAAGTTAGGAGATCAGTCTTGATTGCTGGGTGTAGGCTAATCAACACGTTTATTGCGGCATCAGTTTGGTTTCATTGCCAGAAACGACGCTTTTTTGACCTCGAAATCCAATCAAACGATAACCATGGTATCTGGCAGTCACACCGCTACACCCTCCACTGAGAACGAACAAGAGAATGCTGGTAGAAACATCGACACCGGTGCTGGAAATCGTAACACCAATCTACCACCTCCCCCACCACGCCAAGTAAGAAGAGCGACTCGCTCCAATAACGTCGCTGATGGCACAGGCTTGCAGGATACTAGGAGAGAAAAGAGGCCTATGAACACGCAAGAAGGAGAGCCGCAGCCAAAGCGACAACTGGTAGGTCGAACAGTTGTAGTCGACAATTCAGATCCCTCAACTAATCACCTCAGTAGGAAAGAGATTTTGATGGAGCGGGCTAAGTTGCTCCAAAGTTTGTTGGAAGTTCACGAAGCATTGCTCGACATGCCGGAATCTCCTAAAGGTGATAGGAGATCACATCGACCTGCTCCTTCTGTTACTTCGCACATACGAGCTAGTGGAGGGGCTAGACAGAATGGTGGCCCCAGGCCGTCTGCTTAGCAGCCGAGGATCGAGATGCCTCCTCCCTCTCACATTAACCTTGATCCCACCGTCGACCTAAGAGATAGGCTCAACCAACGAAGAGAGAAAGAGGCCGAGTCAGCCTCGAGGAGATAGCAAATGGACGAAAGGAATAGGCGAAGGTCGCCAGCAAGGTCAGTTAGGTCTATACAAAAAAAAAAGATATATAAAAAGGTATATAAAAAAATAGAAAAAAAAGTTAAACAAATGAAAGTATATAGAACAATAGAGAGACGGACTACCCTATATTTATTTTTTATTTTCTTTTAATTTTTTACTGACTAGAAAATAATATTTTAGACTTTGTTTATTAGTGATTTTTTTTTACAAAAAGGTATATAAAAAAAAGATAGAAAAAAACTAAACAATTTAAAGTATATAAAAGAAAAGAGGGACAAACTATCCTTTATTTTATATTTATTTTTTTATTAATTTTTTTATTGACTAGGAAATGATATTTTAGACTTTGTTTATTCGTGATTTTTTTACAAAAAGGTATATAAAAAAAGATAAAAAAATACTATACAAATGAAAATATATAGAAGAAAAGAGGGACGGACTACCCTATATTTATTTTTTATTTATTTTAATTTTTTATTGACTAGGAAACAATATTTTAGATATTTTTTGTTAATGATTTTTTTTAAAAAAAAGTATATAAAAAAGATAGAAAAAGCTAAACAAATGAAAGTATATAAAAGAAAAGAGGGACAGACTATCCTTTATTTATTTTAATTTTTTATTAATTTTTTATTGACTAGAAAATAATATTTTAGATTTTTTTTACTCCCTACGTCCTAGAGTAAGATTTTTAGTTTTTTTGTTGTTTGATAGTTTGAGCAATATGGTAAATACTTTAGGGGTTGAGGTAAAGTAAAAGAATAATTATTAATATTTTCTAAAGGTTAAATTATTATTATTATTAAATATTTTTCTCTTAATTATTACTCCCTCCGTCCCAGATCAAGAGTTCTACTTTCTCTTTTGGTCCGTTCCAGACCAAAAGTCCCATTCCATAAATGGAAATATGTAAACAGTGTTTTGGACATTTATATCCTCATAATGTTTATATATTTACAAAAAAAATCATTCATTATACCCTTATAATTTTAACATATTTACAAAAAAAAAAAAAAATCAATCATTAACTTACTATTTCTCCCACTCATTCTCTCTCCTAAAAAAAAATCATTCATTAACTTACTATTTCTCCCACTCATTCTCTATCATATTAAATATTTTTAACTTTTACATTCTCTCTCCTCTAATCTTCTACCCACTTTCATTTTTTTATTCATTTTTTTTAAATATTCTTAAAAATCGTGAAATACTCCCCTAGGACCCTTGATTTGGGACGGAGGGAGTACTATTATATAATATTCAGTTATCAATAATATTAGTAAATATTTATTTACATATATGGTAATGATTTAGGATATGCATGGAGTTTAGGATATGTAATATAGGGTTTAGGGTATAAGATATATGATAAATGATTTAGGATATAAGGTATATGATAAATTGTTTATGGTATATGGTATAAGGTATAAGGTATATGACATTTAGTTTAAGGTATGAGTTAGTGTATGAGATATATAGGATTTAGAGTTTAGTGTTTAGTGAGTGGTATATATTACAAGACTTAGGGTATATAGAGGTATATACTTTGGGGTATGTGGTATAAATATGATTTAAGGTATAGGGTTGGGGCTATGATGCACAGATTCTCTCCCCAGCCAGCGAATTGCGTATCCGACTTGCACCGGATACGAATTCGCACCGGATTCGTTGGATACTTTTCTGGATACGCACAGGGGGCTTTTGACAATTCTCCAAAGTTCGGATTCGTAATCCGGATACGCGAATCGGGAATCAGATACGCGAATCGGGAACCAGATTTGTAAGGTCCTAAGTAGCGGCGCCGTTTTGGCTTCTGAATGGGAATAAATTATAAATCGAGGGAGACGCGAGAGGATGAGAGAGACGAAAAAGATGACATACCTCGGCCTCGCAAGTCGCGTCGCGACTTACTCCATCGGACTACCAGTCCACCTCGCTTCACCGCTTCTTCGTCAAGCCCTAGCAACACCGCCGCCCGCGCGCCTCAGCTTCTTCAGTTTTCGGAGTCGAGGTTACTCGAGTTAGTTATCAGTCAGTCTTCCTTCCTCTTCGCATCTCATCTACTCCCTCCGTCCCAGAAAAGCTTACCCGGTTAATACGAACTCAGTTCAATCAAGTTCAACTTTAACCAAACTCTAATATCAATTTACTTATCATAATAAAAATCTAAAAATTGTTATCCATAAAATAACCAAATGATTTATCAATAGCAATTATTAAAATTTCATAATAACCAAATGATTTATCAATAGCAATTATTAAAATTTCATTAGAATGAATAGATTGATATTAAAGTTTGGTCAAAGTTGAACTCGGTTGACTTGGTACTGTTCATACTGGAGAAGGTAATATGGGACGGAGGGAGTATGACTCTGTCTCATCGCGTCTCTCACTCTCTCAGTTTTGATTATTTTGAATATGTTGAAGAATAGTTTTTGACTTTTTGTGTTTATCAGTTTATAATTTTATGTCAATTATCAAACATCTATTTATATTTTGAATGTTGAATATTTCTATTTCGAATATTTACATTTTGGTCCCTATAGTTTGAATAGTTACACTTTGATCCTTATAGTTTGAATATTTATACTTTATCCCCACGTATCCGTATCCGAAATTTTTCAACAATCACGTATCTCCGTATCTTGGATTCGCGAATCCGTATTCGAGAATCCGTATCAGTGCAACATTGGGTTAGGGTATGGAGTATATAGGGTTTAGGGTTTAAAATATATGGTTTAGGGTTTAGAATTCAAATAGGACCGTGCGGACCTCTTTGATAACGGGTGATAACGGGCCACGGATCAAACGAATCTTCTGATTCGCGGGCCAAAGCCCGATCCGTACGAATTTCTTTGATCCAAACCCATCCCTCCTTATGAAAAGCGGACTAAACAAGTTACGAACCACGAATTAAACGAGCCCGGTCCAAACGGGCCGCGGGCAATGGTCCGCGGCCAAAGACTCACGTTGCCCCAATCAAAGAATAACATAATGGCTAGCTATAAATGAGGAGACGATTGGTATTTAATCCTTAAAATGTCTCCTACATTCCCGCCATGATATGATCGTATCAATCAAAAAATGAATATAAATATTCACCATTCATCTCCGAACAAGAGGTAACTTAACATTTTGACCCTAAATTCTTTCATTTTGCTTTCATGTAAAATACTCCCTCCGTTCCATTACAAACCACAAATATTCCTTTTTTTTTCGTCCCATTACAAATCACAAATTCACTATTTCCTTCACTCATTCTCTCTCCTATCATTATTTTAATACTCACAACACCATTATAATTTACTATTTCCTCCACTCATTCTCTCTCCTATTTTACTTTACACTCACAACATTTATATCATTATTTTTTTCCTTAATCTCCACGCAAACAGTAAATTTCCTTTTATTAATGGGACGGAGGGAGTACATGCTTATCTTTACACTAAAGATTTTTCGCCAAAGACCAATTTGACTAGTCATTTGTTCATCAGATCATTGATTAGCTAGACCACCCTATCAATTGTTTCATGTAAAATACATACTCCCTCCGTCCCATAAAATCTTACTCATTTAATATTTTTGGTGTCCCACTTTAAAGTCACACTTTCCTAAAAAGAAAACTTTTTAATACTTCTTTATTCATGGAACTCACTTGTCATACTCACATCACTCTTCAAATTTACTATTCTCTCCACTCATTCTCTCTCATACCCACTCACAACTCCTACTTTAATAACATTATTCTTTATTTTCCGGCGACCACCTTCCCCACCTCCGACGACCACCTTCCCCTCCTCCGGCGACCTCCTCCGACGAGTCCATTGATTTCGGCCAAGCTATAAGAAATTCAGGCCGAATTTCACCAACCTGCAACACCACATTTCCACATATAATGCGTGCAATTTAAAATACGGAGGTGATTGAATAGAATAAATTATAGTAAGAAACCCTAGAAATGGAGGCAGGAGGAAGGGGTTGGAACCTTGGAGGATCGGTCAACTGAATTAGACGACGGAGATGAGGCGGAGAGGGAATTCTTGGGAGTGGAATCGTCGGGGTTGGTGTCGGAATTGGTGCCGTCGAGCTTGGGTTGTGATTGGAGGTTGCGGAGGACGAAGAATCCGGCGAGAGTTGCCGAGAGGAAGACTAGAATGGTGTCGGAATCGGTGCCGTCGAGCTTGGGACACATTTTTTTCTTTTTTCTCTGCTGGTGGAATTTCTCTCTCTAACACATGTATTTAATTTTATCAATTTGGGATGTAAAATGAAGCAAGAAGAGGAGTAGAGGGGAGGGGTTAAATAGCAGTGGAGGAAAGAAAGAGTTTTTGTTTTTTATTTTAATGAAAGTTGTCCCGTCCGTTTATGTGGACCAATTTTTCACCAATCGGCTTGGATTTTTTAATTTTATAAAAATTTTCATTTGATTGATTGTTCAATCATGCAAATCATGTAATGTAAATCAATTTATCAGTTGTTTATCATGTTTATCAGTTATTTATCAGTTGTTTATCATGTTTATCAGCTGTTTATCAGTTGTTTATCATGTTTATCATTTGTTTATCAGTTATTTATCATGTTTATCAGTTGTTTATCATTTGTTTATCATTTGTTTATCAGTTGTTTATCATGTTTATCATTTATTTATCATGTTTATCAGTTGTTTATCATGTTTATCAGTTGTTTATCAGTTGTTTATCATGTTTATCAGTTGTTTATCAGTTGTTTATCAGTTGTTTATCGGTTGTTTATCAATTATTTATCCGTTGTTTATCATTTGTTTATCAGTTGTTTATCTGTTGTTTATCAGTTGTTTATCATGTTTATCAGTTGTTTATCGGTTGTTTATCATGTTTATCATTTGTTTATCATTTGTATATCAGTTGTTTATCATGTTTATCAGTTGTTTATGAGTTGTTTATCATGTTTATCAGTTGTTTATCGGTTGTTTATCGGTTGTTTATCGGTTGTTTAACCGATGAATGAATTTATCAGTTGTTTAACCAAAAAAAAATTTCTTTTGCAAAAAAAAAAAAAAAAATTTTTGCATTTCGAATTAAAGCTTTGTTGAAGTAGTTTGTGATCATGCAGAATATTCCTCGAACTGAAGAATGATTGTTTTACATTTTATGTTTATTTTTGTTCTTTTTCTTTTTATTTTTAAGAAAATAGTGCTTTCAATTTACAAAAGTAGTTTTTTGTAATTTTTATATAAATTTTTTGTAATTTCCATCTTTTAAAATGAGTTTTTTGTAAATGCCCCTATATTATTGATAGGTGTGATCTATTCGTTTTTGTTTTGGTGTTATCATATACTCTCTTCGTCTCACTTCAAGGTTCCTACTTTCTCTTTTATTTGTCCCACTTCAAGGTTCCCTTTCATAAATGAAAAGTTTTGAATATATTTATACCCTTATAATTTAATATATTTACAAAAAAATCATTCATTATACCCTTATAAAGTTAACATATTTACAAAAAAATCAATCATTAACTTACTATTCCTCCCACTCATTCTCTCTCCTATTAAATAATTTTAATTTTTACATTTTCTCTCTTCTAATCTTCTACCTATTTTCAAAAAAATCAATCATTAACTACTACTCCCTCGATCCCACGTAAATGCGGACTTATTTCCATTTTGGTTCGTCCCACGTAAATGTGGACTGCCCAAAATGGAAACAAATATTCACTGTTCCACCCACTCATTCTTTCTCCTACTTCACTTTTACACTCATAACATTCTCTCTCCTAACTATTCCTCCCACTCATTCTCTATCATATTTAATTTTTCATACTCACAAACACCTCCTCCACCTATTTCTCTCTCCTACTTTTTCTTAATTCTCACACCCAAAAAGTAAGTTCACATTTACGTGGGACGGAGGGAGTATTTCCTATCCCACATTTAACTTTTATATTATCTCTTATCTATTCTAAACAACACAAAAACAATTTTTCTTAAAAAGCGTATAACCCACACCAAAGAACCTTGGTGTGGGACGAAAGGAGTATAATTGATGTGAGATAGCATTATAGTACACAAGTTACATATTATAGTAATAACATTAGTTACATGTAATAGTAATAAGATTATAGTAAGATAAGTTCGGATCGCGCAGGAATGTGTCGTGGGCTCAGTAATCGTGTCCAAAGAAGAGATTGGGCGACTCCGACCCGCACAACACCGTAAAACAATCAGAAGCTGCGCCGGGGGTCTTCCGGCAAGCCCCTCCGGCGTGAGAATCAGTTGATGGACTGGAAAGGTGGTGATAATAATATGGAAAATGCGTGTGTACGTAAATATGCAGAAGTGCATTACCTTTGTCCATGTTTTGTTCCCATATTTATAGTGGATGTAATGATATTAGGGTATTCATCTGAACCGTTGGATTGGGTTGCTCCTATCCGTTGGATCATCTTGTTTCCCTAGGCGTACACGTGTCACGCTGGGTTGGTCCGCCTAAAGAAGGACACTGCAAAGACTCCGACATTGATAAGTAGATTAGCTTATAAAGGAAAGTCAACCTGCACGCCTTTTGGCAATATTACTGGTTACATGATTGCACATGTAACAGGGCCCTGTGGTAGGTCTGACATTATCCCAAATTAGCTAATTAATTGATCTTGTTGTGGAAGCTAATGGAAGGGACGACCTGGAGCTGTACGTCCAATTGGGTCGTCTCTTCGAGAGATGACTCGACGAGCGAGCAGCAGCGAGAGTTGGTCGTTTACTCTTGGAAGAGGTCTGTTTAGTACGGCAGGAAAGGCTCGTCGTTATGTGGGCCATAGCTCATTATCGACGATCTCTTCCTGACGTATAGACGGGCTAAGGTCCAAACTTTTGCTCAAGGGTGTATTGGCTCGTCGCTTGGATGGGCTTGGTCGCTCAGTGGCGACGACTGCCATCCGTTGTTGGACAGGCCATAACCCAGGTCTTGATCGGATCCTTCGTAGTTGGTCCTTTGGTGGGCCTGTTGGGCCCCTAGCTCGTAGCGAAGTATTGGGCTCGGCCCATCCCAGAATATTCCGTTCAGTGGCCCCCAACTCATGGGTCGTCTTGATGGGCCAGGAGTTGTCGTTTTCCCTCCAAGGCTATCCGTACGGCCGTCAATTTGAATTTTGAATTAGGATGACATCAGCGTGGAACACGTGGATAGCCGGGATTCCTCCATTAATCGACACGCGTTCCGTGATGGGACATTCTCCTCGAAAGTTGCAGTGGGTATTTAATGCTCCCATCCTTTCGCCGTTTGGGTTTCCCAAGTACCAACTCCTCATCTTCCCCAAGTATAAAAACTTTCTCCCTCCTCCATTTCAAACTTTACGAAATTTAGTGCATTGAGAGCAATCAGTAAGGGCGATTTCTGACCACCAGCAAGAGAATCCGGCGAACAAGAACCACCGCTTCCGGCGTACCGAACTGTTCTGGCTACTCCGTCTGTGAGACGCCTGGGAGCTTGGATAAGAGATTTCTTCGACCTTCCGCCGGAAAACTCATCGGAGCATTCGCCGGCAAGTTCTTCACCAGGTATTATCCTTTGATTGTTCTTAACTTTCTGGGCATTTCTTGGTGTTTCAATATTTATTTATATGGGGCCCAGAACCATAAGCTTTGAGAGAGGGGTCAAATTTGGTTTCGGGTTAAATCAAAGGGTGTATAAGTGTTTTAGGGGTATCTGGAGGGAG
This sequence comes from Adenophora triphylla var. japonica, assembly GCA_022495995.1. Taxonomy (NCBI): domain Eukaryota; kingdom Viridiplantae; phylum Streptophyta; class Magnoliopsida; order Asterales; family Campanulaceae; genus Adenophora; species Adenophora triphylla. The sequence goes on along the minus strand of JAFEMH010004974.1, from coordinate 85,446 downwards.
ATTCCTTTGATTGAGTGTTCATCTATTTTGGTAAAGTTTGATTTTGAAAATGAGCCCCTAGGATTTCCAGTTGGTGAGGCTCTTGGGGAGTTTGAGGAAGATGACCCACGGGTGACACCCTTTAGATCCATGAACGATTTACCCAATCATATACGAGCCAACTATTCCTTATCCCGTCGTGATTCACTTAGGTGTTTGGCCACAGGGGAATCTAGGTCGCCACTAGATAGGTCGTCACCTGAGAACATTAGGACTGATTCCCTTGCTCTTTCTTATTTTGTAGCAATGGATCACGACGGTCGTCCTAACCAACCAATCCCAGAAATCAATGAGGCTAGCACCAGCGCTGCGGGCACTCAGATTGTTGATGCCTTCCCTACGAGCGCAAGTGCTGGAGGGAATGGACGAGGATTCGGTGGCGGGGCAGAAGGGAGATGGGCTCTGCCCAAAATTGCTCTCAGGAAGACGGACGTCGGGAAACAAATGATCGACGCTCTACGAGGTTCCTTCAGAGTTCAGGCTTCGACATATAAGCTTGAGTATCTTAGTCTGGCCGAGTATGAGCCTCGTCGTCAATCCTTTCTGACCAGCAAGGAGAAGGTGGCATTTTTCTACAAACAGTTTGAGTTTGGATTGAGGTTACCTCTTGACCCCTTCATCAACGAGTTCTTGATAGACTCGTCGTCTGTTCCCATGGAGGTCAGTGCCAATACCATTAGAATTTTGTCCGGTTTCATCGTCGTCTGCAGATTTCTTGGCTACAAGCCATGTAATAAGGTATTCCGCCAATACTATCGGACGGCTCGGACTACCTCCAAAGGGAAATCCGTAGTGAGTGTGTCCTCAATCAGAAACACACGGAATTTTTTCTTGGACATCCCAAATAAGATGTATGGCTGGGAGAATCACATGATAGTCGTCGAGAGCAGGGTAGGGTGGCAGTTTCCGTTCCCCCAAGACCAGAGAATGGTTACCGACGACTACGTGTGGCCGGCCCCTTGGGCTGAAGCTCTAAAGGAGAAGATTGATGCCTTGTTGGACCGTGGCTGGGTGTCATATAAGGATATTGAAGCTTCCCAGTGGGGATATATCAGGGCCGGCATGATGTCAAAGCCGTCGTATGGACCCGATCCCTTGGTGACAGTGAATCTCGACGCTAGGTACCCTGTTTGGGTCGTTCATGATCAGTTGACTTTTGGGGATAATTGCGCTGTTTGCGCCGGGGCACGCATCGAGCATCCGGAAGACTGTTGTGACCACCTTGAAATGATTGGGGGTTGAACTCTCTGAACTTGTCTTTTCATTTGGATAAATTTGCCTTTTGTCTCGTCGTACAAAACTTAACCTCTCTTATTTGTCTTGCAGTTCTCACTCAAACCGACGTCGACAGAATTGAAGCACGAATCATGAGTGTAGCAATCCGAGCTAACCAAAGGGGTTCCAAGAGAAAGGAAAGGGCCACATCCGATGCCATCTATAACCGTCAGGAGAACATGACGACGAGAAATGAGGAGCTCCCCAAGGACAATGCTGAGGCCATCCCAATGATTGAAAGACAGCCCATAGTTGGAGAATTGAATACGGGCGGTCGTCAATTGCAAGTGGACGCACCAGAAAGGGCTGTTGTTGATGTTGAGGACCAACAGGTCGTCGTTGAAGGAGGTGATCAAATTATTGTGGAGACGGTGGAAAGCTCGGACTCAAACCGAGAGCTGCGTGAGGCCGGTGGTCAGGTCTCCAAAAAGAGGAAAGATCATCCCGTCGGCTCTGAGGGGAGGAGATAAAAGAATAAGAAAACCACCGACGACCCACCCAGCTCGTCTGAACCCTCTACTCCAAGGCCCGACACTCCTGGCTCGTCGTCAGGGGTCCTTACTAGAGATAAGGCCATGGAGATGGAAACTAAGTTGGCCAAAGTTCCCCCGCTCTCTGGGATCCCTTGCTTGGCAAGAAGTGGCCCTGCTCTCATCCTGGGGGCGGATACGATGAAACGAGGCAGGGACGTCGAGCTCGTCCGCCAGATGAGGGAGGCCAAGACGAAGCCTGGGACCTACCACGCCCGCTTCGGGCTGCTGCAAACTGAGATAATTCAGTCTTCCGTTTTTCATGCATCTCTCATCGTTTCATACTTGTAATAATAATGAATTCGTTGTCGCAGATGATGTCGATGATGGATGCCATGACGACAGATTTTAAGGCATGCCTAGACGTCGAGCAGAAGGAGAATGAACAGCTGATCCAGTCTGTAGCAGCCAAGGAAGGGGCTAAGAAGAAATTGAAAGAATCTGAGACCAACGTGGGTGAGCTAACCACTGCTTATGAGTCTTTAATGAACCAAAAAAATGAGGTCCTGAAGGAGGTTGATGTCTTGAAGGAAGGGAAATCCAAAGCTGAAGCTGACTCGAAGGTGTTTGAGGATGGTCTTCGGGTTTGTGAGAATAGGCTCAAGAAGATGACGGCCAGTTTTGATTCCGCTCGTGCGCAGATTGAAGAGATGAAGACGAGCCATGATGCCGCTTTGGTCCAAGCCAGACTTGATGTTGTTAAGGAGTTCAAGGAGAGTACTGAGTGCCTCCAGCTGATTACCCAGAAAGCTAGTGGCTTTTTTAAGGACGGGGCCAAGCATATGGCTAGGCGGCTCTTGGTGGATCCGATAACGAAAGATCTGCTTTCTATCAGGAAGCTGGCTGACCTCTGCACTGAGGAGTCATATGACGACGAAGCTCGTTCGGTCCATCCCCTTGTCCCTTTCACTGACAACGACTTCCTTATCATAAGGGAAGACGATGTTAAGGATGGGAAGGATGAGTGGCCCATCCCCGCCGTCGTCCCAGGGAACTTTGATGCCTACTATGCTCATTTTGTCGAAGGCGGCCCCGATCCTGACGCAGCCCCTGCCAATGTTGGTCCCCAGTAATTGTCTTTTCTGAGATCGTTTGTAATTTTGTAAACAATGTTCCGTCTTTTGGTGGTGGTTCCAAACATTGTCTCAAACAATTTCTAACTTTTGTAATGTAATTGACCTGTTTCCTCGTTGTTTAGAGGGGGTCGTACAATGTTTGTTTGTTTCCTTGATGTTTAAGTTATCCAATGCCTTTGTTTTCTATTTGTTAATCTGTATGTTAACATAGATGGCACGTGAACTTATTTGGTGAGTAAGTTTGAGGACAAATGGTGATGGTCGTCGTAAGTGACGACCAGAACTTGGGTCGTCTTAATATGGACGACCTTTGTTCAACCTTGTATTTTCTCAACTTCTCAAAGGCTCGTAGGAATAGTACGAAGGTCCGTATGTTTTTGCTCGTAGGCAGGGTTCCAAGGACGAGTCGTCTTATTCCGTTAAAGCAGTCGACGAGGTATGGCCTCGTCTAGCCTTTATACTTGGCTAAAGTGAATGTAGGTGTCAAAGTCTTTGCTTCGACTGATCTTTATACTTGATCAAAGTGATTGTAAGGGTCGAAGTCAAGCTTCAACCGTTTTAAGCTTCTTGAGTTTGTAATGGACGAAGTTCAGTGAAGTGACGAGTTTCCATTGATAATGATCAACAATCGTACATTGACAATTTGATTATTTTTTTAAGACTTCTGGGATTTATAGATTATCCCTTACAAACTTCCAGAATTTTCAAAAAATGACAATGAAAAAAGTACAATAGAACCACAAGTATGATGCCCTGAGGGCGCTGAGTGTTGACGACGATCTCAGAAGTAATACTTCGTGAGATGATTAGCGTGCCATGGATGCTTCAGTTGTTCACCGTTTGGCCGGGCTAGGCGGTAGGTTCCTTCTCTGACCACACTGGTGACGATGTACGGTCCTTCCCAGTTGGGAGAGAGTTTGTTTTGACGGGCCTTGAGTCCCGTTGCTTCAACTTTTCTGAGAACATGATCACCGACCTTAAAGAACCTTTTCCTCACTTTCTTATCATGGTACGCCTTCATTTTTTTCTTGTAATTCTCCATTCTTAATTGGGCGTCCAATCTTCGCTCGTCCACAAGGTCTAGGTCGACCTGCCTGTTGTGTATGTTCTTTTCAACGTCGTAGAGAGCCACTCGGTCTGTAGGGAGCTGAAGTTCGGCGGGAGCCATGGCCTCAGAACCATAGGCCAAAGCAAATGGGGTTTCCCCCGTAGGCCCCCGGGTGGTTGTGCGAACTGCCCAGAGAGCCGAAGGGAGTTCGTCCAACCATCTCGTACTCCGTCCTTCAAGATTTTTGCATAGGGCTGATAGGACGAGCTTGTTCGCTGCTTCAGCTTGCCCATTGCCTTGAGGATAGGCAACAGACGACTTAGAATGCTTGACGCCCATTCTGTTTAATTATTGTTCAAACTTCCTTGAGAATTGTAGACCATTGTCAGAAACTATTACCCTTGGGATTCCAAAGCTACACCATATTGAGTCATGGATGAAGCTTAGGGCATTGTTCTCCGTAATCTTGTTTAGAGCTTTGGCCTCCACCCACTTGGAAAAATAGTCAACCGCCACAATTACATACTTCACTCCCCCTTTGGCCTGTGGGAATGGCCCAATCAAATCAACACCCCACATGTTGAACGGCCATGCTGCCATGACCGGGGTCTGCTCAGTCGTCGGTAGCTTGGGGATGTCGGCGAATCGTTGGCAGGTATCATATTTCTTCACAAACTGCTTGGCATCTTCTCGTAGATGTGGCCAATAGTACCCCATGGTAATTAACTTATCTGCCAATGTACGGGCCCCAGGATGGCCCCCGCACTCTCCTTGATGCACTTCAAAAAGCAATGGAACTACCTTATCAGGGTGGACGCATTTTAAAAGCGGCATGGTGATAGATCGTCTGTACAGTTCACCTTCTACGACCGAGAATCTGGCGGCCTTTCTCTTGACTTGTCGCGCCAAAACTTCGTCAGATGGCAACTCATCGTTTTCAATAAATGCTTTCAGCTCGTCGATCCAACATCTTGGGCCGTCTCCAACGCACATGACCTTCACTCGTTCATAGGCTGGCTGTTCAAGATAGGCCAAGTGGTGGCCGTGCTCGTCTTCAGGGAGTTGATCTGTTGCCAGTTTCGAGAGTAGGTCGACGTGTTCATTGTTTTGACGAGCAATTCTCTGGATGGCCCAAAATTCCAACCCCTGAATCAACTCGCCGACCAAGGCATGATACTTCTGGAGGGTTGAGTTGACGACCTTATAGTCGCCGCGAACTTGGTTCACGATTAGCTGAGAATCACAAAAAGCCGCAATCTTAGTGGCTCCAAAACACTTTGCATACTCGATTGCCGCTATAAGTGCCTCATACTCTGCTTGATTGTTCGACGCCTGAAACTTGAATCACAAGACTTCTTCAAAGATTGTGTTGCTTTCTGGTTCGATCAGCACGATTCCTGCTCCACTGAGGCCCCTTGTTGCCGACCCATCTGAATAGACTTTCCAACATCCCATAGGCAAAACTAGCTCCACTGGCTGGTCGCTGACCTCTTTGCCTTTGCTCACTTTCTGCGGCGGCCTTTGATCATCGTCAACGGTGAACGACGTTTCAACTAGGAAGTCCGCCAGGGCCTGTGCTTGTAAAGTCTTTCTTGCCGCATAACGAATATCAAATTCCGTCAGTTCAATGCTCCAATTCAGTAGGCGACCAGAACTTTCAGGACGGTGTAAAATTTTCCGTAGGGGGGCGTTGGTGTAAATAATGATGGGGTGAGCAGAAAAGTAAGCTCGTAGCTTTCGTGCTGTGATGACGAGAGCATAAGCAATCTTCTCCGCGTTAAAATAGAGGGTTTCCACGTCCGACAAGGCTTTGCTAACATAGTAAACTGGCCTCTGTGTCCCATCCTCCTCCCTAACCATTACGGCGGCGACGGCCTTGTCACTCGCCGAGAGGTAAACATAGAGGTTTTCCCCTGCGACGGGGCTTTGGAGGAGTGGTGGGGAGCCAAGATACTCTTTTAGCTGACTGAATGACTGGGAACATTCTTCCGTCCATTTGAAATCCTTAGCACCTCGGAGAGCTTTGAAAAATGGGAGTGATCTCTCGGCGGACTTAGAAATAAAACGACCTAAGGCCGCTACTCGTCCGTTCAAACGCTGGACCTCCTTGATGCTCGTAGGCTCTGCCATGTCAATCAAAGCCTTGATTTTCTCGGGATTGGCTTCGATTCCCCGTTGAGAAAGCTGAATCCCAAGAATTTTCCTGCTGCAACTCCAAAGACGCACTTAGCTGGGTTGAGGACCATGTCATTTGCTCGTAGATTGGTGAAGGTCTGCTGTATGTCGTAGACATGTTTTCTTTTCTTGGACTTGACAACCATGTCGTCGACATATGCCTCCAGGTTGTCTCCGAGCTGATTCTTGAACACTCTGTTGATCATTCTTTGGTATGTTGCCCCAGCATTTTTTAGCCCAAAGGGCATCTTTGTGTAGCAATAAGTTCCCCCTGCGGCCTGAAAGGCCGTCTTCGGAATATCCTCTTCGGCCATCTTTATTTGGTGATAGACAGAGTATGCGTCGAGAAAGCTCAAAGTTGTATGACCGGCCACAGAATCGACGAGCTTGTCGATTTTGGGTGAGGGGTAACTATCTTTTGGGCATGCCAGGTTTAGATCGGTGAAATCAACACATAGTCTCCACTTCCCATTTGGTTTTTTCACTAGAACTACATTAGCCAACCAAGTTGTGAACCCAGCGTTCACAATAATTCCGGCGCTCAGTAACTTCTCAATCTCCTGTTTGATGGCAATCTCCTTCTCAGTGGAAAAAATTCTGCACCTTTGCTCCTTGAACTTCATCGTGGGGTTCACTCCTAGCCTATGGACGGCTACCTCTTCTTTGATACCCTTCATATCCTCAACCCTCCAGGCAAAAACATCGAGGTTTTGTTTGAGTAGGGAGATTATCTCTTCCCTCTCCTCAGTAGACAATTGAGACCCCAGTTTGATTTTCTGCTCTGGGTAGTTGGGGTTGATGGCCAACTCCGTCAGTTCGTCGGCCGGCTTCATCTCAGGAGCGTCATCTCTGAAGTCCATGGATTCGATAACAATTTCTTTAATTTTCCTTCTTGCCTCAGGGGTCAGGTCTGGAACCTCGTCTTCAATGAGCTTGTCCAGCTCGGTCCCCGATTCATGGGCGGTCAAAAGTTGCAGTTCTGTGGCTTGATCGTCCATGAATGCTTCAACAAAGTCTTTTGGGTCGTCGATACACTTGATGGCCGAGACAGTGGCATATGATGTCGTCGTTTGCTTAACAGACTTGGGAAGCTTCACAATGTGATCTGGGTCGTCGATTTCAATGGTTCGCTTTGCCTTCAGTACATGCTCTAGGAATTCTGGGGCTGTCCCCAACACACATCCAACTCCAGCATGTGTAGGAAATTTGACTCGTTGATGAGGGACCGAGGCGACGATCCCCAAAGCGGCTTGGCCCGGTTGGCCCAGAATTGCGTGGTAGTCGCTGACGACGTTAATCACAATAAAAGTCACAGTTTTGATGGTTCTCAATAGGTGCTCTCCAATGTCAACTGGAAGGTCAATTTGGCCCTTCGCGTCAACCCTATGGTTGGTGAATCCCTCCAGACGGCCTAAGTAGGGACTTAGGCGGCTGTCGGGTAGACCCATCCTCTGGTAGACGTTATAAAACAGGATGTCCTTACTTGCACCGGTATCAATCAGAATACGTCTCGATTCGCAGTTGTCGATGAAGCCAGGTATGACCAAGGTTTGTTGACGAGCTAATGGACTTGCTGCTAGCTCGTAGGGGAAGAAGCTTATCACATCGTTCAGGATTTCAGATTTTTGGGGGACATATGGTGCCTTTTTCAGGTGGTAAATTGTGCCTTTGATTTGGTTTTTGCTGGTTTCTTCAGAGATCACCAAAACCATCCTTGGTTGTCTCTCCGGAGGGTCGTTGTTGGCAGCTCTTGTGTTGGCCGCCTGACGATCCTTCCTCACATACTCCTGGAGACGACCATCATCAATCCATCTCTGAATAATTTTCTTCAAACTGAAGCACTCTTCAGTATCGTGTCCCTTATCCCGATGATACTCACAATATTTATTCAAATTTTTCTTCCCCTTCCCGTTGGGGTTCATCTTCGGCGCCGGGCCAAAATCAACATTGCTTAAAATTTCCGCTCGTGATACGGTCAGTGGAGTGTACGACTCTGGGACCTTTTCAGCTTTCACTTGTTTGGCTTTTCCCTTATCTCCAGCTTTCTCCTTTTTTGACTTGGCCGTCTCGCCCTCATCGACGGCCTTTTCTTCTCTTTGTAGCTTTCTTTCCTCGGTCTCGGCCACTGCGTACGCCTTGGCATAGAGATCCTTTCGAGACTTGGCTGGATGGACTTGTAGCTCGTAGTCCAGGGTGGAAGAGACAATGCCATGCCTGAAGCAATTGATAATTTCCCTATCTGTTAGGTCCTCATCAATCTGGTCAACTAACTTCTTAAATCTTTTGAAATAGCTCATAGAGCTTTCATTGGCCCCCTGTGAGATGTTGCTCAGGTAGTTGACGGTCTTGCGACGATCTCCCGCCGTTGCAAATCTTCCCAAAAACTTTTTCCTCATTTGTCTCCACGACTCGATGCTCCCCTTGGGAAGGCCTCTGAACCATCGCAAAGCAGTGTCAGTTAGCGTGCTAGTAAGGGCCTTGCACATAACATCGTCGTGACCGGAGGCTCGGGCCACCACATACATCTGGGCCTCAAGATGTTGCATGTGATCTATGGCGCTTGTTGAGCCGTCGTATTGTTTCAAATCAGGAAGTTTAAAGCCTGGTTCAGGAGGTCCCGTCTCTAGCATCCATGGGGCCAAGGGGTTCATAGTACCACCATCGTCTTCAGAGTCGTCGCTATCCATCTTGTTTCTTTTGTTCGTCAGCTCTTCCACCTGACGCTTAAGTCTCAAGAATTCTCTCATATCAACTTCTCCTGCTGGGCCGGCTGGGGGGATCCTATCTTGACGAGGCCCCCGGGCAACGGTATTAGACCGTTGTCTCTCGGTGGGAGCGGGTCGTCGTGAGATGGATCTCTCTCCTCTATAGCTTGGCGGCGGAGATGGTCTGTAAGATCTAGATAGCTCTCGTTCGCGACGAGGGGGAGTACGGGTTCTCTCCCTATAGCTCGGTGCCCGTTCATTTCTCAGAGAAGGAGTCATTAGACGACCCCGAACAACTTGGTTCTGATTAGCTTCAGGATTTTCGACGGTCAATACTCTTCGAGGCTCTATCTCCTCATCTCGTCGCTGCTGAGATGGCGCTCCTTCACTACGACGCTGATTAATGTGTTCTCTAAGATCAATCTGGGGCACTACTCGTTCCTCTCCTGCGGCAGTATGTTCTCGACGACCTTCTCTCCTTCGATTCCTTTTTCTCCCCGACGAGACGGTATGGTGGGACGCCTGTGGGGCTTGGGGAGCAGCCATTTGGATGAGCTCATTCTGGATTTGCAGGAACTCCTGGAGGGCATTAGCTCTCTCGACGAGGAAAGCGGCTCTGTCGAGGTGTGGATTAGATGGACCGCCCGCATGCCGTACAGCGGTTGTCTCGGGCCTCCTTTCCAGTGGAGGTCGCCTCTGACGCTCAGCTGCAGGTCCTTTTTCTCTTCTTCTTGCCGTTTGAAGGCTTGTACCATCAACCACCCCTTGTGACCTGGTAACCCTTAAGTTAGGGTTCCTAGGTGGAGAGGGTGGTCTAGGGTTTTCTTGGCCTTGCTGAGGAGGAGGTATTCCTTCGTCTCCGGTGGATTTGCTCGCTGTGTGTCCGTCTGACACCATTTTTCCAGGCCTTTCTGGCTGTGTTTCTGTTGTTAAAGATCACTGACAAACGTTTCCCGGCAATGGAACCAATCTGATCGCGCATGAATGTGTCGTGGGCTCAGTAATCGTGTCCAGCAAGAGATTGAGTTGACTCCGGATCTGCACAACACCAGAAAACAACCGTGAAACTGCGCCGGGGGTCTTCCGGCAAGCCCCTCCGGCGTGAGAATCAGTTGATGGACTGGAAAGGTGGTGATAATAATATGGAAAATGCGTGTGTACGTAAATATGCAGAAGTGCATTACCTTTGTCCATGTTTTGTTCCCATATTTATAGTGGATGTAATGATATTAGGGTATTCATCTGAACCGTTGCATTGGGTTGCTCCTATCCGTTGGATCATCTTGTTTCCCTAGGCGTACACGTGTCACGCTGGGGTTGGTCCGCCTAAAGAAGGACACTGCAGCACCTGACATTGATAAGTAGCTTAGCTTATAAAGGAAAGTCAACCTGCACGCCTTTTGGCAATATTACTGGTTACATGATTGCACGTGTAACAGGGTCCTGTGGTAGGTCTGACATTATCCCAAATTAGCTAATTAATTGAGCTTGTTGTGGAAGCTAATGGAAGGGACGACCTGGAGCTGTACGTCCAATTGGGTTGTCTCTTCGAGAGATGACTCGACGAGCGAGCAGCAGCGAGAGTTGGTCGTTCAATGACGACGCTTACTCTTGGAAGAGGTCAGTTTGGTGCGGCAGGAAAGGCTCGTCGTTATGTGGGCCATAGCTCATTATCGACGATCTCTTCCTGACGTATCGACGGGCTAAGGTCCAAACTTTTGCTCAAGGGTGTATTGGCTCGTCGCTTGGATGGGCTTGGTCGCTCAGTGGCGACGACCGCCATCCGTTGTTGGACAGGCCATAACCCAGGTCTTGATCGGATCCTTCGTAGTTGGTCCTTTGATGAGCCTGTTGAGCCCCTAGCTCGTAGCGAAGTATTGGGCTCGACCCATCCCAGAATATTCCGTTCAAGTTCTATTTTATTTGGATAACTATAACTATGCATTCAGACGGGTCTTTCTCTTCTAGAGGTGTTAGAAATTTAAAGTCTAATTTTTTATATTTCCTTCCTCCCTCAAAAGTTTGTCCCCTTTTGATTTTATGGTCAATAAAACTTTTATCATAATTTATGAAAATCTATATATTTCTATACAATTTTAAAAATTGTTATTAATAGTATTTCTAATGATGAAACAATAAAAAAAATTTAAATGCATAATATCTAGATTTTTATAAAATTATAGTCAAAGTTTGAATGAGTTGACAATGAAAAAAGTCAAAGTGAAATAAATTTTCCGGAAGAAATCATCATTTTACCATTTTATATACTCCCTCCGTCCCACCAATTGCTTCACCATTTTCCTTGGACACGGGAATTATGGTAATGGGAGGGAAAAAAAATGTTGTGAGTGTAATTTGAAAATAGGAGAGAGAATTAGTGGAGGGAATAATAAATTATAATGGTGTTGTGAGTATTAAAATAATGTAGGAGAGAGAATGAGTGGAGGAAATAATAATATTTTATGTCCAAAAAAGGAAAGGTGAAGCTTCTAACGGGACGCCCTTTTGGGTAATTGGTGAAGCTTTTATTGGGGCGGAGGGAGTATCAACTTTACATTGCACATAATAATTTAACTGCTCACAATTAATAAAAATGACTTCAATAATGAAATCATCTAAACTTTGTAATATTACTCAATACATAAAGTTTGGGCTAAGAGAATTGGTGGTACTCTAAAGTTCAGGATCCTTATCTTCAACACCAAACCAGCCCAACTAGACAGCTAATGCATTTGGGCTTTCTAGTGCGCAGCTCTTAAGCCATGACATTTAGCTCTTTTACAAAATCTATATCTATATCTATAGTATAAATGAAAGCCCCTTCTCAACTTCTCAACAGTGGAATGAACAGTTACACACGAGGAATTTCCCATTTTGCTCTCATATTTTTGTTCCTTTCCCATTTTGCCCTTTAAAAAAAAAAAATCTATTACAGATTCTATCTTCCCGTCCTCTGTTTCTCTCCTAAAATTTGATTTTTTGTAAAAAAATCCACACCCTCTTCTCTCATTTATATACGCCACTTCTTTCTAATTTCCAAAAACTTTACGGTCCAAACTTTACAGTTCAAATTTCAAAATTCAATTAACTACAAAAAGCATTCAAACTTCAAAAGGTAATTTTTCAATGTTAATGTTCATACACATTCAAACTTCTTCACTGTTTAATTTATCTGTTTCATTTTTCAATGTTAATGTTTCATATTTCTCTGTTCAACCGAAAACAAACAATAAACCTCATATTTCCCAAACTCCATAGCAAAACTATACCAACCAACAACTATATCTGTTTTAGAAAACCACAAGCGAACTCGGACAAACACACATACATAACCCAGAATAATGGAATAACAATGTTAACCCTCTATTTACAACCGATTAAACCAGTCAAACAACAGCAAAACATATATAAACAAGAGGAAATTTTGAAACAAGGATTTTTACCACAAAAGAACAAAACCAAGAAACGTAAAAGGAATGAACTTTGCAGAACAAACCGAACACCCTCCATCAAAAAACATCCCAAAAGCATAAAAACAATAATACCAACCTTGATTCCATGAATGAAAGAGAAAATAGAAATGGATTGCGGACGGTTTGAGGGCGAATTGCGGCCGGATTGTTGGCGAATTGCGGCCGAATTTAGGGCGTGTGATGAATGTGGTCTTCGGTTTCTATTTAATAAATTGGATGGGGTAATATGGTTATTGTGTTTATTTTAATTCGATATATCAGACAATTTATTTATTTTTTTTAAATTTTTTTTTAACATAGTAAATAAAGTATTAATAAAATTTTCAATTTTCCAATTCTTCTCAAAAAATTGTACATTTATGAAGACGAATATTGGGAAAGATGGCCATCATTTTTAAAATTTTTATTGAAATGTATGTCAATATTATAAAAAATAAAGATAGTGTAAATTGATATTTTAATTATATATTTTTGTCTGAAAAGTGGCGCGTGCCATATACGCGCGTACAGAAGCGCGTCTATGAAGGTGATTTATTATTTTCTTTTATTTAAATGGGACACTTGGATTCTCGAATTTTTTATCTGATGTCTTTAACATTTAAAAATAATGATACAAATTAATCCAAATTCAATTAAAATATAAAATTTGAAAATTAAAAATTAAGAATTAAAAATTTAAAATTTAAAATTAAAATTTGAAAATTAAAATTAACATTTAAACACAAAAGAGTTTTTTTGGGATATTCAGGGAGTTTTGTTGTAACAATCAGCTTCTTTGGGTTGTTTTTTTTCTCTTTAATATCCATCTTTTAAAAGTTCTTTTTGGTAAATGGCCTTAAGTTTTATACAATTTTTACATTCAAAAAACTGTTTATTTCTTTGTTTAATGACTAATTTATTATATTATATTTCCATCTGATTAATGTCTCATTATTGTCTGTAAAAAAAATATATTTTAAATTGTACGATATATTGTATATTTTTAATTTCAAGGTATTTTTATCATTGTATTCCTTTTATGCTATGACTATTAATAAAATTCAAAGGTTAATATTTATTCATTGTTGACCTCATTATAAATCGATACTATGTTATTTGTCGTTTTTGATTATATTTCACATTAAAAAAAGTTCACTGTCCCGATGGTCCGAATATATTGATATGTAATGATGATCTTCCTTCCTCTTTCGACAGTTGCGCTACAATGTTGTCTTTTAAAGCTGTGTTTCACATTTTATAAAAAAAAAATCTCTCATTTAGTCATTTAATTTAATTTCCGTCTTCTTAAGAATCAATAACTCCCCGTGCATCAGAGGAATGTAACACTAGATTTATTTTAGTAACATTCAATCTTATATTTGTATTGAGAATATAATTTTCAAATAAATGTTTTACAATGTATACAAACATCTTTATTTCCTTTTGTATTTATTTCGATTTCGATAAATTATTCGTTAGTAACTGTCTGTGCATCGCACGGGAGTCAAACTAGTATATATAATAACAAGATAGTGGTAAATAAAGAGGGTTTGAGGGGCATTTTCGTCATTTCACCTGATGGCAAAATGGCAAAAAATAGGACTTAAAGGACACGTGACAAGCTTTGATTAGGCTGTAATTTATTTTTAATTTTTTTTGAAAATTTGGACACGTGTCGTTCATTTAGTGAAGGGCGTTTTGGACAATTCAAGGGCGCGTGTGAGACACGCGCCGACATCGGCGCGCGAAGACCGTGAAGGCAGCTGAATTTTTTTTGTTTTCTTTTTTTTTTTTGGCTTGGACACTTGGCGTCCTCCTATTGGTTGATTGGATTTTGATTTTTTATTTTTCACCCATTTTTTTTTACATAAATTATTTTATAATAAATTAATTTTTTAAAAAAAAAAAATTACACCAAAATTCATAATTTTTTTCTCTTTAAATAGAGACTATTTTCATTCGATTTGGACACAAAAAAAAAACCTTTATTTTAAATATTAATTTCTTGATTATCCTTTGTTAATTTCCTTTTTTTAAATTATATTTTTAGTGAAAATTAATTAAGTGTGAAGTATTTATTTTTAATTATAAGTGAGAATAATAATAATAATAATTTTATTAATTATAAAAATAAAGAATCTAAAATAAAGTAAAAGTGGTGGGGTATAGGATGATGAGTTGGGATGGTGTTGAATTTTTTTAAACAAAACCATTGTGTATTTATAAAGTATATAGGGTTATTTAATATATATATATATATATATATATATATATATATATATATATATATATATATATATATATATATATATATATATATATATATATGGAATATGGATTTTGGTTTCCATTTAATAAGTAGGATGGGATAATATGGTTATTTTGTTTAATTTAGTTCGATATATTAAACAATTTTTTTATTTTTTTAAAAATAAATCTTTGAAGCATAGTAAATAAAGTATTAATAAAGTTGTCGATTTTTCTATTCGTCTCAAAAAATTGTGTATTTATAATATAGGAATTAATTTGATTGAAAAAAAGAAAAAATTAGTAAAGAAAATAAATAATATTTTTAGATAAAGAAATTATTATTTCAATTCATTTTATTTTTTTGATTTTTTTTTAATGTGGGTAGGAAATGGTGTATGTACTCATTTTACTAAAACCTTGGTCTCAAGTTTTTAAGTCTCCATCTATATATTTAAAATGGGTCATTCGTTCATTTTAAGATATATTGAGTAGTAAATGTTGTCTCTATAGTTGCTCTTTATACTAATCAATGTTTCATCAACTTTGCAATTTAAATAATTTTATAGCTCCCTTCATCCTAGAATGAGTTATATTTTTTTTTATAAATAATTAGTTTTTATTTTGAAAAAATCAAAATTTTGCCATGAAGAATTATATGTCGCTACATCCAGATTTAAAAGGTAAATTATTTTAAATATTGATATGTAATGATGATAATACTAACCACTTTGATGTTTGTACTAACAATATAGTATTCAAGAATGTTTTCACAATATATAAAATAACTCGCTTTTATGTTTGTTTTATTTTAATTGTCGTCTTTTGAGCATACAGTTTGGGTAACTCAGAAGCATTTTCTCAAAGTATTATTTGTTGTAAACATTAAAAAAATGGGATATCGGTTCAAATAATAATAAAAAAATAATTGGATATATGTAGAGTTTTACGGGGGAGGAGGGTCAATTTACCCCCTTGCGTTGTTGGCTCTGTTCATATATATATATATATATATATATATATATATATATATATATATAATTTATATATTTACAATGTTTATTTAAAAATTTAGATTTATTTTACAAAACTAATGTCAAAATCTTGTAAAAAATTAGTTTTTTTTGTAATATAAGAAAAAACTAGTTTTTAAACACTATGCCTAACTAATAAGAGGGATGAACAATGATGAAAACTAGTTTTTTCATAATATTTTGAAAAAACTAATTTTTCACAAGACCTACTCAAAACTAATACACAATAATAATAATCAATTTTTAAATTTATTTGTTAATTTTCGTTATCTATAAAATTCCCAGTTTTATTATGTGTATGTATGTCTAATAATTTTTTTAAAAAAAATGAAGATCAGTTAAAATAATTGATAGAAGAGAGAATTTATGGATTGTTCATATAGGGGATGATGAATTTGAATTTGGGGTTCTATTTAATTATTGGGTGAATAACTTATTCATTATTTAATGTCTCATAATTGTCTGTAATAAATATTTTAAAGTGTACGATAATTTATTTTTCATTTCACGATATTTGTATTATTGTTTTCCTCTTATGTTATGCCTATTAATAAAAGTCAAGGTAGATATTTATCTTTTGTTGGTCTTTTTTTCAAATAGATACTATGTATTTTGACATTCTCAATTATATTTTGCATTATCGAGAGTTCACAATCCCGATGGTCCGAAGATATTGTTATGTAATGATGATCTTCATTCCCATTTCGACAGTTGTATCGATAAAGTTGTCTTTTAAAGATGTGTTTCACAATGTATAAAGATGTTTGTCTCATTTAATCATTTTATTTAAAGATGTGCATCAATAACTACCCGTGCAACGCACGATGTAACACTATATTTATTTTAGTGACCTTCAATCTGATATTTTTACTCACAATATATGTTTCAAATAATTTTTTTACAATGTATACAAACATATTTATTTCCTTTTGGGCCAATCAGACTTTTAAACCCTTGTACTATTATGAAGCTGCGGTTTTAACCATCGTTGTTTATTTTTGGCAATTTTAACCATCCTTCTAATATTATGCAGTCATATTAACCTTATTCCCAAACTCCGTTAAAAAAATCTAACTTTCGTTAAATAATTTAACGAAACATAACAAGATTATAACCTAGATGATGACTTGATTATAATTTTATGCATGTATCGCGGACATATATTTACTCCGTTAAAAAAAGCCCCTAGTTTCTCACTCTATGTTGCGCTCTTATCGTTTTTAGGGCTTTTTTTTTCCTCTGACGTAAATATATGTCCGCGATACATGCATAAAATTATAACCAAGTCATCATCTAGGTTATAATCT
Organism: Adenophora triphylla var. japonica; assembly: GCA_022495995.1. Classification (NCBI taxonomy): domain Eukaryota; kingdom Viridiplantae; phylum Streptophyta; class Magnoliopsida; order Asterales; family Campanulaceae; genus Adenophora; species Adenophora triphylla. The sequence goes on along the minus strand of JAFEMH010004974.1, from coordinate 68,558 downwards.
TGTTATGTTTTGTTAAATTATTAAACGAAAGTTAGATTTTTTAACGGAGTTTGGGAATAAGGTTAATATGACTGCGTAATATTAGAAGGGTGGTTAAAATTGCCAAAAAAAAACAACGATGGTTAAAACAGCAGCTTCATAATAGTACAAGGGTTTAAAAGTCTGATTGGCCTTTCCTTTTGTATTCGTTTGGATTTCGATCAGTTATTTGTTATTAACTGTCCGTGCATCGCACGGGGTTAAACTAGTTAAGATTAATACTGAAGTCAAAAATTACAATTTTTTTTATTATAAACTGATTTGGTAATATTTAATTGAATTTTGTGATTGTCGGTCAAAATTTTGATTATGTCATTTTTATTAATTTTAAGTTATGAAACACCGTATAACTTTTTTTACCACTAAAACAATTTTTGCGGTGTAATCCTTTTAATTAAAAAAATATCACTATATCATATTTTTTTTGGCTTCGCCACCGGCTACGCTGCCCCATCAAAATAATGAATCGAGAATTTGGGGCATCAGTCTAATTCAAACAACATCACACTGGAAGTAGCTAAATAGTAATGATATTCAAAATAAATCGTCCACAGTCGATACAAAAACATATCACCGAAAATAATCTCTCAAAGAATCCAACTAAATGTGTAATAGTATCAAGTTACAGCCATCGTAATGTCTGCTATGCTGATAACTGACAAGTAGTTCGTAGAAGCAATAATATAAAGGGTGAAGTAAACCAACCAACCAACCAGCTCGGGGGTCCAAAAAATGGAGTGCTCTAAAGAAGCAAAAAGACGAGGCCATTTCCAAGAACCAAGCTTCCAACCAGCTTATTCATGGACCAAATCTCGTCCACACCGCTCTGCAATTCAAGTTTAATCGGTTAGATATATTCATACTAAAGCAGAGCAACAACTATTAAGGTGAAACCTCCAATATAATCTGTTTTGTTACCGGTTCAGTCCAAGCCCATCGTTTAGCATTGTTGCACTCATATCATGACCTTTATATGGACTTTGTGCTAGTAGAGGGACCATTTACATTCCACTCAATCTTGTACCATTTCAGTTCTTTTAGGAGAAATTAATTAATAGGAAGTGTGCTAACACCTCAATTATATTCAATTAAACTGGCATGCAAGTTTTAGGTCTCCACCAATTCACAACCATGATGTTGGCATGCAAATAAAGGAACTATTCAATCCACAAATTGATGGACATGAAGAGAGAGTGAGTGGATGGGTCTAAACTTGTGACCCTTGTCCCTATTTCAATATAAGGAAGTAGCAATACATACCAAAATATGAAAAGCAACTCAGCTGTTGTTGGTACTTAATAAACTGAACATTAGGGGTTGTTTTGCAGCTACCTCCTAGTCCTACATACCCTTGTTCACTCTAGCTCTCTGCCTCTTCCCGGAAAAGGCACTGCCATCTTCAACGACCATTTAAAATCACCATTTTCAGATCAATGGATGAGAAGTCTATGATACACAAGCCAAGTACTACTGTTTTTGTAAAACAGAAACGGCTGTATTTCACTTCTGGACTTTTTAGCAATTCTATCATCTCAATAGAGTGGATCCACAAAAAGGTGGATATAATGGCCAAGGGACCTGCCAGATGACCTCTCCCCTACCCTTCATTCTCTCTAGTCACGAAGACTTCTCACCAGTTGATAAAATTTTAGATAAACCCCAAACACATCTAGTTAATAAAGAATTTAACAAGTTGAAGTGAATATGCCACATCCAAACCATACCTTTAATTTTGTTTTAATGTACAGTTAACTTTTAAGTAAATAACCACGTGAGCCAAACTAAACAAGCAAATGATCGCCACATTAGTTTATGGTAGTGCCCAAAGACCGTATGTTAGCACTACAGAAGCTTATTCGACTCTAAACTTTCAGACTTGTTCTACAACATGTTATGCTTACAGAATCAGTTAATAAACTTAATTACAACTAGCTAGAGTACGTTCTGTAATTTGAAAACAAATTCAATAATCGTTACCCTCTTTATTCTTGTTTCTTTGGTCTATTCGGTCCGATAACTTAGAGCATCTCCAACCGTGCCCCCTTTTCTCCAATTTGGGGGTTTGCAGCAACTCCAACCCAAACCCATTCCCAAATTTGGGGTTGTAAACAGTGATACCCCAAATTTGGGGTTCAACTGTTCACATACCCCAAATTTGGGTATTGTGGGACCATGCTCTAAATTAGTTTTTTAATGGATTATTAAATCTGAAAATTATTTATAATATGATATATTTTTAATTTAAATGTATTAAAAACTAATAAATATCTAATATTAGATAAAATAAATAATAATAATAATATTATGTAATTTAAATTATTAAACATTTTAATTCAATAATTTATAATTATTTAACATTTTTTTCAATAATTTGTATATATTATATAAAAATAAATAAATATATTATTATTATACTAATTAGAGAACACTAATTTCACATTAAAACTAAAAAAATGCATACATATTAAAATTATTAGAACATTTATTAAAAACTTAAAAGTGCATGCATATTCCACACCACAAATAAAATGACATACACTTGAAAAACACTGACATATTACTTAAAAAAAAAAAGACATAACTTAAAAACTACTTAAAAAACAAAAAAAAAACATACAACTTAAAAATATGACCAACAAATATAATGTACTTTTTTTTGTGTGTTTTTGCAATTTTTGTTATATTTTGTATTGATTGTAATATTTTTTATGGTATTTTCAAGTGCTTGTATGTTTATTAAATTATATTTCTTCAATTTAGTTAAAAAAATTACTAATTTAAAAATAGAGTAGGTCTTGTGAAAAACTAGTTTTCTCAAAATGTTATGGAAAAACTAGTTTTCAACATTGTTCATCCCTCTTATTAGTTAGGGTTAGTGTTTAAAAATTAGTTTTTTCTTATGTTATGGAAAAACTAATTTTTCACAAAATTTCGGCTAATAATAATTATTTAAAAGGTTAATAGCAAAGTAATATTGTTATTGATAAATAAAGTAAAAGAAATAAAAATAGAATATGCTAAGGAATATTCTATTTGTGGAGAGATATGGGATTGTTGGTTGGAGTTGGAATAGTGTTTGGTGCTGAAATGGACCAAATTTGGGGTATAGGGTTGGAGATGGTCTTATTCTAACCAGCTACATTGCAACTCAAAACATAATAAATCCATTTTCCTAGGTAAGTGAAAGTGAAAGTGAAAGTGTACAAACTAGACTAATTAACCGAAAGGACCAAACCAACTTAAAGAGGTTTATTTTTTTTTAGATTAATTGCATTTTAGAAATACTTATTTACAAAGCAGAGATTTCACTGGTGGGCTGGACCACACTTATCTCCTAATCAGACGGAGCCCATGATCCCATAGCGTAACACAGGCAGGATTAATCGGTCCAGTCCCACAAAGTCAACGTAAAACGGAAGTTGACTTCCAAATATGCTCAGATCTACCACCAAAACGGCATAGTAGCAGGTCCAGGCGCCCCTGATAATTTAAGCTCTGCCCCAAAAGATGAGGCACGGGAACCAATAGATGGCCATAAAATAATAGTGTCAAGTGAACCAGATCACACCGGATTACTCCAACCAGATCAGACAAAATGGATCAGGTTAGATAAAGTTAGTACGTTCTAGATATCCTACGCAGTAAGTGATGAACACGCATTACACATATCATCAGTTCAAGTGAAGAAGCACTACCCTGTAACACAGTGGATAGTAAAACACAATGCGGTTAGATCTGGCGAGCAATAGTGAATAATCGTACCTGATCGTCGGAGGCAGCTGGTGCAGGGGGCAAAGTGTTGAGGCTCGGTCCCGGAGCTCCAGTCGGCGGCGCCGGTGGACTCGACAGTGGAGACGGTGATGGAGATGTGGTCAAAACGGTTGGAGCAGGAGCTGGAACGGCAGCAGGCGGAGAAGCAAGAGGAGCAGGGGGAGGGACAGCTGGTGGAGGCGTTGGTGGTGGCGGTGATGGAGGAGGAGTTGCTGGAGCCGGAGGTGGAGTAGCTGGTGGCGGTGAACTGACCGGTGGAGGAGTAGCAGGTGGCGGTGAGCTGACCGGTGGAGGAGTAGCTGGTGGCGGTGAGCTAACCGGTGGAGGAGTGGTAGCAGCAACAGGTGGAGATGCGGTGGGAGATGCAGGCGGTGATGGTGTAGCTGTAGGAGGAGAAGCTGTGGGAGCAGTTGGAGTGGTTGGTGGTGCAGGTGTTGTGGTAGGAGAAGAGGCAGGAGACTGGGAGTTAACGCCGGTTGCGGCGACAATGCAAATGAATGCAAGGGCAAAGAGAGGATTGGGCTTCATCGTGATGATATGTTACTGTGCGCACTAGCTCGGAGGTTAACCTGCGCACACTAGAAAGTACTGAAGGAGATCTAGAAGGGAGTGTGTGGCTAAGACAGGGAAACGGGTTGAATATATATACTCGGATTGATGGTTAATTTTATCTGTGTGTGTTAAGTGTTAGACCAAGTCCAACGATACGAAAACTATCAACAAATATTCAACTATCCTAATATTACGATACCTCATCTTCTCTTTTCATCCACTTAATCATTTAATTACTTTCTCAATTACACTCCTCACAATAAGCTAGTTTAATTTAAAATTCAATTCCTCCCAACTCATCATTTTATATCCCACCACTTTTTATTTTATTTGTATTTTCTATTTTTGAAAAGTGAGTGTTTTTTTTTTTTTAATTCAAATCAAATGAAACTTATATCAATTTGTAGGGAAAAAAAAATAATGAATTTTGGTGAAATTTTTTTTTAAAAAAATTAATTTAATGGGTGATAATTAAGCTCAAATTGAAAAATGAGGTTTTTTTTTTGTCCAAATAAAATGAAACTTATATCAATTTGTAGGGAAAAAAATGATGAATTTTGGTGAAAAAAAAAATTAAAAAAAATTAATTTACTAGGTGATAAATAAGCTCAAAGAATTGGGATAAAAAAAAATCGAAAATTCAATGAACCAATTAGACCGTGACACTTGGCACAATCATAAAAAAAAAAAAAAAAAAAGGAAAATCTGGTCCCACAATTTTTCTTTCAACCGGTTGAAAAGATTCAACCCAACCCTTCAACCACCCCCTCTCAACTATCCTATTGCCCACCCTCAACTAATTTAATTCCATTCAAACTCCCTTCTCAATTACCTATTGCCCATGATCTTATACACCCTTTTTAATCTTATTACTTAAATTAACACACCCTTTCATAATTTAATTTATTATTACATTGTACTCCCTCCCTCCCTTCGTACCGTTTATAATTTCAACTTTTTTTAGCATGACACGCAAATTAAGAAAAAAAATTTAGTGAAGAGAGTGTTGTGAATATAAAAGTAAAATGGAAGAAAGAGAGAGTAGAGGGAATAGTAAAATTGATTAGTGTTGTGAGTATAAATGTAAAGTAGGAGAGAGAATTAGTGGGTAGAATAGTAAAGATTATTTGCCATTTTAGGAAAGGTGAAACTTTTAACGGGACACACGTTTTGACAAAAGGTGAAGTTTCCAATGGGACGGAGGGAGTATATTACTCTCTCCGTCCCTGCCGAAGTGTCCCAAAAGGACAATTGCACGAGAATTAAGAAAAGTGATGTAAGAAAGAGAAAAAGGTTAAATGTTGTGAGTATGAAAAATTAAATAGGAGAGAGAATGAGTGGGAGGAATAGTTAGGAGAGAGAATATTGTGAATGTAAAAGTAAAGTAGGAGAGAGAATGAGTGGGGTAGAAAGAATATAAAAATAATAAAAACTTTCCTTTTTAGGAATGAGACATTTTAAATGAGACGCCCAAAAAGAAAACTTGGAACACTTCGGCCAGGAGGACGGAGGGAGTATAATACTCTCTCTGTTTATGAAAAATTCAAACTTTTTAAAAATATTACTCCCTCCGTTCCAGACCAAGAGTCCTACTTTCCCTTTTGATCCGTCTCAGACCAAGAGTCCCTTTCCTTAAATAGAAAGTTTTTCAAATATTTATACCCTTATCATCTCCATATATTTACAAAAAAACCATTCATTATATCCTTATATTTTCTACTATTCCTCTCACTCATTCTCTCTCCTATTAAATATTTTTAACTTTTACATTCTCTCTCCTATTCCCTATCACACATTTAACTTTTACATTCTCTCTCCTATTCCCTACCACACATTTAACTTTTACATTCTCTCTCCTAAAATTTTCTACCCACTTTAAAAAAAAAATCTTAAGAAGCGTGAAATCCCCCCCCTAGGATCCTTGGTCTGGGACGGAGGGAGTATTTCACTTATAAAATTTTTATTACTTCTTTATTTATATATCTTACATGTCATAATTATAACAATTACTCCATACTATCTATTACTCCCTCCGTCCCGTAATACTTGACACAGTTACTGTTCCGCACGGGAATTAAGGAAAAAGTAAAAAGGTTGATGTGTTGTGAGTGTAGATAGTTAAGTAGGAGAGAGAATGAGTGGAGAGAATAGTAAATTATAATGGTGTTGTGAGTATTAAAATAATGTAGGAGAGAGAATGAGTGGAGGAAATAGTAAAGATTCTTTGCCATTTTAGAAAGTGTGACTTATCAGTGGGACGCCCAAAATAGAAATGTGTGTCAAGTAAGTATTGTGGGACGGAGGGAGTATATATCTCACTTTTTCTCTTATATCAACTATTTATACTTATAACATATTATTTTTTTATTTTTTTCTTAATTTTTAAATCACTTAATTTTTTAAACGTTTGGATGAGACGAAAAAAATATAATAAATTAAAATATTGTATTTATTCAATAATAATAATAAGAGTGTCACTTTCAGGTACATTACATACTCCATTCATTCATTCCAACTCTCAATCAGGGGCGGAGCCAGGAATTGGTCGAGGGGGGGCAAGATTATACGGGGGTTCGGGGGCAGCGCCCCCGAAAAAAAAATTTCGGGTCGGACAAGTAAAAATGGGTCGAATCCATGAAATACAATGTATTTTAGTTAACAAAAATGATAAAAGTGAATAATTCAAAGAACGATTGAAATAATGTTGAAGTATTTAACGCAAACATTTTATTAAAATATATTACTCGTACAAAAAAGAAAATCAAATTTGCTAATTAAACTTGGGATAATAGGAAGAAAGACCAAAAACAAAAAAAATGGGAAAAGCCTAACTAATTAATTAAGATTGAAAAAATGTGAGGAAATTAGGAGAAAGAGAAAAACAAAACTGTTAAGAGAAAAAATAGCAAAGATGGAAGACAAATAAAATTAATTAAAATGTAGGTAGCAGGGTTCGAACATGGACCAAAGGCTTTAACTTCACCCCTTCTACCGCTGAACCGTACCACTCACTGATGTTAATCTTGAAGTTAATTATATATATACATATATAAAAAAAATATGGGGGGGGGGCAAAAAAAAAAAATTCCACTGCATTTCCGCCGCTGGGGGGGGGGCGAGTGCCCCCTCCTGCCCCCCCCTGGCTCCGCCCCTGCTCTCAATTAAATATTTCCTCCGTCCAATTTACATTTCTTCCCTTCAAAAATTAAAATTTTTAGCTTGCTTTATTTTATAAGTGACAAAACGTAAATGATGTTTTGATTATTTTTTATTAAATCATTACTTACCTATTTATATTTCAGTTTTCATCCACTTATTTTATAAACTGTATTTTGGAATAATATATTAAAACGTACAGTTTATTTACTATAAGTATAAACTAAATTTTTAATATTTTTAACCTAAAAACAATTTGATTGCAATTTTGGATGGAGAGAGACTACATACAGGCTACAGCCATGTTTGGCATATGGCAGGTTGGCGATAATATGGCGTAGATAAGCCAGATGTAATCATCGATCGTTTGTGGGTCTCTCATAAGTGCATGGGGAAGCGTGCCTTAATCAAAATGTTGTCTGGACGAATAATTTTTTGACAGAATTTTAAGAAAAATCAGTTTAAAAGATCTAAGACATTTTTATAATTAATTGAATTTTTTATATTTATCCGTTATAATATTTTTATAAATTTGTTAGAAAAGAGTCAATAAAAAATAGCAATAAAAAAGTAATCACACCAACTTGTATATGTTCACGAGTAAAAGGAGGAAATATCTTTATCACTTGATAAATCATACTCCCTCCGTCCCGCTTGAAATTGCACAGTTACTGTTTGCGCGAGAATTATGAAAAAAAATAATGATATAAATATTGTAAGTGTAAAAGTAAAATAGGAGAGAGAATGAGTGTAGAGAATAGTAAATTATAATGGTGTTGTGAGTATTAAAATAATGTGGAGAGAGAATGAGTGGAGGGAAGAGTAAAGATTCTTTGCCATTTTAGGAAGTGTGCAATTTGTAATGGGACGCCCAATGAGAAAAGTGTGCAATTTGTAGCGGAACGAAGGGAGTATATTACGATTTCTAATTATGTTGCACAAATTCTTGATCACAAGAAATTTTAATTGTGCAAACCCTAATCTAGAGAAACATATTATCAATTGAACTTATAAACATGATAGGGGAGAAGGAAGTATTTATACTGCCTTATTTCTAACTCTTCAGGGTTTTCTAAACTTGTATACATTCACGAGTAAAGGGAGAAAATATCGTTATCACTTGAGAAATCATAGATTAATATCTCTAATTATATTGCACAAATTCTTGATCACAAGAATTTCTTACTGTGCAAACCCTAATCTAGAGAAACATATGAGCAATTGAACTTATGAACATGTTAAGGGATAAGGAAGTATTTATACTGCCCTATTCCCAATTTTGCAGGGTTTTCTAATCTTGCGCTGAACTCTGGTCGGCCTATGCCCAAAACCTCGGCGGCACGGTCGTGCACATTACCCTGCATGGTCGTGCAAACTTCATCGGCACGATCGTGTCCTTTGTTCTAAATGGTCGTGTCAGCTCGTATCAGTTGTTCACCGTCTGGCACGTTCGTGCCTTATATCTAGCATGGTCGTGCCAAAATCAGCACGGTCGTGCAGTTGCCCAAAATCCCGTAATCACATAATTTGCTTCTCTTGACCCATTATTAGGCGTCTCTAATCCTAAAAGGAATCAAACCCCACAAATCTCCACCTTGACTTTGAGCTCCCAAATCAATAAATAAAATTCACTTTCTGCCTCATATTCTGTCTAACAGATAAGGACATTTAGCAAGTCCAAACAATGTTAGAACTTGCTAACCGAAACGGACTTTGTGAACATGTCATCAGGATTGTCAACGGTACCCACTTTCCTCACCTTAACCCGCTTCCCACTTCTTAGAAAGCGATACCTTAGTCCTTTCATGATGAACTTGATCCTTGGCTAAACATATTGCTCTCAAACTGTCACAAAATTTTGTAGCTAAATCATGATGTAACCCGAGGTCGTTAATCAAACCCTTTAACCATAATCCCTCCTTATCAGCTTCTGTCAATGCCATGTACTCCGCTTCTTTAGTCGACAAAGTCACTGTAGATTGAGAAGTAGCCTTCCAACTGACAACTGACCCACCAAGAGTAAATATGTACCCAGTCATAGATTTCCTAATATCAACATCCCTAGATTATTATGAATCACAATAACCCTCAACTGCACATTTTGTATCACCCACATAAATGAGACCAACATCAGACGTACCCCTAAGATACCTGAAGATCCTCTTCACTACCTGCCAATGTTCCTTACCAGGATTCTCCATGAACCCACTAGCAACACTAACACCATGTGCAAGATCCGGTCTAGTACAAACCATAGCATACATCAATCTACCAACTGTACTAGAATAAGGTACTCGAGACATGTACACTTTCTATTAAGACGATTTTGGTGCAAACGTAACAGACAAACGTGGATTCGTTGAACTCGGAGAATCTATAAGCTTTAATGTAGACATACCAAACATCTTTAAAACTTTTTTGATTTAATCTTTCTGTGATAAGAACAGTTTTTTTTTTCTTTTATCCCTGTATATCTTCATACCCATAATATTCTCTGCTGCACCCAAATCCTTCATCTCAAACTCAGTAGATAGTAGATCCTTCAATGTCTGAATATCAGACTTCTTGACAGCAGCTATCAACAAATCATTAACATAAAGAGCCAAATAGATAGTCGAACCATCAGCCAGCCTATTGTGATACACAGAACAGTCATACGGGCTCCTCGTGTAACCAATTTCTGTCATATAGCTGTCAAACCGTTTATACCATTCCATAGGCGATTACTTCAATCCATACAAGAACTTCTTCAATTTACACACGTAGTCTTCTTTCCCAGGAACCAGAAACCCATCTAGTTGTGTCACATAAATCTACTCTTCCAACACTCCATGTAGAAAAGTTATTTTCACATCTAGTTGCTCGAGTTCCAAATTCTAATGTGCCACCATTGCTAATAGCATCCTAATCGATGTGTGTCTAACTACAAGTGAGAAAATCTCATTATGGTCAATGTTGTGGGTAAATTCAGGATTGCTACATCTTGAATTGTTACCAGCATGTTGTCATCTTCACGCCCGTAGACAAGGTAATTATTATTTACATAATTAATTCATTATTTATTTCTGTTATATTTAATTACAGAGATAAAAGAACGTGGGAAAAAACATGTTCCATGGACTCCTTTCAATGGTTTGAAAGACCAAGTCAAGATGAAGATAACATGCCGAAATTCTAGGGAAGTTTGTTAGGATTTTATCTTCAGTTATTTTTTCTATTTAAAAGCTCGTGGCTTGAACACATCACACGTACACACACGCATTACTCACACACTCTTCACAAATACTTTGTAATCCGCCATAGCTTCCTCTTTTGTAACTCAGTGATATTAATACAATTGTTTGGGAAGGTAGGTGCTCATAATCACCTCCCGAGGTTTTGTGCCGGCGAGATAGTTATCTCAAGGGTTTTCCTCGTTACATGATCAAGTCATCCTAGTCTCATTGTTACACCGATTATATTCCATTGCACCCTCCTTAGCTTTATTTCGAATTTCTTCATTGTTGATTATTTTTTACCAAAACAGTTTGGCGCCCATCGAGGGGCCATTGGTTTTTTAATCGGTTCAAAATTCTTACGTTTCTACCATGTCTACCCAACCTATGACTTCCGCTGTTAGCAAAACCATTCCTAGCAGTGTGAATCCTCAAACCAGTAGCACGCCAACAACCGGAGGCCAAGAAACATTGCCTCCTCCTCCGCCTGTGAATTCTGGCAAGAAGCAGATGTCGCCATCTCCTGATCTTGAGATCAAGAGCATGCTCATTCAGATGAAGAATCAGCTGGATCGCCGACAGAATAGCACTTCCTTGATAACCGAAAGCCTGATAAAAGTGCAAAAAGAACAAGAGTTGCTCTCCAAAAGAATGGATGTTGTTTCTCCTTACCATCCTAGGGTCCTTGGTTTCAACATTGGGGACAACTCTCAAACTTTCAATGAATTCCTTCCAATGGCATCATCTGTAAGGATGTCGTCATCACCGATCCTGACGTCTTCTCCCATAACGACTTCTGTGGCGATGTCGACACCCTTAGCCACCAGTGCCTACAAGGATGGCTTTCCCAAATGGGCCCATCTTCACTAATAGCATCGTCTTGACGTCCTCTGCAGATAATGCTAATCCTTTCGTTAATTTCAATACTAGCTCTGCTTTGGATAATACTGCTCGTACTACTAACCCTTTTGCAGGTACCTACATTGCGAATCAGCTTCAGGAGTTGAGAGATATGATCATGAATGTGCCAGGTGTCACCCCGCCTATCCAGTAGGTCTCCCCAACGTGTTACAATCAGTCTCGCTTTACTCCAGCAATTGCGCATGTCGACATCCCGAAAGGATTTAGCGTTCCTGCCATGAAGTTGTATGATGGAAGTTCCAATCTTGAAGTGCATGTCGCCCACTACTAAGAAAAGATGGAGATCGTTCGCATTCCGCTCCAGTTTCGTGAGGCTTGTTTGTGTCGAGGGTTCGGTTCGACGTTGGTAGGACCAGCATTGAAGTGGCTGATCCGTCAACCTCCTGGTTCTATTGGCTCATTTGCTCAACTTGTCAACCTGTTCAATAATCAATTTTCTTGCAGCTGGCAATTTGAAAAGCTCACCAGTGATCTTTACCGTATCACCCAGCTGCCCGCCGAAGCCTTAAAAGACTATGTTAATAGGTTTAATAAAGAAGTTCTGGAGATCCCCAACTTGGACATGGCGACAGCTGCAGAAGCTTTCAAAATGGGCTTGAAGAAGGATTCCCCTTACTATGAAGATTTAGTGATGAACCCGTGCAAGAAGATGGAGGATATCCGAAACCGAGCTTTAAGATTTATCAGGCTGGAAGAGGACAAGGTGCAGCAGTCCAAGCATCCTGACAAAGCTTTATCATATGACCATCCTGACAGGAAGATAGAGTCATCCCACCAAAGACAGAGCAGATCCAGACCCTACCACAGAAATGACCATAACAAAATCAATTATGTGGAAGATGATGGATATGATGACGATTTTGAATCTCCTAAAATTTCTGATTATTGTTTTACTGTTGATGTTTCACGTATCCTGTGTGCAATGAGTAATCTTGGAGATAAAGCAAGGTGGCCTCGAAAGACTGACAAGTCATCAATCTGGAAGGATAAATCCAAGTGGTGTGCCTATCACGAAGATTTTGGACATCTTATCGAAGATTGCATCGCCTTGAGGAAAGAGATTAGTTACCTGTTGTCTAAGGGACATCTTAAGGAGCTCCTTGGGAACCGCAAGACCAAGACGGAGAACAAAGAGCCCGTTGCAACCAAACTGCCATCTCCTCCACCGGTAACAAAGGTAGTTAATGTTATTAGTGGTGGTTCTGATATTTGTGGTACTTCTTATTCTGCAGCTAAGAGATTCGCCAAGAAAGCTAAGGATGAGAAGCCCGAGAGATCCTCCAAAATGTCGCAGTTCACATCCCAAGATGTCATCTCCTTCGAAGAAAGTGACAGGTACAATGTTATAGATCCTCATCATGACGCCTTGGTCATTGCACTCCAGATCGCCAATTGCAAGGTCAGACGTATCCTGGTAGATGGAGGCAGCTCTGTGAACCTCATTATGCTGGATGCGTTGAAAGAAATGAAGATCCCTGAAGACATCATTGTAAAAAGAACCTCGGTACTTGTGGGCTTCAGTGGAGAAACCAAAAGTACAGTGGGTGAGATTACACTTCCAGTTTATGTCGAAGGAATCAACTCCATGGAGAGATTCTGCGTGATTGATAGTGCAACATGTTACAATGTGATTTTGGGAAGACCATGGATCCATGGAATGAAGGCAGTGCCATCCACCTATCACTAATATGTCAAGATGCCGACACCCTGGGGAGTTGTCAAGGTTTACAGTGATCAGCAGTCAGCCAAAGAATGTTATATGACTTCCATGAAGGCGTCGACATCTCCCAAGATGGCATAGCAATTACAGAGAAAGGCTCGTGAAGTTCTGGAGGCGAAGGAGCATGACCTGAAAGAAATACCATTAGACCCTTCAAACCCGGACCTCAAGGTGCTGATTGGCCAAGACGTTCTAGCAGAAATCGAGGAAGATCTTATCAACCTCTTGAAGAGCAGGATTAAAAGCTTCGCTTGGAAGCATGAAGATATGACAGGCATTAGCAAAGATGTTATCACCCACAAACTTAACATCGATCCATCTTTCAGACCAATCCACCAAAAGAGACGGAAGTTCGCACAGGAAAGAAACATAATCATCTAGGAAGAAGTAGACAGATTGCTAAAAGCTAAGATGATCAGAGAGGTCGAGTATCCAAGATGGCTAGAAAATGTGGTGGTGGTGGTAGAAAAGAAGAACGGCAAATTGAGAGTTTGTGTCGACTTCACAGACTTAAACAAAGCTTGTCCCAAAGATCCTTTCCCTTTGCCACACATTGATACTTTGGTAGATGCTACTTCTGGCCATGAAGTGTTGACCTTCTTGGATGCATCTTCAGGATTCCAGCAAATCCAGATGGAGCCATCCGACCAAGAGGACACCGCCTTCATCACCCCAACAAGTATTTATTGTTATATTGCAATGCCTTTTGGACTAAGAAATGCAGGTGCTACATACCAGGGGCTGGTCAACATGATGTTCAAAGAGCAGATTGGGGACACCATGGGAGTATACATCGACGATATGGTGATAAAGTCAGAGAAAGCTGAAGATTATGTTTGGGATCTTACTCAAGCATTTGACATCCTGGACAAGTTCAACATGAAGCTGAACCCAGCAAAGTGCAATTTTGGCATGAAGTCCGAAAAATTCTTGGGCTACATGGTGACGCAAAGAGGGATAGAGGCAAGCCCAGAGCAAATATGAGCCATCATCAATCTAACGTCACCCAAATCCATAAAAGATGTTCAAAGATTGACAGGGAAAGTGGCAGCATTGAATCTATTCATCTCAAAATCCTCAGACAGATGCAAGCCATTCTATGACATCTTGAAGAAAAATTTCAGATTCGAGTGGACTGAAAAGCATGAACAAGCCTTTCAAGATTTAAAGCTGTACCTGTCAACACCTCCCCTACTCTCAAAGCCTCAAGAAGGTGAGCCAATATGTGTTTACTTAGCTGTCTCCGAAACCGCAGTTAGTGTCGTCCTGGTCCGTGATCAAGATGGCGTCCAGAAGCCAATATACTATGTAAGTTAAACATTGCTCGATGCGGAAACCAGGTATTCACACCTTGAAAAGTTAATATTAGCTTTAATTTCTGCTTCAATTAAGTTAAGGCATTATTTTGAAACTCATATCATAGTCATTCGTACTAACTATCCAATAAAAAGTGTAATGAGAAAACCAGAAATGTCAGGAAGAATGGCCAAGTGGTCTGTTCAACTAAGCACTTATGACATCAAGTATGAGCCTAGAACAACAATAAAATCACAAGCAAATCACAAGCACTTGCAGACTTTGTGGCAGACTTTAGTCCAAGCATGCAACCGGAAGTAGAACTTGAAGTCCAACAACTCCAAGATGGGGACATCCTGAGGAAGTGGACTCTATTCACAGATGGTTCTTCTAAATATGAGGGGCACAGGGCTGGGTGTTATCCTAAAGTCACCACAAGGGGACATCATACCCCAGGCCATTAGTTGTGATTTTAAAGCCACCAATAATGAAGCAGAGTACGAAGCCTTAATCGTGGGCCTGACCGTGGCTCTAGACATGAACATTAAAGCAATACAGGCATATAGTGCTTCATTATTACTTGTAAATCATTTTAACGGTTCCTATGCAGCAAAAAATGCCAAGATGACAGCTTATTTGGGCATTGTGAAAATTTTGGCAAGCAAATTTCAAATCTTCTCTTTTGAACAAATACCCCGAGAAGAGAACTCTCAAGCAGATGCATTGGCCAATCTTGGATCAGCTTTCAAAAGCTTATCTCAGACCAATATACCAATCATACATGTTAACATCCCTGCTGTGAAAAGGTTAGAACTTTTCTGCACAGATGACGACATCCTAGGCAATCAAATGGAGACATCTTGGACGACGCCAATAATTAAATATCTTCAAGATGGCACTATCCCTGATGAGGAAAAGAATGCTAGAGCATTCAGGGTAAGGATTTCAAGATTCATATTTATAAATAATGTGTTGTTTAAGAAATCATTTGCAGGTCTATATTTGAGATGTCTCGAAGCTGACAAAGCCAATGAAGTCCTAAGAGAATTACATGAAGGATCATGTGGTAACCATTTTGGGGGCAGAAGCTTATACACAAAGGCTCTAAGAATGGGTTATTACTGGCCAACAATGCGTCAAGATGCCGCCATCTTTGCCAAGAAATGTGATTCCTGTCAGAGGCATAGCGACATCTTGCATCACCCCCCAGAATTGCTTCATCCAATCCTCTCTCCTTGGCCATTCATGAGGTGGGGAATGGATATAGTAGGAAAATTGCCTAAAGCCCCTGGAGGAAAAGTATTCTTGCTTGCAATGACTGATTATTTCTCTAAGTGGGTTGAGGCTGAATCCTACGTGCAAGTTCGTGATAAAGAAGTCATATCCTTCATCAAGAAAAATATATTTAGCAGATTCGGCATCCCCTCTGAAATAATATGTGACAACGGCTCCCAGTTCATCAGCAAGAAGACGCAGGATTTTCTTACTAGGTGGGGAGTTAAGATGGTGACATCCTCAAGCTAATGGCCACGCAGAATCAAGTAACAAAATAATCATCAATAATCTAAAAAAGAGGCTAGATCAAAAGAAAGGAAGATGGGCAGAGGAGTTTCCATTTGTCCTTTGGGCAGATAGAATCACACCAAAAAACGCAACTGGCCAAACCCCTTATTCCTTAGTATTTGGAGCAGAAGCAGTCATCCCTGCAGAAGTCGTCGTCCCTACTGCTAGATTCAAGATGTTGACGCCTGAGCAGAATGATGCCAACCTGAGTCATGATCTAGATACCATTGACGAGCTAAGGGACTTTGCCAAGATCAGAATAGCAGCATATCAACAAAAAATTGCTAGATCCTACAATAAAAATATTAGATTACGAAAATTTCAAGTTGGTAATCTAGTCCTCCGAAAGGTGTTTCAGAATACAAGAGAGCCCAATGCTGGAAAGATGGCTCCAAAATGCGAAGGGCCATACTTAGTAGATGCCGAAGCAGGTAAAGGCTCCTATTGGCTGTCAACCCTAGAGGGAGCAAGGATTCCCAGAAGCTGGAATGCCATTCACCTCAAATTCTACTTTATGTAAGTTTCCGTGATTACTTTACCATGCATATAAAACCAAGGTACGATCTTTTTCTTTTCAAATAAAAGTACTTATCTTCATTTTTTATTTTGAATGATTACTGACTTAAGCATCGGAGGGGCGTTAGCTAAGTTAACGCCCACCCCTAACATGTTTTTGTTTTGCAAGGAAACAAGAAGCATTTGAATAAAACTCATTGGTTAACTAAGATGTTAGTATCCTTCCAAGAATTTAACATCTTAGATCAGGTACGACCTTTCTCTTACTTTCTGTTTAAAAAGTATTTTTATAATTCTAGCACTTTTTTACTTTCTTTTATCAAATAAAATATGACATAAAAAAAGATGTTGAAATCTCTCATTAACTTGTTATTTTGCAAGAAGTTGATATCTTAAATCAGAAGTCTCCAATTCATTCCAAATCCTCGTGAAAACAACCGTTTTGAGACTGGCCATCTCACCTCCGTTTAAGGTACTTAATCCCTTCAAAGGTTTAAAGAAATTACTTTCTTTCTCATTAAGGTTTAAACACCTTGCTTGAAGCGCACGATGTCAACCTTGGTTGAGGTGTGTGGTGGGCCCGTATGTTTAATATATACGAATTACCCACTTCCACTCAATCAATGTGTTAGACCCCAAGATTTTTACAATTGGTTATGACACATACGTGTCATCTAAGAACAAACGGTTATTGACATTTACATGTCAATCTAAGTAATTGCAAAGGATTTCTACATCCACTCGCAAGTTGTCACTATCTACGAAGAGGTTAGCATATCAACCTCCTAAATTCATTTTTCACAAAGATACTTGGGGAAAGTTTTTCACCAAAACCCAAGCAAAATTTTTTACCTACAGAAAGCATAAAGGTGTTGGACCAACCCAACACTTGAAAAACAAATTGTCTTGGCCCTAATGGGCCAATTACAAACCAAAAAATTGTCTTTGGGATGCATCCCAATTCAAACCAAAGTTTTTAAACCAAAGTTTTGAAACCAAAAGTTTTTCTTACTAAAAGAACCATCTTCTTTTCTCCTTCATGGGGTGGCTACTGCCGCTGATGTTGTCGCTATTCCTTCTTCAAAGATGTCATCATCCTTAGCAGCTGAAGATCCTTCTCCTGCATCCTCTCCCTTAGCATCCAAGGCCTTCAAGAGGGAACGTTGTTGTTCAACATCCCACTCTTTGTGCTTCCCAACATCAAATTCCTCCATCATTTGAACTTTAATCTCTATCATACTTCGGGCAGCAGAGGCCATCATGTTCTTTACATCTCCAATCTCCTGCAGCTGGGTGTCTTGGAGGGAAGACATTCCTTTCATCAAGCTTTCCACCTCCTTCTGTAGGTCTTCATTTTTCTTAGTTGAAGCCTCTCTCTGTTTCTTGATCTGTATAACCTCCAGCATCAACTTCCTATTCCTTTCCTCAAGATTGTTCATTCTTATCTTAGCTGCATCAACACCCTGCAAAAGCCAAAACTTGATCAATTTTTGAGATGCATTATTCAAATAAAATTCCTTTGAATTTTTTTTTTCAAGAAACTTACCACAACAGCCTTAGCAAGCGCCTCTACATCATCCAAGCCTGTTTCATCCACATTTATCACCTCTTTCGAACTACTCTTCCTCTTCTTCACCCTTGCTCCCACAGATGGTGCCTCCATCTCTCTCTTAGGCATCAGTACCTGATTGCTTGCCTAAGTTTGCCCAACAAAATCTTGAAGATCCTTCAGAGAAAAAGCAGCAGTAGACTTTGAAATTGCCAAAAACAGAAGACATGCTGACATAAGAAAGCAGAATCCATATATCCAAAATTTTGCAGATAGGATTTTGAGATCTTACCAGTAGACATTTCAGTGGACGGTGGTATCTTCTTGTCTTCAGAAATTACAATGGCTTCGAATGGCTGAAAAGATCTCTCCCCCTCTGAGAACTCCAACAACCTCCTCACTTTTCCAATTGTTTCGGCAGATAGAGGGAAAAGCTTAGGCCAGTCAATAGCTGCAAAAGCAAACAAAGAAAATTACAACAGATAAGTGCAGGAAATAAAGGAAAATTGAAGTTTGAAAGACGGATAATTTCCCCATTCCATCCAGTTGCTAAGAAATCTCCTTCCTCCAAGGAATCCTTCTCAACAAAAAAGTATTTCGATTTCCAACCCCTATCATTCACGGTGACTTTCAAAAACGGAGGTTTCATGCCCGACCTAGTCTTAAGGAGGTATCTCGTGGAACTAAAAGTTTGGAGCTCGTATACAAAGGCCAACTCCCTCAAACCTATGTCTAGACCGAATTCACAGTTCACTCGCAAAACACAAGAAAAAACCCTCCAAACCATGGGCATCAGTTGGACAAAAGCCAGGTTAGTTTTTCTAAAAAACTCATTTATCAGTGCAGGGAAAGGATAAGATAAGCCTAGAGTGAAGGGGTATTCATAGAAACAAACCCATTGCGGAGAAACAAAATCAGACCTAAGGAAAACATCAAAGGGCCTAAAGATGGTAGAATCCAGGAAGCAGTGACGATCTTTGACAAATTCAATCAACTCGTTGTTGAAAACACAGATTTCCTCATCTGGTTTTGCCAACAACCCTTCACACGAAAAACCCCCATCCTCGTTCAAACTCAGAGGATTTTTCGTAGCCTTGCCCTTTTTCGATTTAACCATTTTTTGAAAAAGCAAAAAGGGAGAAAAAGAGAGGGAAAGATTTTACCTTGAAGAGGAAATCACCGCCGTGAAGAAGGAGATGGATAAAAATGATTGAAAAAAGTGGAGAAGAAAGTGAAATAAACTCGGTTAAAACCCTAGATCCTTGGGGTAGTTACGCTAATTAAGTGTAATTAAACTCCTCAACCGCCACGTATCTCTCAAAAATTAATTAACCACCGAGCTTCTAGAAGGAATTAGAAAAATTGTCCTTTTAAATTCATTTAAAGACAGTTTTTGGGGACAATTGGTGTGGGTAAATTCAGGATTGCTACATCTTGAATTGTTGCCAGCATGTTGTCATCTTCACGCCCGTAGACAAGGTAATTATTATTTACATAATTAATTAATTCATTATTTATTTATGTTATATTTAATTACAGGGATAAAAGAACGTGGGAAAAAATATGTTCTATGGACTCCTTTCAACGGTTTGAAAGACCAAGTGAAGATGAAGATAACATGCCGAAATTTTAGGGAAGTTTGTTAGGATTTTATCTTCAATTATTTTTTCTATTTAAAAGCTCATGGCTGGAACACATCACACGGACACACACGCATTACTCACACACTCTTTACAAATACTTTGTAATCCGCCATAGCTTCCTATTTTGTAACTCAGTGATATTAATACAATTATTTGGGAAGGTAGGTGCTCATAATCACCTCCCGAGGTTTTGTGCCGGCGAGATAGTTATCTCAAGGGTTTTCCTCGTTACATGATCGAGCCATCCTAGTCTCATTGTTACACCGATTATATTTCATTGCACCCTCCTTAACTTTATTTCGAATTTCTTCATTGTTGATTGTTTTTTACCAAAACAGTCAATAACTACTCTATGTGTGAAACCTCTAGCAACTACACGAGGTTTATACTTTGACCCTCTATGATGGTGACATACCTTCCTTTTTCTTGAAAGCCCACTTGCAAGTAACAATCTTTCTGCCTTTAGACCTCTTGATTAATTCTCATGTCTGATTCTTGTGAAGTGACTCCATCTCGCCTCCCATAATTGCTTGCCACTGGGCAGACTCTGAACATGTAATTGCTTTCTTGAAAGTGGATGGCTCCATTGGGTTGGGCTCCACTTTCTCAGCAACCTTTAGTACATAAGACACCATGTCTTCAAAATCATACCTCTCAGGAGGCTTCCCGAAATTAGCTTTTCTAGACCTTCCTTGAGCAAACCCATGTTTTTCAAGAATAATTGATGACTTTTCTGGTGATTCCGTCTCTGTAGGTAGATCTTGATTAACATTTAACTTTGAACTGCTCAACTCTGTTGTATCTTGTAGCTCCACATGTTTATCAACACTACCAATACCTGTTACAATTGTAGATCTCATAATAGGATTAAGTACATATTTTTCATAAAAGACAACATTCCTGCTTATAATAACACTACCTTCTAATGGATATCAAATTTGGTATCCCTTGACACTATGCCTATAACCATGAAAACTCCTTTTCCGGCCCTTAACTCTAACTTCCCATCATCCACATGATAATAAGCAGTACAACCAAAAGATCTTAAATTAGAATAATCAACAGGTTTACCTAACCATACCTCAATAAGAACTTTGAGGTTGATATCTGTGTGAGGTTCGCGATTTATCAAGTAACATGTTGTACTAACCGTTTCTGCCTAGAACGGCTTAACCAACCCTGCATTGGAGAGCATGCACCTTGCTATAGTCAACAATGTCTGATGCATGCGCTCTGCAACACCATTCTATTGTGGTGTACCCCTGATAGTGAGATGTCTAGAAATCCTCACTTCTTTACAAAACTCATCGAACTCAGTACTGCAAAACTCTAACCCATTATATGCTCGGAGTCTCTTGATCTTCTTCCATGTCTGATTCTCCATTAATATCTTCCAATGTATGAAATTTGTGAGAGTCTCACTCTTGTGCTTCATAATAATAATCCAAGTCTTCCTCGAGTAGTCATCAATCATAAACAAGAAATAACTATGACCCCTACCTAAGTGATTCCTGACATGAAGTTCCTTAACAATCCGAGTGGATGTAATCCAGGGTACCATTTGTTCTATTAACACCCTTCGGAAACTTTCTTCGCTGCAACTTCCCAAGTACACAATGCTCACAAAACTTAAGGTCATTGACCTTATGGCCACAAAGAAGACCATGATTAGTCAGTATCTGCATCCCTCTTATGCTCATGTGCCCATCTGCATCCCTCTTGTGCTCATGTGCCCAAGCCGGATATGCCTCAACTTTGTCATATCCTCCTTGACCACCTCAGATGATGCAACCAAAACTGACCCCGTAATGCGTTACCTTGTAGGAAATACAAAGAGTCTCGCTTAAGGCCTAGTAGAACTACTTCAGAACCATTGCAAACACAAACTGCTCCACCTTTACCCTTAAAATTGTACCCTTTGCTATTTGACAAGAGAGATCAGAATCTTTGTCATAAGTGCAACGTTTCTCATATCGTGCAAAGTGCAGAACTTACCATCATGAGTCTGTATACCAACTAACTTGCAAGTACCACTATTAGCCATACGAATATTACCCCCATCTACATGCTCATAAATAGTAAACCAATCTCTACTCAGACTAATATGGTAAAAAGCTCCAGAGTTAAGAATCCACGCGTCTGATTGTCGCGTAGATTCTTTTGTTACTATAGTATAATCCTCATCAGAACCGCTACTATATACTGCAACAACATTAGCCTCAGAACGGTCAGGAGCCTTGCCTCGCTTCTTCCTAGGAATATCAGTCTTCCAATGTCCCTTCACCTTAAAATAGTTACAAACATCCCCAGGTTTCAGACCCTTCTTGACAAAAGCTTTCTTCTTCTTCTTACTGACCCTTGCTGCCTTCCGCAACTAAACCTGTTGACTGGTTATTTGTACCACTATTACTGCTAACCTTTTGGCACAACTCTCTGGTCTTGAGCGAAGTTTTTACCTTCTCTAGAGTGATCGTCTCCTTATCATTGATACTAGAGACATCATAGTGCTCATATGATAAAGACAATGAAACAAGAATTATTAATGCAACATCCTCATTCTCAACTTTAGCATCTATAATACGAAATTCAAGTAATAAAGATGTAAATATATCTATGTGATTCCTAATGGGCATACCTTCATTTATTTGAAGAGAATACAAATTTTATTTCAGATACAACTTATTGGTAAATGATCGAGTCAAAAAACATGTCTTCTAACGCAAGACACAAAACACCTCTGTAATCAGTATCTGCAATATTTGCTAGAATTTCATCATCTAGACACCTTATAATTTTAAAGTGCGCCCTCTCATCTAGCGCGATCAGATCTGCTGCTTCATTCTCAACTGCCTTCTTGTCCTTCTCCGAACCTTCTGCTTTTGGAGCCGCAACACCACATGTAGGAACGACTTCTGCTTGCCATTTGGATTATTCTGACCCCTGATTGCTACAACCACTGGAGCCCACAAACCCTTGTCTCTCAACAGTGCTTTCATCTTAATTTTCCAAAGACTAAAACTATTTTCCCATTGAATTTGCCAATCGATTATTCTATTCCTGATCCCATTTTCTTATGCAGGACAATAGCCATAGACCTTTCTCAACCAACCAACTATGATACCAGTTTGTTAGGGGAGATGAGAGTATTTATACTGTCCAATTTCTAACCCTGCAGGTTTTTCTAATCATGCGTTGAACTCTGGCTGGCCCAGGCCAAAATCTCAACGTCACGGTCGTGCACTTTACACTACACGGTCGTGCAAACATCATGGGCTCATTCGTGTCCTTTGTTCTGCACGATCGTGTCAGCACATATTAGCTGTTCAAAATTCCCAAATCACATAATTTGCTTGTCTTCACTCATTATTAGGCGTACCCAATACTCAAAGTCGTCAAACCCAACAATAAATAACAGATTTTTTTTTAAAGAAATTACGTGATGGCATTTTCAGAAACAACAGGATATTATTAATACCCCTCGACCTCTTTATAGCTAAACCTGACTTTTTTTATCACTTCGTATGATACTTTTTAATACTAACACTACTAATATTCTTTAACCCTAGCATTGGCCTAAAAAACACGAACACTGCTAACTCTTTAACACTAGAACTGGTAGCAAAAAACAATGATATTGTTTTCAAAGAAGTGTCAGTTAATTAAAAAAATGCTATCACACTTTAAAAATGAAGTTTCAATCCAATCATGCGTTTCTAATACTAGTTTTTTCTATGCGTTATAAAAAAGTTGAGTTTTTCATAAGGCCTACTCACTTTTTTGATACTCCCTCTGTCCCTGAAAGATTGTCTCATTTGCCATTTTAACTTGTCTTAAAAAGTATGTCTCATTTCTAAACTTAGGCATGAATGTTAGTGCAAATCTACTAAGGTACAAGAAGGTGAAGCTCTTCCTTAATAATTGCAAAATATACAACATAACAATCTTTTAGGGACGGAGGAAGTATCTATCAATCCTTTGTTTAGTAATAAATGTTTTTTAAAAAATAAATTTATGGAAAATTTACCAAAAACTATTTTGAAATTAGTAATAAATGTTTTTTAAAAAATAAATTTATGGAAAATTTACCAAAAACTATTTTGAAAGATAGATATTACAAAACAAACACAGACAAATTAGATATTACAAAAAAAAAACCTTTGAATATTGCAAAAATCTTATTTTTTTTAATTTTTAATTTATTTTTTTTTCTTTTTTTAAATGACACCTATCAGTTGTTTATAATTGATAAGTTCATTTATCAGTTTTGTAAATAGTATTTTGTGCTTATTATTTGGTTAAATAACTGATAAATCGGTTATTTAATGATAAATACATTTATCAGTTATAAATACATAATTTTTGCCCATTCAATTTTTTTTAATTTTTTTTTTAAAGTTTTTTGTAAAATTTTAAATTATAACTTATATATATATATATATACTAGTACATGTCTGTATCCAAGGACACGATTTTTTTTTTTTTTTAATTTAATTTTTTTTAAGGGCAAAATGGAAAATTGACAAAATGGTGAGGACAAAATGGGAATTTCAACAGATGAAACTATTCATTCAACTGTTCACACCCTTCCCTCATTTGTACTATATATATATACTCCCTCCGTCCCGCTAATATCCGCACTAACACTGTTTGTGCGGGAATTAAGGAATATGATATTTTAATAAAATGTTGTGAGTGTAAAAGTAAAGTAGGAGAGAAAATGAGTGGAGGGTGTAATAAATTATAATAGTGTTGTGAGTATTAAAATAATGTAGGAGAGAGAATGAGTGGGGTTGGGTGAATATTTTATTAATATAAAGTTTCCTTTTTGGGAGTGTGCGGATATTAGCGAGACGCCCAAAAAGGAAAGTGTGCGGATATTAGCGGGACGGAGGGAGTATGTATATATATATATATACTCGTATATATATATATATATATATATATATATATATATATATATATATTTGGTAAATTGCATCTTTTGAAGGTTATTTTTGGTAAAAACTCCTAATTTTTTTTACAATTAAAAGCACATTTAATAAAATTCAAACATATATTTTGAGACATAAAAATTATATATTTACACATTTCTAAGATGGAGGAGATAATTTTTCATTTTTTAAAATCAAATGAACTTAATTGCGTAGACAATTGATAATTCGTTTGAGGCTTTTGGCGGATTCGATCCGCTTCTTATTACTTCCTTGGGTCAGAAATAGCTATCTGTGTTTTGAATAAAATATTAGGTCTATAATAATTATTGTGTTTGATTCAAATTCATCCAATTTCCTATGTTATCCATATATTAAAATTTATTTTATTTCATTAATTAGTTTATTGAGAAAAGTAATGTAAGAAAATGAGGCAATAAATATGGATAAAAATGATACTTGCATCAGTCAATTGTTGTAGTAAAAATCGTATTTCTTAATGATATATAATATGTCATTTATTAACTCGATTTCAAAATAAAGTATTTACTCATATTATTTACCATTTTTTAAGAATTTTTTTTATTTTAATAAAGGAAATCTTGTTTTGATAATAATTTTAGTTTTCTAATGGACTAACACACTATAAAAGTTGAAACATTGCTCAACAAAATAATGGATTATGTTACTCCATTCCTTAAGTTCTATATATATTGGTTATATTTTTAATTTTGGCTGTCCCAATTTCGACCATTTAATAAATTAATAAAAATGTAATGCAATACTTTTCTATTATGTCTATATTTAACGTGAACTTTTATTTATTTATTCTGATAACATAAATCTTACAATTAAATAAAAAATAAATAAAAAAAATGAGATTAATAAAGAAAATAATAAAATAATAATTGTGCTTTAAACAAAGAGATTTTTATAATAACTAATTTATTTAAATAAAATGGGGTAATAAATGAGAATAATTATGAGCATTTTAGTTTGGCAGGAGGGTATATGTGGACTTTTATAATAGAAATGATTGATAATCAATTAAAAATAAAATTCAATGGGATTAATTGGTAGCTAGCTGTAGAAAGTTAATGAATGAATTGAGGGTAACGTAAAGTAGAAAAGAAGATCGGAACTAACTGAATAATGATGGGAGAACCAACTAAGCTTAACATGCCCGCATGTCCCCATTACATCTTTACAATCAAAGGAATGTGGGATTTTTTTAATTCCTCAATTGTGAATGATATAACATCCCACCGCCCTTTTATTGCCCCACTTCTTTGCACCCTTTATCTATCTAGTCTGTCTCTCGTCGCTGACTCGTCAGTATACAAACGAATAATTTTGGTGAGGGATGGTCTAATGCTATAACAAGGGTAGGACTGTTACACGAATCGAGTCGGCTCGAGCTCGGCTTGAAAAAAGCTCGAGTTCGAGTCGGTTCGAGGTGAACTCGAGCTCGAGCTCTAATAGATTTTCAAGCTCATCATTTTTTTCGAGCCGGCTCGTGTTCGGCTCGTATGTTCGACGAGCTCTGTTCCGAGATCGACTCGTTTGAGCTCGACTCGGGCTCGGTTCGTTAAAAGCTCGATTAAATTTTAGTATATATATTATATATAAGTCGAAGTTCGAGCTCGGCTCGTTAAAAGCTCGTTTGATTTCAGTTTTTTTAAAAAAAATAAGTCGAAGCTCGAGCTCGGCTCGTTAAAAGCTCGTTTGATTTCAGATTTTTTTCAAAAACTAAGTCGAAGCTCGAGCTCGGCTCGTTAAAAGCTCGTTTGATTTCAGATTTTTTTCAAAAAATAAGTTGAAGCTCGAGCTCGGCCCGTTAAAACTCGAGTTCGAGCAGCTCGCGAGCCAGCTCGCGAAAAGCTCGAAACTTGATTCGAGCCGAGCTCGAACATGCATTCTGGGCTCGAGCTCGAGCTCGAGAAAAGCTCGAGCTCGATATTTTTTATTCGAGCTCGAGCTCGAAACTTCAAAACTCGGCTCGGCTCGGCTCATTTACAGCTCTAAATAAGAGCAGAAAATAGGTATACAAATAATAACAAATAATAACGTAAGTTAAGATTTTACATATACTCCCTTCGTCCGCTTAGAAGATTCACTTTACACGTTAATTAAGGAGGGAGTATTATATTGAAAGTGTTGTGAGTGTGAAATAAAATAGGAGAGAGAATGAGTGGAGGGAATAGTAAATTATAATGGTGTTGTGAGTATTAAAATAATGTAGGAGAGAGAATGAGTGGAGAGAATAGTGATTTAAGGTTTCCTTTTTAGGAAAGAAACAAAGTGTGAACCATGTAAGCGAACGCCCAAAATAGAAAGTGTGAACCATGTAAGCGGACGGAGGGAGTATACTTACATTGGTTATTTATATTCACGGGCAACGGAATATATACTTTTTAATGTGCGAAGTCAAAATACATATGTACAACTCTAAAATCTAAAAAAATTATTATCTCATGCAATGTCAAATTGTGTATCCTTTTAGATCATTAGAACCGACTATTATATGAGACTGTTGGATTTTCAGATTGTGCCAGATTAGCTATCTTCTGATAACATAACCCTAGCTTTATATCTCCGACCTCAGATTTCAGATATCAAATACCAAGTGAATACCGGATTCAGATTATCAAACGAGAACCACCGAAACCGAATTGATAAACTTGGTCTATCCCAAAATTTACTTTTGAACACCTTAAAACTCTTCTTGAATTAACAAACAGATTGTGTTTTCTCTCATGAATCTTGAACTCTAAATAATGAGGCTTTAGGAGATAGCAAAATATTTATATTTTTAAATCAAAAGATAGGATTTACAAGTTTACCCTAATTACTCCTATAAAAAGAGTGGGACAATTCTTTTTGGTCAATGAGCCTAGTCAAAGTCCAATCGGGCCACCTGGGCTACATCCCAGAGACATAATGGGCCAAACTAGAAATTCCGTTGGGCAAAAAGCCCATTTAGTACCCAAATGCTCAACCTATAACGCAAATATTTGTCAGGGGAAAGTCGAAAATAAGAAGCAATGTAAAGGTCCTTCCAAGCTTTTCATACAATCATTTGGGCCCAGTCCAGCATTGCCGTAAACCTAATTTCAAGGCCCATAAAGATAAACATTTATTACATACTCCCTCCTCCCCAGAAATTTATAGACTTTTGGGTTTTGCACGAAAATTAAGGAGAAATTATTATATTGAAAGTGTTGTAAGTGTGAAAATAAAATAGGAGAGAGAATGAGTGGAGAGAATAGTAAATTATAATGGTGATGTGAGTATTAAAGTAATGTAGGAGAGAGAATAAGTGGAGGGAATAGTAAAGATTCCTTTCCATTTTAGGAAAGTATATATTATTGTGGGACGCCCAAAAAGGAAAGTTTATATATTATCATGGGACGGAGGGTGGTATTTAATACGACGATATATTAGTAATTTTAACTAAATTATTTTAAGCCAAAATCTTAGTAAAAATGCATTTTTCCTGGCATTTAAAAAAAACATGTTTTGTTTTTCTCGTTTGTGTCAGTGCCAGTTTAATAAAGTGCCAGTGTGACAAAGTGCCAATGCATATGTAACAAAATGCCAGTGTAAAAAAGTGTCAGTACCAGTTTAACAAAGTGCAAGTGTAAACAAAGTGCAAGTGCATGTGTAACAAAGTGTCAGTGTAAAAAGTGTCAGTGTCAGTCTTAGTGAAAAAAGTGTCAATGCAAAAAAGTGTCAGTACATGTATATTAAGTGCCAGTGTAAAAAGTGTCAGTGTTAGTGTAACAAAATGTCAGTGTTAGTGTAACAAAGTGCCAGTGTAAAAAAGTGTCAACGCATGTATATTAAGTGTCAGCGTATAAAAGTGCCAGTGCATGTGTAACAAAGTGTGAGTGTAAAAAAGTGCCAGTGTTAGTGTTATTAAGTGGCAGTGTAAAACACGTTTTTTCTAAGCTTAGAAAAAAATGCATTTTTTGTAATACCGACTCTTATTTTAATTACTTTTTTTATTTTTTTAACATGTTTGAAATTAATTTGTTTCTTCTTATAATTGAACGGAAGCCGGAGGGAGTAACGACGAAGAAAACGTTAAAACTTGGAATTTGCAACAAGGCGCGTTTGCAGCATTCTGCACAGAAAAATACCCTTCCCCTAAACTCCTTCCTTATCTACTCAAAATCCGTCACCGGAGAAACAGAGTGAGCCAGCCGGTTGTTACAGTAAAAACCTAGAAATGGCCTTATCCTTGGGAACCTTCTCGGCTTTCTTAGCCGCCGAGCCACCGTCGTTGGCCAAGCCGTCTTCTTCTCTGCGACTTCTCACCACTAACTTGCAACCTTCTCTTGCTAATATGCGTACATCCCGCAGAATGACTTGTACCGCCGTATCCAAGCCGGCGGCAGACGCGAAGCCTAGAGGAATCATGAAGCCTCGACCAGTTTCGCCGGAAATGAAAGCTTTCCTCGGCGGCGTTGAGGAGATTCCTCGTACTCAAGCCCTCAAGGAAATCTGGGCTTACATTAAGAAACACGAGCTTCAGGTATATTTATTTGTTTTGTACATACCTGTTTAAATTGTTTTTGGAAACCCTAATTTTACTGTATTCTATTGTGTTATTTAAATAGTTCATTTGATTATTGGATTATGTTTGAGTGTTACCTGCAAATATTTTAGATGAGTTACGTTTGGGGCAGTTCAGATGCTTCCTCTGTGCTCCTGTTTTTGTTACTAGTGGCAAGTTCGTGTTTATCTGTACCGTGGCTTTCATGATAAGATTTTTTATTTAGGTATTTTGTATGAATGTAGAAATGAAATGTACTCCCTCACATAATTTAGCTATGCGATTTTCTACGGCTTTACTGGTATTACCTGTTTTAGTTTGGCTATGCGATTTTCTATGGCTTTACCGGTATTACTTGTTTTAATTTGGTTTTGCAATTTTCTACGACTGTACTGGTACACTATCTCTTTGGAGGATTCACATATGGAGCCTATGTGGAAGATAATTAATGCTCATTCCATCACATAAAAGTCTCCCAACCATTTGTTCAATGAGTATTTGATATATTAATTTACATTCTTGAAGTTTTGCTAGATGTTCATTTTAGGTGTTAGTTATAGTTTTATACTAGGATAGAGTTAACGGGTATTCGATTGCGTTTTAGACAGATATTGAACTTGTCCACCTCTCTTTGCTTCATGTTTATCCAAATTACTCAAACTCTAGAAATCTTATGCTGCTAGTTGCCACTTGCATTTTCTCTTATGAGTAAGGGCTACCAATGTAGTTGTTGTGTCATTTTCTTTGAATTTTATCTGTAATTGCATCATTCTCGCATATTTTCAGTAGGTTATATGTGCAGACTTGGGGGATGTGGTTAGCTTGCGGATGTTTCTTCGGTTATTAATTATGGAGTGCCCGATTTGCTTGAACCTGCTACTATTTGTTATTCTTGTTAGCCCAATGTATTTTTTGATTGATAGCGTCATCCTTGCCATTTTGGTGAGGTCAATTCTTTCTTATGGAGGTGAATATTATCTATATAATAATATATAATCTGAAAAAGACATTTCTATTGGAGATATTTTGTAACGATCCGAGCCCGAAGCCTGAGCCGCTATGTAGGCACCACACACTGGCCCACTAAGCACCTTCTCAATTGGGTCAACCACAGCTCATCACAGGCCTCCAAAAGTCCAATGGAAGATGTGATGCTTAGTAGTAGTGCATGAGCCTTCTATACATTACACTAAATTCCCACATATTTCCGATGTGGGATGGGAGATATCACAATCTCCCCCACTCAAACCCTTGCCGTCCCTGGCAAGGTCAATCAGTACCCAGATCGTACCCCCGGGCTAGCTCGCAAGCCTTAAGGCCGGGGTTATGCTCTGATACCATTTGTAACGACCTGAGCCCGTAGCCCAACCTGCAACATAGGCACCACACACTGGCCACTAAGCACCTTCTCTATTGGGTAAACCACAGTTCATCACAGGCCTCCAAAAGTCCAATTGGAGTTACTTAAAGACTATGATTGCACAATTTTGTACCATCATGTAAAAGCCAATATTGTCGCTGATGCTTTGAGTCGTAAACATAAAGGGAGTTTGGCATCTCTGATAGAAGTTGGAAGTTGTGGTGTGAATGAGGTTGAACCCTTTTCTATGAAAGTTAATGTTCGAGGTGATAAGGGCTATTTGGCACATTTGAGCGTTATTCCAAGCTTGATGAAGAAGATCAAGGAGGCACAAGCTGGTGATGCCTAGTTGATGGACATATCGAAGAGTAGGGTGATTAGAAAATCAAATACGATTAAGTGCCACAATTGTGGGAAGAGGGGGCATATTAGGAGGAATTGTCCAGAGGGGTCGGGCGATGAGAGGAGATTGAATGTTGCGGAGGAGCGCGAATTCATTAATCTTAAGTGAGAGCAGTCCGACGAATTCGTGGGTTTTGGATTCGGGGGCGCTACGTTTCATTCATACACTAGTGCGGAAGGGTCGCTAATAATTTTTAGTGAAAATGGTTTATTCCTACTGCATTTCATTTACCTTGGATGAGGAACCAAGTCACCACAATTTTGAAGGAAAAAAAAAACATGAAGTAAATGTAAAGTGAAGGAAAGAGGGCAATACCTAATTGTTGATTTCGATGACGACGGAAGAGAAAATACCTATATATATAAAAAAAAGGGAGTAAGGAATATACTTTATGATCTAATAAGTAATCCCTTATTTTCAGTTGAATTTGAAATTCAAATTGATTTTCATTAATAGATGAATTATATAAGGAAAATATTTGAGCGGTATTTCTCCGGCGATTTTGGGATTGTCCATCTAGGCGATAATAATCCAGTAAAGATTGTGGTGAAGGGTGACGTTCGAGTAAAGACAACGGATGTGACTGTGTTGCGGCTTCGTGATGTGCGACATATTTCGGATTTGAAGAGAAACTTAATTTTCATTGGGCAACTGGATAGAACATTCGGACTTCTTTGCACGGGCATGGAGATTTAGGCGCGCGACCGACCTGGCCGAGAAAATCACCATAATTGTTATTCCTTTTGTGCCTAGGTTTAGGGTTTTGACTCTTGTACTTTATATAATGTCAAGTGATGGCAATAAACACATTGTAACATTATATTGAGAGATTATTGAGTATAATCCCGGTTTGGTAGTGCCCCAGACGTACATCTTGAGAAATAATTGGGTAAACAATTCTTGTGGTATTGTATGTGATCTTGTGCAATTTTCTCCTTTTTTATTGTTCCTCTATTTCTTGTGGGCCTATCATATTTTGTGTTTTTCCCAACTACAACAGCAATTCTTAGAACAGTGGACAACTATTTTACTACGCTAGTTCAGTTAACTGTGTTGAATTTCAAGATAGTTTCTAAACCTTTCCTGATAACTCAGCCCTTGTCCGTACCACCTGGCTTGCTTACATGAATCCTTTTTTTTTTTTTATGAGTTCATGGATATTTCGTTTCTATGTTATCACTGATATCCATGTTGCTACTGTTCCAAACCAGTTTGTTATTCTTCTTTGCTTTATTAAGGGAGATATCATTTTACTCCCTCCGTCCCAAAATGAATGTCCAAAAAAATTCAAATTTGCTATGATCAAGACCAAATTTGATTTTTTTTCGGAAATTCATTTTGGAACGGAGGGAGTAATATAGTTTTGTGTGTATGTAAAACCTTGTACTTGTAACCATGTCTTTTCTATATCCTATCAGAGCTACATTTTTTTTTCTCACACAGATATGTTCATTTCAAATAATTTTGTTTTAAATTAGTCACACCCACCTCAACATTGGCAGTGTAGCTACTGTTAAACTCATTTATACTATTCATTCTAAGATAATGTGCTGTAAACAAACTAAACATAGTGCTGTAGTTGAAAATAATGTACTCCGTATGCTATATATTTATACATCCCCACTCCCTAGCTCTCCTTCGTCCATGTATTCATACAGAACGCCTGACATGGTTGTTTGTTTCTAAAATCAGGACCCAGTAAACAAGAAGGTGATAGTGTGTGATGAAGAGCTGAAGAAAATATTTGCAGGAAAGGAACGTGTTGGATTTCTGGAGATTGCAGGATTAATCACTCCGCACTTTCTAAAGTGAGCCAGATGATTTCCCGTTCCACCACAGAAGGCAGTTGTTTTTGTTAATGGATATCTGTAGTTCTTTAGTCGGGTTACTACTACTATTAGGAAACATTAGTTTTGCAACTTCAGTAGTTGCCTTATTAAAAAGCCTTGCATGTTACTCAGTTTTGGGAAGTAGTTTTGCTTAGTTTGTGATTCTCCTCTATGTTTAGGCACATGTCTGGTTTATTTTAAGGATTAAATATGCATGAACTATATCTTGGCTACTGGGTATTGTGCACCGTTTCATTTTCGATATGGCAGGGAGAATTTTGTACTGCTGTTGTTTGGAACTTTTCAGGTTGATGCCGCTAGGTTATCTTGGATTGCCCGTAAGCTACTGAGTTTATTTAAGGCCGAAAGCTGTGACTATTGTCGGCAAGGTGTCCATGTGTTATTTGCCTGTGCTGCGTGGCTCCTCCTACAAACATGGTTAACGAATGTCCATTTTCATCGGTATCGAATAGAGTATAAGCTAGTAGAATTTTTTTTTACTCATCGAAAAAAAGGTTTTTTTTTTTTAAAGGCTTGGATCTGTTTTTTTTTTTTGGGTACAGGCTCTTCAACACTTGTATATGGTCACTATTTAACAAGATTCTAAAAATCGATAGGCGGCTTCTAGGCGGCGAGGTCGGGCCTAGCGCCTAGAGCGCCTAGGCGGGGCCTAGGCGGGGTCGCGAATTTACACACATTTTTATATATATTCATGGTTTCTGTCCATACATAATACATAGTGACAAATTCAAATATATATTCCATAGGCGGGGCCGAGAATTTTGACACAAGGTTATAGAGCATATGAAAATTATAAATGTATTCCATCATCCACAACATAAACTAAGGTTAAGTCAAATTCAACTATGTGTTATTTGTTTTCATTTTCAATCCTTATAAAACGACGTCATTTAAGGGTAAAAAAGAATTAAAAAATAATTAAAAAAATAAAAAAAAAAAAAAATAAAAAATTAAAAAAAATAAAAAAAATATTACTTAGACTGACTAGGCCCGCCTAAATCCGCCCAGACCGCCTGGTCCGCCTAGAACGCCTAGACCGCCTAACGCCTAATTGACCGCCTAGAGAAAAGTCGCGGCGCCTGGGCCCCGCCTAGCGCCTAGGCCCCGCCTAGCCCGATTTTTAGAACACTGCTATTTAACATTCACATTGACACCTATTATCACTCAACGCTCTTCATCACTCATACAAACACTTA
Source organism: Adenophora triphylla var. japonica (assembly GCA_022495995.1). Classification (NCBI taxonomy): domain Eukaryota; kingdom Viridiplantae; phylum Streptophyta; class Magnoliopsida; order Asterales; family Campanulaceae; genus Adenophora; species Adenophora triphylla. Next base: position 34,319 of record JAFEMH010004974.1, on the reverse strand, counting down.
ACAAGTCTATCATAAAAACTGGTCGTTTATAACATTAACGCTCTTCAGCACTCATATAAACACTTAACGAGTCTATCATAAAAACTGGTCGTTTATCTATATACTATATGAAAGCAGAAGAATTTCCAGGCTTCACACAGCGCCACGTGGCATTATGACGTGGAAAGCCACGTGGCAATTCTCAATTGGCCATCCTTTAAGTCTTCCAACGCCTAAAAAAAAAAATACAAACCTAATTCCTTTGATTTCGGAATTAATTATTTGATAAAACTTCCCAAAAATCTTATTCAGTTTAAAATTACCTTTTATAACTGAATCAATCAATTTAAAATTTAAACCATTTTGAATTACCTAATCTAAAGATTTTATCAGATTTTTAAAATTTTAAATTTTTTCAAATACTAATAACCGAAATTAAGAAATATAGAATTGATTTTCCAAAAATTGATTTTTGAATGGTAAGCCATTATTTGTGATAATCAACGAAAATAAAAAATAAAATAAAAATAAAAGCCAAATTCATACCATTTAGGATAATTCCATTTTTTATCTTAATTGATTATCTTTATTTTAATAGGTAATAGATAATTCAAAGTATTTTTAAAGATTTAATTTTAAATTCAAAATTATGGTTCATTGTAATCCGAAATTATAAATACATTTTCCAACTTTTAAAGAATAATAGTCCGAAAATTCAAAACTAAAATTAAGAAATAAAAAAAAAATTCAAAGCTCAATTCCTATGATTTCGGATAACTGACTCAATCAATTTAAAATTCAAACCATTTTCCAAATATACTCCTTAAAAAACGTGTTCAGTTATAATCCTAACATTATAAATACATGTTTTCAGTTGCCATGAAAATTATAAATTCAAACCTAGAGTGATTTATGAAGGAAATACATATTTTCATCATCCGCCATTTTTTTTTAATACTCAGTTTTTTGTTTCAACTAATAATGGAATCTTCAATTTTCGCTGTGAGACAATCCGTCGTGAAGGTAATCCTATTTTTATATTCACTCTACAATGTTTTATTATTAAAATTTGGGCTGAATCTATTGTTTGTTAATTTCACAGATCAATGAAACAAACAGTCGGTTGATTCTCTCACATTTCATCAGCTTTGGATCTACTCTTTTTTTGCTAGAAGTCACAAATTTTTTAAATAGTTCGGGCATTGGACAGGAAAAAATCAATGATGTATTGTACTGCAATTTTAAAACTAAATTCAATAAACTTGTGAGAGATTTTAAAGAAGAATGTTGTTTTAGCAACCTCAATTCATGTAAGTAATTCTTTTAATTTATTAGTTTAAGTTCGATTTTATGAATACAGTTTTTTTTCAACAATCTCTATTTTAATTATATATCTGTTCATCTATGCAGTTGTCGTATCTATCATCTCCGTGGAGTTTTTCAAACGCGGACTACCTCATGGTCACATTCGAATTGATGTTAACTATAAAGATCAACTGGGACTTAATGATGTCGACAACAATCAAGATCATCAGTAGGAATAATGTTACTCACCAATTTAGTTTATTTTAATTTTTTTTTTTAATCATTCGAATAAATGTTATGTTATCTTTAAGTTTTTAGTTTATTTTTCTTTTCTTTTTTTGATTTATGCAACGATTAATTTGTTATACCATTTGCATTTGTTGTCATTTAGGCAATGTGACTGCAATAATTATTCATTATTGGATTATTAATTTTTTTAAATTGTAATGAGTTTGGCAAAGTGAATGGATTTATACTTATTTGATTTCTTCTTCATAACATTTCGGTTGAGATTCAAAAACAAAAAAAAATCAAATTATTTGGCAAATAGCGAGATAAACCTGCAATTACAGAAAATAACCATGGCCAAATGTACTTAAAATGTCAAAGTGTTTGATAATAAGTAAAGCTAATTTCTAACTTTCAACTTTGTCCCAGTTTCCTTTCAGTTCTCCTAATCAAGTTGGACAACTGACAATAATTTGATTGATGTTTTGAAGTCAATAGTGAAAAAATTATATTTACTTGAATGTAACAGAAGATTTTCGGATATCATATAATTCGAAATATAATTTCCTAAATTTTAAGTATATTTTCGGATATCATTAAAATTCCGAAAATATACTCCTAAAAAAAAATTCGAATTATTGTCTTAAGTCATATAATTTCGAAATTTTAAGTATTTTCGGAATGTATATATTTTCTAATATTTATATATGAAAATATATAACTGTTTTAAGGAGTATATTTGATTTTCAATTTCAAAGTTTGATTTATTCATAAATTTTCTGATCAATTTAAAGTAATCAATTCCTAAATTTTCGGTAATCATAGATTTTCAACTAATCAACTCCTAAATTTTTGAGCAATCATAGATTCAAAAAAATAAAAAATTTCCAAATTTAGGAATTGTATTTTCGGTAGTTATATATTTTCTATTATTTATATGGAGAATTATTTTCGGAATGTTCATATCTTTTTTTTTTCAATCTATCAATTAGTATTGATGAGATTATATCCTAGAACATCTACCTGTTTATTAATACAAAAATGTAAGTTACATTCTATCCTAAATGTTTAAATTTAGTACTCTTTTTTTATTGTAGTTGAACAATCATGCAATGTAATAACCAAATTGAGCACTAAAAACGTTTTCTTTTTTATGGACCTTATGGTGTATTGAATGCACATCATGTGGAGCTATTAAAACTTCCATCGTTATTCATCATTTTGTAATAATTTGCACATGCAATAGGATAGCATAGGTTAGATCTTTGCGGTGCCTATTCATTCATATGCTCTTGATAGTGCTTAAAAATCAACTATGTAAAAAGTTCTCTTTAGTTGGAACGGAGGTGGTTACGTAGTGAATCTGCTATAAAAAAAATAAAAAAAAATAAACCCACTGGAAAGTGGGAGCATTGGCTCCAAAAAGTAGGGGAGCACCTGCTCCCAAATTTGATCAAAACTATGAAAGTTGCTGTAACTATGGAGCGCACACTCCAAAATGAGGGGAGCTCCTGCTCCCAACATTGCAAATTTCATACCCATTTTCTGTCCAAGGGGAGCGTCCGCTCCCAGGACTGAGGAGCGTCCGCTCCCAATGGTCAGTATGCATATACATTGACGGGGTTGGAGACTCAAATAGGATGTTATTTTACAAATCCCTAATAACAAACCCTCCCTACCCCCTTTCTCTAACAAAAACGCAGCCCCCTTCGTCCCTTCTCTCTCAAAATCCTCAAATAAACTTTGAAATCCTCACCCCTACCCACCAAATCCATATACCCACCCCCAACCTTCTTCCAAACCCCATTTTCAAGCCTTAAACTCCATTAATTCCGCCATTGGTGACGAAATTTGAAGCTTTAAAAGGTTAGATTTTTTTGGGTTGAAAGCAGTCTTTTTGGGGGGATTTTAGAAGGAAGAAGAAGTGGGGAAAATCCCCTCCAATTCCGGCGACTTTCCAGCCAAACTCCGGCGACAATCCGGCAACTCTGTTCCGGTAATTTTTATCTCTTTGTAAGCTATTTTTCGATACTGTAATGGGTAAACGGGGTAGAGAGAAAAATGTTCCCAATCCCCCGGTTGTGGAAGAACCCCAATATGATCAACATAGGTTCGTTTCCGACAAAGCGGATAAATTTTTTAATGATCATCTGGGTAATGCATTCAACGTAGAACGGGAATTCGATTGGGAAAGTTGTAATTTAAAGGATATTTTTTCTTTTTATAAATGGAAGATGCTTGCGTCGAACCCGGCCACTTGGGGATTGAATAGAATTGTTCAGGAGTTTTATGCCAATGTGTGTGCTAGAGGTGATACACCCAATTCTTATGTGCGTGGGTTGGAGGTCCCGTATACCAGCACGGTGATCAATAGGTATTACAGTATGCCCGCTAATGTGTCAGAGGAGAAGTGTTCGTATCAGAAATTGATAAGGGAGATGAAGACAAAGGAGGATATATTGGCTCACCTCCCAGCATTCTCGATCACACTTGGGGTAAACATTGACCCTACATGGTACAAAAAGGGAAACATAATGAAGACGAGGGATCTGAGTGAGGAGTTAGCCATTTTACACCGATTTATTTGTGAGCGGATTATGCCCTCATCACACTATGGGGATGTTAGCTGGAGAAGGGCGGCACTGATGCATGTTGTGGTTTCGAGAAACAGAATAAACACCGGATTGATTATGAGACATGAGATCATCAGATTGGCCAACAACATGGGAAGGTCGAACTACAACTTTCCTATTCTTATCACGGAGTTGGCAGAGATGGCAGGGCTTAATATGCGAGGGGATATCCGTAATCTGAAGCCGGGGTCGAAGATTGATAAGTTCACGCTCACCAGCTTCAATCGAGCGAGGTTAGGACCACAAATAGTCCATGGAGTTGATGATGAAGGTGAGAGGTAGATGCACGGCATGGATCCTACAGAGGCAGCATATTACTTGGCGGGGCAAGTAGAATTGATTGAAGAGAACGTGAGAGGATTGAGGATGGAGTTTGGGAATTTGCAAAATAGAGTGGAGGAAGAGATTGAGACTAACCAGATGTGGAGAGAAAGATTGGAAGGGAAGATGGACAACGAGATTGGGCAAGCTCAGGCATTTAGGGAGGAGCAAATGCGGATGATGCATTTGATGATGGAGAGACTACCCCCTCCGCCCAATCAGTGAGTTTGTTGAGGTATTCCCTTCCCCTTCCTTATTTCATTTGGTCTGTAGTAATGCATAAGGGAACTATTCATGGTTTATTGAGGGGGTGGGGTACCTGTATGTTGTATGTATATATAGTTGCCTTCTTATTTACTTTAAAAAAAAATCAAAAAAAAAAATAGATATTACTTAGTGGGTTAGTTTTATGTGAATAGGGATGCCAAACATATAAATGATTCACACCGAGTGAAATAATACACTCTAATAGTTGACATCCATGTGACCTTTGTGAATCCGTCTTGGAGTCTATAGGTCTAAAACCTGTTTTCTCCGTATAAGTGTTGAAACCTGAAGGTTCAATGTCAATTACAGAACAAACAAAAAAGTGTTAATGCTCCCTAGAGTCTCTAATAAAAGCTCCATTGCGTGTCTATTTCAGTTATCGGCTATTCAGCCTACACTTGCCTATCCCCTGTAGACCTTTTTTCTAAAACTCTTGATATGTACTTGGAGATATTGAACCCTCTATTTGAATTGTTTGTGCGCCTGCTTTGTTCAGTATTATTGTAATTGTTGTGGTGGTTGTTGCTGTTATATGGAGTTGTTTCCTTCTTCCCAAAGTTCAATATTTCCTTATTGATTTAGTTTGGTTGGCTTAAATAAGGGTTTAGAATGGAAGGAGAAAGCAGAAAATCTTGAAATTGAACTTCAGCAATGTTATAAAGCCCAAGCTCGATTGTCTGAGCAGCTTGTGGTTGAAGTTGTTGAGTTATTAAGGCTCAATTGATTATGAGTTATTTGGAAAGGGGGTCAGTTATTAGTTTATGTTTGGTTGATAAAACTGCGATTTCTATCACTTTGAAGTGTAACCTATTGCAATAGATTAATTTCTTCATTTAATATAATCTTCTCGAACATTATGATATTTTTTAAAAATTTCCCGATCACTTTCCCATAATAAACGAGAAATAAAGTCTCTTCTACCAGATTACAAAAAGATTTCACTACTTGCTTTATGTTGAGAGTTTCTGTAAAACACCAGTTTAATGTTGATCACCTAAAAGGAAGTGGTAACATAAGTAACACTCAAATATCTCATACATGTATGAAAGCTAAGAAACTGAGCATTCCTTCTGATATACAAATATCAAAATACCTAAAAATGTGAGGAAGACCTTTGGGTCTATCGAAGACATGTATGAGTGGCCAAAGACATTCATGTAACAGATCCCACTTTTGTAGGAAAAGGCTCGGATGAGTTGAGGTAATCTCTTTGGTAATAAGATGGTGTCCTGAGTATATATAGGCAAGAACAATATCCCATCCTTACTACCGCGAGTCTTCTTTTTCTTTTTCTTTTTTTTTTTTTTTTTTGACAAGTTAACTACTAGAGAAACGTCCGAGATATATTGTTGACAATAACCTAAATGGCCTGGATCCTGTTCGAAATTGTAAAGTGGTAAAGCCAATATATTTTTTGACCTCTCCCCATCCCCCGCTGTAGATGCTAATGCAATCCCAAATCGGAATTGTTTAAGGAAGAGAAGGCGGTGTAATTGCGTAGCGCCGGATGTGTAACACGTAGAGGGAGACGGTTAGTCATTACCCGATTTACTTTCAGATAGCTCTTGGTCTATTTTGGCTATTGTTTAAGTTCCGCTTGCGAAAGCTTAAGATTTTCTCGCAACTGACCGTGCTTCAAGGCCAATGACTTACAAAGATCATGGAATCTAGGACGCTATTCTCGTCATGTGAGCTATTAGGAAAAAGTGTTTAGAGTGAGTTGTGTCCCCCAAAGACAGCTTCTTTTTATTTTCTTAGCCTGTAAATATATTGTTCTATGAAATCACGGTTCGTTGCCAGTCCCGAAATACTGATCTTGGATACCATAATTTAACGTATAACGGCGATTTAAACTGGAAGTTTTGCTCAAATTTTTTGGCTACAAACCTTTACTTCTGCCATTTTGATTGGCATCAAAAACAAATTTTTTTTGATGTTTTTAACCGTAGCATGAATGATGCGTGCTTTCATACTAAGCATACCAATGATTGCAATAGATTTCTATCACTTTGAAATGGGTTTGGTTGATAATCTTTTGGTTCCTTCCTTTTATGTGTAAAATGGGTTTGGTTGATAATCTTTTGGTTCCTTCCTTTTATGTGTAAAGATAACAACAAATGGTATATGTGGGATTGCAGTTTGGAATGTTGATTGAGTTCCTTTTTGAAAAATTCCCAAACTGGGAAAATCCCAATGATCAAGCTATTGGGGATCTAGAGGTGAGTAAATAAATTTCTGAATTACATACGGCTTACATATCCATTTTGTATCCGTATATTCTTACATATACTACTTGAGATGTGATACTGATACACAGAATACTACGGTGTCATTGAACATATACCTGTGCATAAAAAGCGATTTGTTTTCTTTGCTTTTTGCCATTCATCATGTCAGAGACAACAGTGGTGGCTGTTATCTTACTTATGTGTTACCAAGCTTAGATTAATAGATTATCTCTGATAGCAAACTATCAATATATCTACCCTGTTACCAGATTGTTCAGATGTGATCCTGCCATCCTGGCCACAATATATAATCATGACACGTTATCTTACTTATGTTTGTTTTATGTGTAGGTGCAGACATGATCCAATTGTAGTTTAAACAAGCAAAGAAGGAGCAGCAGGAGAAAGAATTTGGTTTTGTTACAGATTTTGGTTTGGTTACTCTGTAACTATGTTATTATTCAATCAGTATTAAATCAATTGCCTTTGAATTGTATGAATTGAATTTGATGTGGAGCAGTAGGTGGAAGTTTTTGGTTTTGTAACTCTGTTTACATTATAAAGCTTTGAGCTTTATACATTCTGCAGAATGAATTCTTGATTCATAGGAATGGATCATTGTATATATTGTATCTTCCTTAATCCTTATGCTCAGTTGCCAATATGTTTTCATGTTGCAGTGTTGCACTCATACAGTGATCGTACGGCTTGCTAATGTACTGACATACATTGTTGTTCTTCCTCTATTTATGCCCTTTCTACTTCTTCCTGCATTTGCTTTATTTTCATTGTGATTAACTCAGTAAACTGACTCGACTCGGGTTTACCCTACTCGACTCGGTCTCACCCAACTCTACATGGCATATTCGATTCGAACCCAGAAACCCGCCGAACTCAATTCCAAATACCTGAGTCAAACTCGGCAGGTCTCATAGCAACTCGACTCGACCTGTTGAAACTCGACTCAATATTTTTTCATTGTAGACTCGACTCGAACTCAACCATAGTTTTAAGATTCTCTATCTCTAAAAATGTTTTGCATCAGTTTTTCTTAATTGATTAGCTTTTTTTATTCCCGTCGGATACTTTTAACAACTCTTAACATAAAAACCTATTACTTCCTCCGTCCCAAAATGTTTGTCTCATTTGACTTTTTTGTTGAACTTTGACCACAAATATATGACAATTTAATTATGTTCATGAAATTCTAAAAATTCCTATTGATTCACCATTAATAATACTAGTTCATAGCCCGTCGAAATTCGACGGGAATAAAAAAGCTAATCAATTAAGAAAAACTGATGCAAAGCATTTGTAGAGATTGAGAATCTTAAAACTATTGTTGAGTTCGAGTCGAGACTACAATGAAAAAATATCGAGTCGAGTTTCCATGGGTCGAGTCGAGTTGCTATGAGAACTGCCGAGTTTGACTCAGGTATTTGGAATTGAGCTCGGTGGGTTTCTGGGTTCGAATCGAAAATGCCATGTAGAGTTATGTGAGACCGAGTAGAATATGGTAAACCCGATTCGAGTCAGTTTACCGAGTGAATAACAATGAAAATATATCAGTTGTAATAAGAAGTAGAAAGGGCATAAATAGAGGAAGAACAACGATGCATGTCAGTACATTAGGAAGCCGTACGATCACTGTATGAGTGAAACACTGCAACATGAAAACATCTTGCCAACTGAGCATAAGGATTAAGGAAGATAGAATATATACAATGACCCATTCCTATGAATCAAGAATTCATTATGCAGAATGTATAAAGCTCAAAGCTTTATAATGTAAACAGAGTTACAAAACCAAAAAATTTCACCTATCGATCCACATCAAATTCAATTCATACAATTCAAAAGCAATTGATTTAGTACTGATTGAATAATAACATAGTTACAGAGTAACCAAACCAAAATCAGAACAAAACCAAAGTCTTTCTCCGCCGCTCCTTCTTTGCTTGTTTAAACTACAATTGCATCATGTCCCGCACCTACACATAAAACAAACATAAAAAATTAGGCTATAATCATTTAGGTTGCGTAACATTCATTCATAAACAATATTGCAATAACAAAAATGAAACAAACTTAAATTATACTCCTCCGTCGGCGAAAGAGCCACAAAATTTGTCCGACACGCAAAATAAGAAATGTGATGTAGGAAAGAGAAAAAGTTTAAATGTTGTGAGTATGAAAAATTAAATAGGAGAGAGAATGAGTGGAAGGTGATGTAAGAAAGAGAATGTTGTGAGTGTAAAAGTAAAGTAGGAGAGAGAATGAGTGGAGAGAATAGTGATTTAAGGTTTCCTTTTTGGGAAAGTGGCTTTTTAAATGGGACGCCCAAAAAGGAAATAAATGGCTCTTTCGCTGGGACGGAGGGAGTATTTAAAGAATTACCTGGAATCAGAAGCATGCAAATAAGTGGTTTCAAGAAAAAATAAATTATTCTCTCAAACCCTATATCAAAATCATATGGTAGATGCTAGATGCTCTACTGTCCTTGTAAGTTATACTATAAGTCAACTTATTTCATATTATCCCACATGTTGACCAAATTAAAGACGACATTTTTGCTAAAAAAACTTGATGGGTAGTATGGAACAGAGTGTTGGACCAAACTGGGAATTGCCATTAGGAAGGAGGGACTCAAAAACTGCAAGTATCATCGGTTCAAACAGCAACATTCCAGCACCAAACTCCACCATCAAAAGCCTCCTGGCATCCTTCAAGCGCCAAGGCCTTAACGAAGTTGACCTTGTTGCGCTCTCATGTGAGTTTAATACTAAAAGAAGTATCTTTTATCAACAACTTTTAAAATTTCATGAATATGATTAATCTCTCATAAATTTGTGGTCAAAGTTCAACAAAAAAGTCAAATGAGATAAACATTTTGAGACGAAGGGAGTATTACTCAATGCTCTTCAGCACTCATACAAACACTTTTAACAAGTCTATCATAAGAATTGGTCGTTTATAACATTCACACGAACACTTTTAACAACTCTTAACATAAAAATTGTTAATTTTTTAATGTTATAAATTGTCAATTTTTTAGATAACTTATGATTATTATAATTATGGGCAACTGGGAAGCATTGCACAAAACTTGGATAGAGAGAGCACAAGGTGAAGATATTTCAAAAAGATGTACAAATGTATAAGCATAGCGTACAACAAATACAGCTTTCAATATTTTCAAGCCGACACATCTTTTTGGGCACTGCAATTTTCAACTTAAACATCTCTCTTCTTCTAGAGCTTCTACACATCCATGGCGGAAATACTCTCCCTCCCTCACCTACCACCCACACCGTCACCCCGGCGAACCAGCCTAAACCGCCACCAATTCAAGGTGGCGCCACCTCCACAAACCTCTCTTCTCAACTCCATTAATCTCCCACCCAATTATGACTCCTCACAAACCTACATCCCCCAAATCCCCAGATCAAGACGACTTCGTATCGACAAGAAGCAACACCCCAACAGAGGAAAGCCAGGGTTTCACCGCCGTCTCTCTCCTCAAGGTCTGCTAATTTTCCTTACCCTCACTGACCCCAATTTTAATCCCTCCCATATCCCTCAAACTCTACTTAATTTACTCAATTTCCATTATGAACAGTCTCATGAAAGCTTCGTTAAGTCCATGTCGACTGATATTTTGGGTATTATCATGGGTTTGGCTCATTTGAAGAAAATTGATTTAGCTTTGAATGTGTTTGATTGGGTTAGAGATTATCAAGACTCTGAATTCTTGTTGAATGGGTCTGTTGTTGCTGTAACTATTAAAATGTTAGGCAAAGAGGGTCGGGTTTCGGAAGCAGCTTCTTTGCTCCATAATCTTGAAAAAGATGGCGTTTCATTAAATGTTTATGCTTACACATCATTGTTATCTGCTTGTGCTAATAATGGGAGGTACCGAGAAGCTGTAAATGTGTTTAACAAAATGAAGAACAAGGGGTGTGAACCTACTTTGCTTACTTATAATGTGATTTTGAATGTGTATGGAAAGATGGGTATGCCATGGAATAAGATTGTATCGTTATATGAGGGTATGAAGAATTCTGGAGTTACCCCGGATTCCTATACCTATAATACTATGATAAGTTGTTGCAGGCGCGGTTCTTTGTATGAAGAAGCTAGAAAGCTTTTTGAGGAGATGAGATATAGAGGTTTTTTACCTGATAAGGTTACCTACAATACGTTGTTGGACGTATATGGAAGGTGTCGGATGCATAAAGAAGCCATGGAAGTTTTGCAAGAGATGGAAGCCCAAAGGATTCCTGCAAGTGCTGTGACTTATAATCCGTTGATATCAGCTCATGCACAGGATGGTTTGTTGGACGAAGCTATGGAGTTGAAAACCCAAATGCTGGAAAAAGGGATAAAGCCAGATGTGCTTACTTTCACAACTCTTATCTCCGGATTCGAAAAGGCTGGAAAAGATGAGGCTGTTGCAAGGATTTTCGAAGAGATGAGAAGAGTGAGTTGTGAACCGAATATCTCTATTTTTAACACTCTTCTGAAGATGCACGGTAACAGGGGAAATTTTACAGAAATGATGAAAGTTTTTGAAGAGATCAAGACAAGTGGCTGTGTGGCAGATGCTGTTACGTGGAATACACTTTTGGCAGTGTTTGGTCAGAATGGAATGAATGCTGAGGTGTCGTTCGTGTTCAAGGAGATGAAGCGAGCAGGTTTTGTTCCGGAGAGAGACACTTTCAATACTTTGATTAGTGCATATAGTAGGTGTGGATCGTTTGACCAATCCATGGCCGTATATAGAAGTATGTTGGAAGCGGTTAATCCTGACCTTTCCACCTATAATGCTGTATTAGCAGCATTATCTCGGGGAGGCCTTTGGGAACAATCTGAGAAAGTATTGGCTGAAATGGAGAATGGTCGTTGCAAGCCTAATGAGGTGAGTTATAGTTTTTTGCTTCACGCTTATTCCAACGGGAAAGAAATTGATAAAGTGCATGCTCTCTCAAAGAAGATATACTCTGGCTTAATTGAACCGCATGCCTTGCTATTGAAGTCACTTGTTCTAGTTTATAGCAAAAGTGACATTTTAGATGCAACTGAACGAGCTTTTCGTGAGTTAAGAAAAGGAGGTTTCTCGCCTGATCTAATAACACTCGAAGCCATGGTTTCTATATATAGCCGGAGGCAGATTATATCCAAGGCAAATGAGACTAAGGACTTCATGCATGAGAAGGGGTTTTCTCCAAGCTTGGCCACCTACAACTCTTTGATGTATATGTATGCCCGGTCGGCAGATTTTGAGAGATCTGAAGAAATTTTGAGGGATGTTTTAGCAGAAGGGAACAAGCCAGATATTATTTCGTACAACACTGTAATTTTCGCGTATTGCAGGAATGGTCGGATGAAGGATGCATCAAGAGTTTTAAAAGAAATGAGTGAATCTGGGATTGCTCCGAATGAGATAACGTATACTGTGGTTCGGTACATGATCAAGAATGGCTGTAGACCGAATGACTGTACATACAACACCATTGTAGATTGGTATAATAAGTACGGTCGTAAGCACGAGGCAGTTATGTTTGTTAATAATCTTCAGGACGTTGACCCTAAAATTTCCAAGGATGAAATGAATAGATTAAAAGAAAGATTATGTAACGAAAATCGATTCATCTGCTGAAGATTGGAAGAACAATTGCAAATGCTGATTCTTAGACAGCGAACTTTGTTGTTCGGTCACATCTTGGAAGGGATGAACTTCTTTCATCTCTCTTGGTCATGCTTGACCTTGGCTGCCTGCATTGTTGCGATTCTCAGGATTCTTGCTTGATCACAAGGAACTGTGTGCAACCTTCACAAACTTCTGCATATCGATCTTGCGCTTCATGTTCATGTGGTTTATTCAGATGTCATGAAGGCGTCTTCTGTATAGCAATCTAATTGCTAGGGAGGAGAGAAGGTTGAGAAATCCAGGTGTGTTTATCTGTAGTCTTTAAATATTTTGCTGCACTTAATGACGCTGCTAGCTGGCCATAATATGACTTTGAAGCTTTTTTCATGATGTCTTTCACAATTTTATTTTTATTATACCATCTCTCTATTTTCCCCTTGTTTTCTCACCTCTTTCATTGACGAGTCCATATGATGATTCATGTTAGCCGACCCCAAATCATTTTTGGGATTAAGGCTTTGTTGTTGGTGTCTCCGGCCTCGTATGGTAGTAGGTGATCGTCAAGCTGCCCAACTGATTAGGTATGTCTGTGGACAACAAAGAAAAACTTTCATTTTATCGAATTGGAATGATACTTTCAAGCCAAACCAATGTTAACCAATTGCCCACTTTATTACATTGAGGAGGATATGTTACTATGTCACAATAAATTAGTGTAAGGGTACCGCTTTTAATGATAAAAATGCAGGGATGCATAATGTAATTAGGATAATCCAAATTTTACATCATCTCAAAGTACCATTGTGATTTTGAGCTCGACTAGATCTTTAAAAGCACTCTTGCACCCCAGAGACTTTATGACCTACAAGTTCCAAGTAGGAATAACTTCCTATTGGGACTGCCGAGATAAGTACAACCAGAATTAAGATTCATTTATCTTGCACCCAAAGACAAAATAAATTTAAGGCCAAAAACTCTGTTTTCATCCACTGTACTTTCAAGTGTGTTTCACAATCACCATTACTTTGGAAAATGTATCACCCCAAAAACTGCGGATTAAGACAAGGATTAATCACAAATTTAGCGACAGATTTGGGATTAAAATGATACATTTTCCAAACTACAATGGTATTTTTGGAAGAAACAAAGTATAATGGTAAAAGTGAAACAACTTGTAAAGTACAATGGATGAAAATAAACTTTGCCCTAAATTTAATTTCAAAATCTGTTAGCAATTTTCTTGAATTGTTTCCCTTCTATTCCTTCGCTATGGCGTGCATTATTTTTCATGTGCCACTTTTTTCTGCAGTGCCCAACATGTTTTCTAAATATTCTATATCATTTACATCAATTTTGTGTTGGCAAGCAAATGATCCATCAGTACGAACTCTTATTTAAGATTCATCGGGAAACAAAAAAGTTACATTTTGTATCCCAATCTTCATTCTCTCTTGACCACTAAGGGCTCGTTTGATAGCCGGATAAAGATAAGGAGTATTAATAGTGAGGAGATTATTAATACCCTCATTAATATTCCAGGGTACAAATAATATTGTTTTCATAAATATTCTGACGTTTGGTAGGATCAAGATTAATATGCTTAATATCATCGCATTATTATTAACTTTCCAAATATACCCCTAACCAGCTTTTCTAACAAGTATTATATTTTCGGCATCCAACTTTTTTCACAAGTGCATCTAAAAGTGTCACCTCCATTTCTTCACCCCAATTGACTTGAGCCTTCTTCCAATAAGGAGACGATTGGTGTAGGAGAGGAGAGAACCTAATCTTGGGTTCTCTTCCAATTTTTAACAAGTATTACCGAAGGGATTACGTGCTAATCCCAATCACCCGGATAATTAGTAGTACTTGCTCGCAATAGGCAACCAAACGTCCGCTGATAGTATTGATAACATGCTTGCATAATGGACATATTGACAACCAAGTCACGGCTTTATTTTTACCTTCCACTATTTCTGACTCACAAGTACTTCTGATGAAATGCTTCAAATGCAAAATTTTGCTGTCTGTGTTTAATTGTATTTCATCTTCTTACGCTCATTTAGTTGGATACAGTCATTTGGTTGTTCAGAGAATTTCCAACTTTGCTCAAAGGCAATCTCGTTCTCTCCATTGCATAAAACATCCTCTCCCCCCTGTAAGATTGAATTATGATGGTTGCCTTGTGCTCCCAGTGCTCTCATTGTCCTGGTGAACTCATAATTTCCCAACTCCCTACTGTTGGAATTTGTCACTTTTTGTTTTAACTTCTTTCTCTGTTTTCTTTTCAAGGCTAGCTAGAAGATAATAATCATCATTATGAGGGTTTTTGTGATTGGTTAGGCACAACTTTGATTCCCAAATGATATGTTAAGCATGAGATTGGTTAGGCTGTTTACCCACAACCACAAGCAATTTAGTTGATGGCGCACCCTTCCTGCAGTTGCCCGTCTCTGAAGTCCGAACTCCTTGTTGAAACTCGAAAGTACCACGCTCTAACCCTTCCAATCTGCCCTGCCTATTCTCTTTCTATCTATAAGCTGTTATGTTGAAAAGAGAAGCATGTGAGAAATGAAACCCACTCTGTAAATTGCCCTAATCTATAAATATCAAATCATAATGATTTGAATTCTCTTCTCTTCTCTTTCTTCAAAGTTCCACATATATAGGCTATCAAATTCAGAAAAGGGTTGTCGAATCTCCGCATGTAGTTTTACAACTTCATCCACTTTCCTCCTAGCCATCTCTCTAATCTTGCCGACTGTATCCTTCTGTTGATAGTAACAATTAGCTAGTTGTGATGTAAGGGTATGTAATCCGCTCCATCTCTCTCCCTCTCTCTCTACACACACACAACAACAACAACAAAGCCTTAGTCCCAAAATAATTTGGGGTCGACTAACATGAACCTCATATGTCATCGTGAAAATAATAATAATAATAATAATAATAATAATAATAATAATAATAATAATAATAATAATAATAATAATAATAATAAAATAATAATAATAAAAATAAAATAAAATAAAATAATAAAAAATAAAAAATAATAATAATAATAATAAAAAAAAAATAATAATAAATAAATAAATAAATAATAAAATAAATAAAAATCAACCCCTTACATGGATTTTTGCCCTCCACTCCTGCCTCTTCAACACCATACTTTCATCCACTCCAAGTAAACTCATATCATTTTCAATCACTCTAATCAAGTTTATTTGGGTCTTCTTTTTCACAAGCGCATCTAAAAGTGTCACCTCCATTTCTTCACCCCAATTGACTTGAGCCTTCTTCCAGTATGAAACAGTAGTAAATCCTTTCATACCTGCAATAACATAATCCACTTTTATTACTACAATAACATAATTCATCCAATTTTTATTTTTTTAATCTTTTTTTTGTGACAATCAGATTCTCTTCTTCATCCTATATCTCCTTTGCCATGACACCTAATTGGTGTAGGAGAGGAGAGAACCTAATCTTGGGTTCTTCAGATAGAAAAATACAGAAGAAGCAAGTTGACAGAGATGAAAAAGAAGAACTCGCCTTGGAAACGATCGATTGTCTGCGGATGGAAAAGCACGTTCGTTCAAAGATTGAGAATAGTGAGGGCGATAAGAGATTGGCCGGTTCCACAATCAGTCACGGAGGTGCGTAGTTTTCATGGCTTGGCTACCTTTTACAGGAGGTTTGTGCGTGATTTCAGCACTATTACTGCACCTATTACCGAGTGCCTGAAGAAGGGGAAGTTTCAGTGGGGCTTGGAGCAAGATCAGAGTTTTGCCCTCATCAAGGAGAAGCTTTGCACCGCACCAGTTCTTGCCCTATCAGATTTTGACAAAATCTTTCCGGTGGAGTGTGATGCTAGTGGCGTGGAAATTGGGGCTGTTCTCTCACAAGAAAAGCGTTCGGTGGCTTTCTTCAGTGAGAAGTTGAGTGAGGCTCGTCAGAAGTGGAGTACTTATGATCAGGAATTTTATGCTGTTTTTCGGGCCTTGCGACAGTGGGAGCATTATCTAGTTCAAAGGGAGTTTGCTCTGTTTTCTGATCTTCTAGCTTTGAAGTTCTTGCACAGTCAGAAGGTGATAAACAAGATGCATGCTCGCTGGGTTAGTTATGTGCAGAAGTTTCCTTTCATTATCCAGCACAAGTCAGGAGTTCAAAACAAAGTGGCGGATGCTTTGAGCAGGAGGGCTTCTTTGCTACTCACGCTATCCCAGGAGGTTGTGGGTTTCGACTTACTGAAGGACTTGTACGAGGAGGATGCAGATTTTTTGGAGATATGTTCGAAGTGTGTGGGCAAGCACCCGAGTGCAGATTTTCATGTCCAAGATGGTTACCTGTTTAAGGGGGATCGATTGTGCATTCCTATTTCTTTCCCGCGGGAGAAGCTGATTCGTGACTTACACGGTGGGGGTCTTAGTGGACATCTAGGATGAGACAAGACTATCGCAGGTTTGGAGGAGCGTTATTTCTGGCGTCATCTGAGGAAGGATGCGAGTTCGATTGTTCGGAGATGCTATGTGTGTCAGGTTTCTAAAGGTCAGTCTCAAAATACTGGTCTTTACTTACCTCTACCTGTTCCTGATGATATTTGGCTAGATTTGTCCATGGATTTTGTTTTGGGTTTACCTCGTACACAGCGGGGTGTGGATTATGTTTTCGTTGTGGTGGATCGGTTTTCCAAGATGTCCCATTTTATTGCTTGCAAGAAGACGGCGGATGCATCCAATATTGCGAAGTTATTCTTCAGGGAGATTGTGCGACTGCATGGAGTCCTTAGGTCCATTACCTCGGATAGGGACACCAAGTTTCTGAGCCACTTCTGGATTACTCTGTGGCGCATGTTTGGCACTTCACTGAATATGAGTTCTACGGCACATCCGCAGACGGACGGACAGACGGAGGTCATTAATCGGACTTTGGGGAACATGATTAGGAGTGTTTGTGGGGACAAGCCGAAACAGTGGGATCTTGCATTACCACAAGTGGAGTTTGCTTATAACAGTGCAATACATTCGGCGACAGGGAAGTCACCTTTTTCCTTGGTTTATACATCTGTCCCTAGACATGTAGTTGATTTGGTGCCATTACCTAGCCAGGTGGGCGAGTCAAGCCGGTGAAAGTACGGCTGGCAAGAGGTACAAGCTGGCCAAGGAAGTCACAAGGCTAAGCAGAGGCTACTGGGTTGAAAAATAAGGCGCTACAAAAAGAAGCGGGTGAAGGTTTTCGCGGTTGGTGATGATGTTATGGTGTTCTGCGAAAGGAACGCTTCCCGCTCGGGTACCTACAAGAAGTTGCAGCCCCGCAAGTATGGACCTTTCAAATCAAAGTGACCCGAATGATTAATGATAATGCGTATGTGGTGGCCCTTCCCGATGATTTGAACATTTCTAATACGTTCAATGTTGCCGATATCTATGAGTACCACGCGGATGGGGTTCTTTATCTCGATGTGAACTCGGGGTCGAGTTCTTTGGAGGTGGAGGAGACTGATGCAGGAGGAGACTGGGCTCGTGCGCCGCCCCACGAAGCACCAAAGTGCAGCCGCCCACGAAGCACCAAAGTGACGACTCTGGATGGAGGTAATCTGAGACGGATCTTTCCGGCACGAGGCGAGCGCCTCATCCAATTCCAGGCGAGCGTCTCAAGGTGGACTAAGCACGATCAACGTTTCTGGATTCCAAAGCTCGCATGAGGATCTTCCAGGCGGGCGCCTCAAGGTGGATTTAGCTCGGCCATTGTTACTGATCTTCAGGCGGGCGCCTGACGTCGTCCCTGTTTTCTTGTGTCGTTATTTTAATTCCGTTTTTGCTGATTACGTGACTTTAAAACTTGGGGTATTTTGGTAATTGATTTATTATTGTGTCTTAGGGTTTGGGAAGTATTTAAGCACTTTTAAGATATGTTTAAACTCAGCTTTTGATCAATTAATTTGAAGTGTTTTTCTCTTTTTCATGGTGGATTCCAGTTATTGTGTTTCTAGGGTTCTTTGCTTGAGAACTCTTGTGATTAGTGCGCTAATCACGAATCTATCGTGCTTCCGTGCTGCGTCATTCCACTATTTCCGACTCACAAGTACTTCTGATGAAATGCTTCAAATGCAAATTTTTTTATATCATCTTCTTACGCTCATTTAGTTGGATACAGTCATTTGGTTGTTCAAAGAATTTCCAACTTTACTCAAAGGCAATCTCGTTCTCTCCATTGCATAAAGCATCCTCCCCTCCCCCCCTCCCCGTTAGATTGAATTATGATGGTTGCCTTGTGCTCCCAGAGCTCTCATTGTCCTGGTGAACTCATAATTTCCCAACTCCCTAATGGTGGAATTTGTCACCTTTTGTTGTTACTTCTTTCTCTGTTTTCTTTTCAAGGCTAGCTAGAAGATAATAATCATTATGAGGGTTTTTGTGATTGGTTAGGCACAACTTTGATTCCCAAATGATATATTAAGCATGAGATTGGTTAGGCTGTTTACCCACAAGCAGTGGCGAAGCTAGGAATTTTTGGTAAGGGGTTCAAGGGTTTTTTTTTTTTTTTTGATAACTATTATAATTGAGGTATACAATTTTTAAATACAAGGGGGTCAAAATAATAATTTAGTGCAATTTTTTTGCTAAATTAAGAGGATCAAAATATATTTTTTTTCATCATTTTTATTAGTAAAAAGCCATTTTTAAATTTTTTGAAGGGATAAAAATTGACACGTTTCAAAATTGAAGGGGGTCGACCTTTTTAAATTTTTTGAAGGGATAAAAATTGACACGTTTCAAAATTGAAGGGGGTCGACCGACCCCCATAGCTTCAACGTGGCTTCGCCACTGCCCACAAGCAAGTTAATTGAATGGCGCACCCTTCCTGCAGTTGCCCGTCTCTGAAGTCCGAACTCCTTGTTGAAACTCGAAAGTACCACTCTCTAACCCTTCCAATCTGCCCTGCCTATTCTCTTTCTATCTATAAGCTGTTATGTTGAAAAGAGAAGCATGTGAGAAATGAAACCCACTCTGTAAATTGCCCTAATCTATAAATATCAAATCATAATGATTCTCTTCTCTTCTCTTTCTTCAAAGTTCCACATATATATGCTATCAAATTCAGAAAAAGGTTGCCGAATCTCTGCATGTAGTTTTACAACATCCACTTTCCTCCTAGCCATCTCTCTAATCTTGCCGACTGTATCCTTCGTCGGGTAGTAAACAATGAGCTAGTTGGCCGTAAGGGTATGTAATCCGCTCCATCTCTCTCCCTCTCTCTCTACACACACACACAAAATAAAAAAATACACTCACTTTTATGCATGCATGTATGTATGCAATAAGAAATCTCGGTATTGAATCTCTATATATGTTCTTGCGTGCAGAAAGTTTGAGGAAGATGAACACAACTAAAGCAACAAAACGCTGGCCTAATCCTCTGTCACAAGCATCTGCAGCAATTGTCTCACAAATCCTTCCTCTTTCGTACGGCTCCAAAGTGGTTCGTAGAACCTTCTTTGGGTCTCGCACGAACACTATGACCTCATCAATCATCCAACACGACACTGGACTCCCAAACTACAAGACATAACGTGGGCTATTGATGACAATCCAAATCACAACGTTAATGGTAAGCTGTTTCAGAATATACGCAATGCCGTAATACCCGCCCCCCAACTTATTACATAACCTAAACATTACATCGGGCCTTATTTGGTACCAACTCGCCTCTAAATGAATGTCCAAATTTCATTTTAAAAGACACTCTAAAAATGTGTGCTTTTTCTACATATTAATGGCAAAGATGAATAAATATACTTACTTTCCGTTTTCTATGTAAGATTGGAAAAACTCAATTTCTTTATTCACAAACTTGTAAATATATAGTACATGAGAGAGTCCTATTTCAAACAAAATATCGAAGTTTCCTAATCTAAATACAATATTTACTTTCCTATTCTAAATACAATAGTATGCTGTAAGAATATTCTAGAAAGATAACTCAATAAACTTAGGAAACCTTAGGAGAAGTTTCCTTAATACGCCCCCACAAGCTGGACGATCCTTGGAGAAGACCAAGCTTGGAAATAAGCTGCTGGAAGCGGATACGAGGAAGCGGTTTTGTCGTAACATCGCTTAGCCGATCGTTGCCGCGAGACGTGTTGCACACGTAGAGAGCCAACCGAACTTGTTCACGAACAAATTGGAATGAGAGAGCCACGCGTGCTTCATCCGAGAGCTGGAAGACCGGGCTGGCCGAATAAGTCGTAGCACCCAAGGTGTTGCCACAATAAATAATCGGGGTAAGGTAGAAACCCCGAGCTCGGTAAGCAAGCTCCGAACCCAAGTAAGCTCAGCAGTTGGTGTCAGCAATTGCACGAAATTCGGCCTCAGTAGAAAACCATGCAAGGGCACGTTGTTTGTGGGAGGACAAAATAGCCTGTCAAGGCCCAAGATAAACAAAGAACCCGCAGAGGTCGACACAAAATCATCTTTGTCACACTGCCCCAATTCGCATCACAGAAGGCATGAAAGGAAGGCGGAGACGTGAAAAAAATCTGAAGACCTAAGTGCATAGTGCCATGAAGGTAGCGGAGTAGACGCTTGAGAGCAACCCAGTGAGTGGGCTGGGGGTTTTGCATGTACTAAGCTTGGAGGAAAAGACTGCAGATATCGACACCAAGAAGTGGACAGTCATGGATAGGAAGGCGTTGGGTCTAGGTTGACCAACGACGTGTCCAAGAGCGTACTTGAAGCCAAGACGCCATTGGAGATGTTAGAGATGCTGACGAACATGTATGAGATGCTATTGACAACAAACAAGGCTCATCATCTGACGAGAAGATTGCTGAACTTGAGAATGGTTGAGGGCATGTCGGCAACGTAACACATAAGTGAATTCAAATCTATCGCGACTCAGTTATCTTCGGTAAGTGTTACTCTTAACGATGAAGTGAAAGCATTGATCTTTTTATCATCTTTACCAGACAGTTGGGATACAACTGCAATATTAGTTAATGTATCAACGAGGAAGGCAAAGTTGAAATTTAGTGATGTTGTGGATGTGATTTTGGGCGAAGAAATTCGTACGAAAAGCAAAGGGCAAACATTGTGGCTTGCACTGGCTGTTGGGGAAAAGAGTAGGGTGGTTAGAAAATCAAAGACGATTAAGTGTCACAACCGTGGGAAGAGGGGGCATATTAGGAGGAATTGTCCAGAGGGGTCGGGCGATGAGAGGAGATTGAATGTTGCGGAGGAGATCGCGGATGCATTAATCTTAAGTGAGAGCAGTCCGACGAATTCGTGGGTTTTGGATTCGGGGCCGCTACGTTTCATTCATACACTAGTGCGGAAGGGATGGAGCGGTAGTTCTCCGGCGATTTTGGGATTGTCCATCTAGGAGATAATAATCCAGTAAAGATTGTGGGGAAGGGTGACATTCGAGTAAAGACAACGGATGTGACTGTGTTGCGGCTTCGTGATGTGCGACATATTTCGGATTTGTAGAGAAACTTAATTTTCATTGGGCAATCGGATAGGGAAGGTTGTGTGGTCGCCTTAGGTTGTCGGTCGGTCATGAGGGTTACCAAAGGATCTAACCTGATAGCTCGGGGTGGTATGGAGAAAATGTACACCACTTACAACATGGTCCGCTTGGGGAAAGTAAGGGTGCATTCCAATGGAGTATGGTGGGGCTGTGGTGATCGTCACGGTGGGATAAATTTCACGAAACGGTATTGGAAAGAGTTTGATGACCGTTTAAGCCGGTCGACAGAGGGAATGGGGATTCAACGACACCAACATGGGAGCGGTACCCGGAGGAATTGTGACACGATGGTTTGCTAAGGCGGCACGGAAAGATCAGGTTAGTGTCGAGCATGGAGGATCATGCAATTAAAGGTTGGAGAACGGGCAAGTAAGTGGGGATGTGTAAGGAGGATCACTTGAAGTGAAGACTTAAGAAATTGTGAAACCGACAGCTACGTTGAAGCTTCGCTCAGCTTCCTCTCAATTGGGTAACTAGAGGAAGAGGCCGAGCACTACCATTTGTTTCTGGGCTTGTCCACCGACGCGTGTTTGGGGAGTCATACTCGGGGGAGATTGACGACGGTGGTCACAGACTTTGACTTTGTCTCTATGTGGGAGATTGTTGGAGTAGAGTCAAAGTTAAACAAGGAAAAGGAGAGAGGAAAATCGTTTGGCCGGAGGCACGACCGTGCCTAGCAAATTTTGATAAATAGCCCATTCGGACTTCTTTGCACGGGCGTGCAGATTTAGGTGCGCGGCCGACCTGGCCGAGAAAATCACCATAATTGTTATTCCTTTTGTGACTAAGTTTAGGGTTTTGACTTTTGTACTCTATATATTGTCAAGTGATGACCATATACACATTGTAACATTATATTGAGAGATTATTGAATATAATTCCGGCTTGGTAGTGCCCAAGACGTACATCTTGAGAAAGAATTGGGTAAACAATTCTTGTGGTATTGTGTGTGATCTTGTGCAATTTTCTCCTTTTTTATTGTTCCTCTATTTCTTGTGGGCCTATCATATTTTGTGTTTTTCCCAACTACAACAGCAATTCTTAGAACAGTGGACAACTATTTTACTACGCTAGTTCAGTTAACTGTGTTGAATTTCAAGATAGTTTCTAAACCTTTCCTGATAACTCAGCCCTTGTCCGTACCACCTGGCTTGCTTACATGAATCCTTTTTTTTTTATGAGTTCATGGATATTTCGTTTCTATGTTATCACTGATATCCATGTTGCTACTGTTCCAAACCAGTTTGTTATTCTTCTTTGCTTTATTAAGGGAGATATCATTTTACTCCCTCCGTCCCAAAATGAATGTCCAAAAAAATTCAAATTTGCTATGATTAAGAGCAAATTTGAAATTTTTTCGGTCATTCATTTGGGGACGGAGGGAGTAATATAGTTTTGTATGTACGTAAAACCTTGTACTTGTAACCATGTCTTTTCTGTATCCTATCAGAGCTACATTTTTTTTCTCGCACAAATATGTTCATTTCAAATAATTTTGTTTTAAATTAGTCACACCCACCTCAACATTGGCAGTGTAGCTGAAAATAATGTACTCCGTATGCTATATATTTATACATCCCCACTCCCTAGCTCTTCCTCGTCCATGTATTCATACAGAACGCCTGACATGGTTGTTTGTTTCTAAAATCAGGACCCAGTAAACAAGAAGGTGATAGTGTGTGATGAAGAGCTGAAGAAAATATTTGCAGGAAAGGAACGTGTTGGATTTCTGGAGATTGCAGGATTAATCACTCCACACTTTCTCAAGTGAGCCAGATGATTTCATGTTCCACCACAAAAGGCAGTTGTTTTTGTAAATGGATCTCTGTAGTTCTTTAGTCGGGGTGGGGTTACTACTACTATTAGGAAACATTAGTTTTGCAGCTTCAGTAGTTGTCTTATTAAAAGCCTTGCGTGTTACTCAGTTTTGGGAAGTAGTTTTGCTTAGTTTGTGATTCTCCTCCATGTTTAGGCATATGTCTGGTTTCTTTTAAGAATTAAATATGCATGAACTATATCTTGGCTACTGGGTATTGTGCACCGTTCCATTTTCATTATGGCAGAGAGAATTTTTGTACTGCTGTTGTCTGGAACTTTTCAGGTTGATGCCGCTAGGTTATCTTGGATTGCCTGTAAGCTACTGAGTTTATTTAAGTCCGGAAGCTCGTCAAGGTGTCCATAAGTTATTTGCTTGTGCTGCGTGGCTCCTCCTACAAACATGGTTAACGAATGTCCATTTTCATCAGGATCGAATAGAGTAGAAACTAAAAATGTTTTTTTTTTTTTACTCTTCGAAAAGAAGGTTTTTTTTTTTTTTAAAGGCTTGGATCTGTTTAAATTTATTTTTTTTTGGGTACATGCTCTTCAACACTTGTATATGGTCCACTATTTAACGTTCACATTGACACCTATTATCACTCAACGCTCTTCAGCACTCATATTTATAACATTAATAATGCGGATACTTTTAACAACTCTCTTAACATAAAAACCTATTATTACTCAACGATTTTTAGCACTCATACAAAAACTTTTAATAAATCTATCATAAAAACCGGTCGTTTATAATATTCACACGAACACTTTTAACAACTCTAACATAAAAATTGTTAATTTTTTAATGTTATAAATTGTCAATTTTTTTAGGTAGCTTATGATTATTATTGATGCACTGACGAAATTACATACAATAACTGAAAATAGATAATTATGGGCAACTGGGAAGCATTGCACAAAACTTGGATAGAGCACAAAGTGAAGATATTTAAAAAAGATGAACAAGTTTAACATGGATTCTGTCAATCCATCATTATAAATACTAGG
This sequence comes from Adenophora triphylla var. japonica, assembly GCA_022495995.1. Classification (NCBI taxonomy): domain Eukaryota; kingdom Viridiplantae; phylum Streptophyta; class Magnoliopsida; order Asterales; family Campanulaceae; genus Adenophora; species Adenophora triphylla. The sequence continues at coordinate 9,354 of JAFEMH010004974.1, read as the reverse complement.
CATAATTTTCATATTCTGGTATGTGACTTTTATTATTTGAAACTCTGTCGAATTATTTACTCTCTACAAAGCTGTGAACTTACTCTCACGCCGGAGGGCCTTCGCCGTGAAGCTGCCTCGCTAGGGATTACGTGTTTTGTTGTATTTTCGGTGCTGCAAGAATCGCCGAAGCGTAACCGATCACTTGGATTTGGGCTGATTCGACATTTCAGCGTCGTCATAGATAATTATGGGCAACTGTGAAGCATTGCACAAAACTTGGATGGAGCACAAGGTGAAGATATTTCAAAAAGGTGTACAAATGTACAAGCATAGCGTACAACAAATACAGCTTTCAATATTTTAGAGGGGTTTTTCATTTCCTTTTCAAGGCGACACATCTTTTTGGGCACTGCAATTTTCAACTTAAACATCTCTCTTCTTGAGCTTCTACACATCCATGGCGGAAATACTCTCCTCCCTCACCTACCACCCACACCGTCACCCCGGCGAACCAGCCAAACCCGCCACTCAATTCAAGGTGGCGCAACCTCCACAAACCTCTCTTCTCAACTCCATTAATCTCCCACCCAATAATGACTCCTCACAAACCTACATCCCCCAAATCCCCACCACCATCCCCAGATCAATACGACTTCGTATCGACAAGAAGCAAGACCCCAACAGAGGAAAGCCATGGTTTCATCGCCGTCTCTCTCCTCAAGGTCTGCAAATTTTCCAAACCCTCACTGACCCCAATTTTAATCCCTCCCATACCCCTCAAATTCTACTTAATTTACTCAATTTCCATAATGAACAGTCTCATGAAAGCTTCGTTAAGTCCATGTCGACTGATATTTTGGGTATTTTCATGGGTTTGGCTCATTTGAAGAAAATTGATTTAGCTTTTATTGTGTTTGATTGGGTTAGAGATTATCAAGGCTCTGAATTCTTGTTGAATGGGTCTGTTGTTGCTGTAACTATTAGAATGTTAGGCAAAGAGGGCCGGGTTTCGGAAGCAGCTTCTTTGCTCCATAATCTTGAAAAAGATGGCGTTTCATTAAATGTTTATGCTTACACATCATTGTTATCTGCTTGTGCTAATAATGGGAGGTACCGAGAAGCTGTAAATGTATTTAACAAAATGAAGAACGAGGGGTGTGAACCTACTTTGATTACTTATAATGTGATTTTGAATGTGTATGGAAAGATGGGTATGCCATGGAATAAGATTGTATCGTTATATGAGGGTATGAAGAATTCTGGAGTTACCCCGGATTCCTATACCTATAATACTATGATAAGTTGTTGTAGGCGCGGTTCTTTGTATGAAGAAGCTAGAAAGCTTTTTGAGGAGATGAGATATAGAGGTTTTTTACCTGATAAGGTTACCTACAATACGTTGTTGGACGTATATGGAAAGTGTCGGATGCCTAAAGAGGCCATGGAAGTTTTGCAAGAGATGGAAGCCAAAAGGATTCCTGCAAGTGCTGTGACTTATAATTCGTTGATATCAGCTCATGCACGGGATGGTTTATTGGACGAAGCTATGGAGTTGAAAACCCAAATGCTGGAAAAAGGGATAAAGCCAGATGTGTTTACTTTCACAACTCTTATCTCCGGATTCGAAAAGGCTGGAAAAGATGAGGCTGTTGCAAGGATTTTCGAAGAGATGAGAAGAGTGAGTTGTAAACCAAATATCTCTACTTTTAACACTCTTCTGAAGATGCACGGTAACAGGGGAAATTTTATGGAAATGATGAAAGTTTTTGAAGAGATCAAGACAAGTGGCTGTGTGGCAGACATTGTTTCATGGAATACACTTTTGTCAGTGTTTGGTCAGAATGGAATGGATGCTGAGGTGTCGTTAGTGTTCAAGGAGATGAAGCGAGCAGGTTTTGTTCCGGAGAGAGACACTTTCAATACTTTGATTAGTGCATATAGTAGGTGTGGATCGTTTGACCAATCCATGGCCGTATATAGAAGTATGTTGGAAGCAGGAGTTAATCCTGACCTTTCCACCTATAATGCTGTATTAGCAGCATTATCTCGGGGAGGCCTTTGGGAACAGTCTGAGAAAGTATTGGCTGAAATGAAGAATGGTCGTTGCAAGCCTAATGAGGTGAGTTATAGTTCTTTGCTTCACGCTTATTCCAAGGGGAAAGAAATTGATAAAGTGCATGCTCTCTCAAAGAAGATATACTCTGGCTTAATTGAACCGCATGCCTTGCTATTGAAGTCACTTGTTCTAGTTTATAGCAAAAGTGACATTTTAGGTGCAACCGAAAAAGCTTTTCGTGAGTTAAGAAAAGGAGGTTTCTCGCCTGATCTAGTAACACTCAATGCCATGGTTTCTATATATGGGCGGAGGCAGATGATATCCAAGGCAAATGAGACTATGAACTTCATGCATGAGAAGGGGTTTTCTCCAAGCTTGGCCACATACAACTCTTTGATGTATATGTATGCCCGGTCGGCAAATTTTGAGAGATCTGAAGAAATTTTGAGGGATGTTTTAGCAGAAGGGATCAAGCCAGATAATATTTCGTACAACACTGTAATTTTCGCGTATTGCAGGAATGGTCGGATGAAGGATGCATCAAGAGTTTTAACAGAAATGAGTGAATCTGGGATTGCTCCGAATGTGATAACGTACAATATCTTTATTGCAAGCTATGTGGGTAATGAAAAGTTTACAGAGGCCATTACTGTGGTTCGGTACATGATCAAGAATGGTTGTAGACCGAATGACTGTACGTACAACACCATTGTAGATTGGTATAATAAGTACGGTCGTAAGCACGAGGCAGTTATGTTTATTAATAATCTTCAGGACGTTGACCCTAAAATTTCCAAGGATGAAATGAATAGATTAAAAGAAAGATTATGTAATGAAAATTGATTCATCTGCTGAAGATTGGAAGAACAATTGCAAAGGCTGATTCTTAGACAGCGAACTTTGTTGTTCGGTCACATCTTGGAAGGGATGAACTTCTTTCATCTCTCTTGGTCATGCTTGACCTTGGCTGCCTGCATTGTTGCGATTCTCAGGATTCTTGCTTGATCACAAGGAACTGGGTGCAACCTTTACAAACTTCTGCATATCGATCTTGCGCTTCATGTTCATGTGGTTTATTCAGATGTCATGAAGGCGTCCTCTGTATAGCAATCTAATTGCGAGGGAGGAGAGAAGGTTGAGAAATACAGGTGTGTTTATCTACCTGTATACTGATCAGATATAAGCCATATGTATAGCTTTCACTGTATTCTTCCATCTTTTAATGATCTGTAGTCTTTAAATATTTTGCTGCACTTAATGACGCTGCTAGCTGGCCATAATATGACTTTGAAACTTTTTTTCATGATGTCTTTCACATTTTTATTTTTATTATACCATCTCTCTATTTTCCCCTTGTTTTCTTACCTCTTTCATTGACGAGTCCATATGATGATTCATGTTAGCCGACCCCAAATCATTTTGGGATTAAGGCTTTGTTGTTGGTGTCTCCAGCCTCTTGTGGTAGTAGGTGATCGTCAAGCTGCCCAAAAAGTGGAAAATAAAAAGAAAAAGTAATACACAAACAGAAAACTACAACTGATCACTAGGAACTCAGTTTTAACTACTTTCAAGCCAAACCAATGTTAACCAATTGCCCACTTTATTACAATGAGGAGGATATGTTACTATGTCACAATAAATTAGTGTAAGGGTACCACTTTTAATGATAAAAAATGCAGGGATGCATAATGTAATTAGGATAATCCAAATTTTACATCATCTCAAAGTACCATTGTGATTTCGAGCTCGACTAGATCTTTAAAAGCACTCTTGCACCCCCAGAAACTTTATGACCTACAAGATCCAAGTAGGAATAACTTCCTATTGGGGCTGCCGAGATAAGTACAACCAGAATTAAGATTCATTTATCTTGCACCCAAAGACAAAATAAATTTAAGGCCAAAAACTCTGTTTTCATCCACTGTACTTTCAAGTGTGTTTCACAATCACCATTACTTTGGAAAATGTATCACCCCAAAAACTGCGGATTAAGACAAGGATTAATCACGAATTTAGCGACAGATTTGGGATTAAAATGATACATTTTCCAAACTACAATGGTATTTTTGGAAGAAACAAAGTATAATGGTAAAAGTGAAACAACTTGTAAAGTTACAATGGATGAAAATAAAATTTGCCCTAAATTTAATTTCAAAATCTGCTAGCAATTTTCTTGAATTGTTTCCCTCTATTCCTTCGCTATGGTTTGCATTATTTTTCATGTGCCACTTCTTATTTATAGATTCATCGGGATACAAAAAAGTTACATTTTGTATCCCAATCTTCATTCTCTCTTGACCACTAAGGGCTTGTTTGGTAGCCGGATAAAAATAAGGAGTATTAATAGTGAGGGGATTATTAATACCCTCATTAATAATCCAGGGTACAAATAATATTGTTTTCATAAATATTTTGACGTTTGGTAGGATCAAGATTAATATGCTTAATCTCATCGCATTATTATTAACTTTCCAAATATACCCCTAGGCCCTAACCAGCTTTTTCTAACAAGTATTATATTTTCGGCATCCAACTTTTTCACAAGCGCATCTAAAAGTGTCACATCCATTTCTTCACCCCAATTGACTTGAGCCTTCTTCCAATAAGGAGACGATTGGTGTAGGAGAGAAGAGAACCTAATCTTGGGTTCTCTTCCAATTTTTAACAAGTATTATAATTCATCCAATTTTTTTTTTTTAATCTTTTTTTTTTGTGACAATCAGATTCTCTTCTTCATCCTATATCTCCTTTGCCATGACACCTAATTGGTGTAGGAGAGGAGAGAACCTAATCTTGGGTTCTTCAGATAGAAAAAAACAGAAGAAGCAAGCTGACAGAGATGAAAAAGAAGAACTCGCCTTGGAAACGATCTATTGTCGGCCGAAGGAAAAGCACGTTCGTTCAAAGAATGAGAATAGGGTTTTCGTTTATATAACACGCAAAGCTGGGGTTAGATAGGGAAAAAATAATCCCTCCTTCTAATAAGGAGACGATTAATAATACCACCGTCTATGTCCGGATTATTACTGAAGGGATTACGTGCTAATCCCAATCACGCGGATAATTAGTACTTGCTCTCAATAGGCAACCAAACGTCCGCTAATAGTATTGATAGCATGCTTGCATAATGGACATATTGACAACCAAGTCACGGCTTTATTTTTACCTTCCACTATTTCCGACTCACAAGTACTTCTGATGAAATGCTTCAAATGCAAAATTTTGCTGTCTGTGTTTAAATTGCATATCATCTTCTTACGCTCATTTAGTTGGATACAGTCATTTGGTTGTTCAGAGAATTTCCAACTTTGCTCAAAGGCAATCTCGTTCTCTCAATTGCATAAAACATCCCCCCCCCCAGGTAAGATTGAATTATGATGGTTGCCTTGTGCTCCCAGTGCTCTCATTGTCCTGGTGAACTCATAATTTCCCCTACTCCCTACTGGTGGAATTTGTCACTTTTTGTTGTTACTTCTTTCTCTGTTTTCTTTTCAAGGCTAGCTAGAAGATAATTATCATTATGAGGGTTTTTGTGATTGGTTAGGCACAACTTTGATTCCCAAATGATATATATTAAGCATGAGATTGGTTAGGCTGTTTACCCACAAGCAGTGGTGAAGCTAGGAATTTTTGGTAAGGGGGTCAAGTTTTTTTTTTTTTTTGATAACTATTATAATTGAGGTATACAATTTTTAAATACAAGCGGGTCAAAATAATAATTTAATGCAGTTTTTTTGCGAAATTAAGAGGATCAAAATATATTTTTTCATCATTTATTAGTAAAAAGTCATTTTAAAATTTTTGAAGGGATAAAAATTGACACATTTCAAAATTGAAGGGGGTCGACCGACCCCCATAGCTTCAACGTGGCTTCGCCACTGCGCACAAGCAAGTTAATTGATGGCACACCCTTCCTGCAGTTGCCCGTCTCTGAAGTCCGAACTCCTTGTTGAAACTCGAAAGTACCACTCTCTAACCCTTCCAATCTGCCCTGCCTATTCTCTTTCTATCTATAAGCTGTTATGTTGAAAAGAAAAGCATGTGAGAAATGAAACCCAATCTGTAAATTGCCCTAATCTATAAATATCAAATCATAATGATTTGAATTCTCTTCTCCTCTCTTTCTTCAAAGTTCCACATATATAGGCTATCAAATTCAGAAAAAGGTTGCCGAATCTCCGAATGTAGTTTTACAACTTCATCCACTTTCCTCCTAGCCATCTCTCTAATCTTGCCGACTGTATCCTTCTGTTGGTAGTAACAATGAGCTAGTTGTGCTGTAAGGGTATGTAATCCGCTCCATCTCTCTCCCTCTCTCTCTACACACACACAAAAAAAAATACACTCACTTTTATGCATGCATGTATGTATGCAATAAGAAATCTTGGTATTGAATCTCCATATATGTTCTTGCGTGCAGAAAGTTTGAGGAAGATGATACACAACTAAAGCAACAAAATGTGGGCCTAATCCTCGGTGTTGCCAGCATCTGCAGCAATTACCTCGCTGAAATCCTCCCTTTTTCAGACAGCTCCAGTGGTTCGTAAACCTTCTTTGGTCTTGCACGAACACTATGACCTCATCAACTGCATCCAACACGACAGATGGACTCCCCAAACTACAAGACATAACGTGGGCTATTGATAGACAATCCAGAAATCACAACGTTAATGGTAACTGTTTCAGAATATACGCAATGCTGTAATACCTGCCTCCCCCAACTTATTACATAACCTAAACATTACATTGGGCCTTATTTGGTACCAACTCTGCCCTAAATGAATGTCCAAATTTCATTTTAAGGACACTCTGAAAATGTGTGCCTTTCTTTTAATGGCATTGATGAATAAATATACTTACTTTCCGTTTTCTAAACATTTAGTTTTTCGATAATGAAATGAATTTTTTCGATAATGAAATGAATAGCGATTAACCTTTTGGTAATTAATGTTTAGGGACAAAGTTTTTTACAAAAAAAAACATTCATTTTGGGATAAAAATTTCTTGAACTTGGACATTCATTTAGGGACAGAGGGAGTAACTTAATTCTCATTGTCCCCCCTTTCACTATATCACCCTAGGCTGGATGCCTCCTGATACACTGCTACTATGCATTTTCAGCCATGGAAAACCCTTTTGATAATTTTGGCTGTTAGTAGAAAACATGCTTATCTCACGTGTTCTCATTTAAGGATTAAATCACTGAAATAGAAACTAATGGCTTATATAGCCTAACCTCAGTATCTTTTGTTAACTTTCTTGTGCTTCACTGCTATGATGCATGTCTGTTGCATTTTTTACTTACCTGCCCTCAGTTAACAAGTTATTTGATAAGGTCTCTTCCGTAATCTAGGCTAATATCACTGTTATTTATGTTGATTTATGCCAAATTCAAGAGACTTATGTCCCAAAATGAATGTATTTTTTGTAAAAAAACTTTGTCCCTATATGTTATTTTACCAAAAGAATTTCGCTATTCATTTTAATATCATAAAACTAAATATTTAGAAAGTGGATAACAAGAATATCTATGCACCATTGCCTTTAAAATGTAAAAAATCACATATTTTCAGAGTCTCTTAAAATGAAATTTGGTTATTCATTTAGGGACGGAGGAAGTATAATATTACTATCCTTGCATGAGTAAGTCTCTCTCTCTCTCACGCACACACATGCACACACGCCCGCCCCCTCAGTATAGTCTATTAGATGGATATTTATCATTGAATACCCATTTCCATACATGCACAGAAAAAGACAGAGGTAGACGATGCACCACGGGGGTCTATTCATCAGTATCACCAGCATTGTCGTTAATAGCCTGGCTGGTATCTTTCCACTCTCAGACACCCCCACCCCCACCCACCGGTACAATGTGGAAGGTCTTTGGAGTTGCCCTTGTCCTCCCTGAATGCTGATTGCCTCGTGGACTACATTCAATGCGACATCTCTTCCCAAGCTTGAGATTCACCAGATATCTGCTATATAACTGAAGATATACTATTTGAAGAGGTGAAAAAGAAGGCAGGCTTTATTACAGAAGGTCTTCAGTTGAAGTTCCCTGTGTCCAAGAAGGTCTGGTATAACTCCCTAGTCCCTACCAATTGCAGTTGCATTCCGTTCTCAAGGCTCGAATCTGAGACCTGTGTTTGAGTTTAGAACAATAACCACTAACCGGTTAATCTCAGTAAGTACTACATTGGGTTTTTAAATCCCCGCTAAGTTGACAAAAACCCACTTTATTTACTGTTATAGTGGAATAATACGGAGTATGGTGCAAGTCGTAGCCATGTTGATCAAGTTTTGCAGGTCTGTCTCTAGACAGATGGATTTTCTGGTGCAAATTTGCTGCAAGTTTCTAGGCTATTTTGTGTTTGGTTTCATAATAAAGATTGTTTCTTGTTGATATTTTGGTTCCTTGTGCTGATTGTTTATCACTTTCGTGTTCTCGACTATTAGATGTTAGAAAATGGAAATAACATCCACTGCCTTTATTTAGGTGGATTTGGAAAGGGTCAATCACATTCCCAACTCCACCACCTCTATTTTTAGACTTCCAACTCGCGCTTACATAATTCCCTTGGTGAATTTGGAAAAGGTCCATCTGATTTCGAACTCGATCTTCTTTTTATTTTTAGACGGGTATTCGCTTCATATCTGACATAATCCAGGTTCGAGTTCCAGGTTCGTTTGATCTAATTCAAAGTTGGAGTTATCCACTTGCAATGATTTGGGCAGCTCCCCTATTTAGTTTATGAAGTTGAAGTTCCCTATTTAGTTTATGAAGTTGAAGAATATCTAGTGTAAATTTGGTAAAATCTACTAAATCGGGGAACGAAAATACGAGGGCAAATTTCCAATCTTCCAGCAGCACCTCTACACGAGATGTTGTGAAGCGAGATATCTACAAGGATTTGCGCTGCCGGCCATTACTCTCCGATCACCACTGATTATTTTGCTGATCCCAACGGTCAATATGAGCGTCTGAGAGATGCGAACATACCCCAAAAAAATTTGACGACGATGCCAACGGTTAAAGAAGCGGGAATTTGATTTTTAATATAGCGAAGCCGGATTTGCGCCGTCGGCCATCTCTGCAGCACCGCTGATTATTTTGCTGATCCCAACGGTCAATATGAGCGCCTGAGTGATACGAACGTACCCCAAAAATTTGACAACAATCCAACGGTTAATGAAGCGAGAATTTGATTTTTAATATAGCGAATTTCGGAGATTTTCGTCAGTTTTCGCCAGCCATTTCTCCCTCTCCGGCAATTCTTTGGAAGATCCCAACGGTCATCATGTGCACCTAGGGG